>JWIW01000006.1:0-315578 GCA_000966855.1 Fusarium sp. JS1030
CTTATTATATACGTTAAGCTAAGGTAAATTATATATTTTTATTATAAGTAATATTATAAGCTAGTTATATAGCTAGTAGTTTTTTAATTTAGTTATTTTATTTATAATTAATATAGTAATAAAAGTATTATTTTAATACTTAATTTATTTTTTTAGTTTATTTATTTATTAATAATTAAAAAGCTATTATAAACTTATAATTAAGTTTTAATAACTTTATTAATAATTATTAAAATTTTAAAATAAATATTAATTTTTTATTAAAAATAATTTCTATTAAAAGTTTATAAGTATTAATAATATATTAATAAAATATATAAAAAGGTTCTTTTATATTTATAAATTCTCTATAATAGATATAATATAAGAATTTTNCAAAACTTAGTAAAACTTATAACTTTTAGCTATTCTTCTATCTTTATATATTATATTATAAATAATNTAAAATATATAAAAAGGTTCTTTTATATTTATAAATTCTCTATAATAGATATAATATAAGAATTTTATTAATTAATTAATAATAATTATAATATTATTATAAAAGATTTTAAATAAAGGTTTTTTTAATAAAGGTAACTTAGTTATAAAGTTTATTATAATTAAATCTTATTGTCGGATCAATATATGGAAGTCAGCCGTTGCCGCACCGGTTACGGACCGGCGTTGATCCGGTCATTGATAGATCACATGACCTAGTGGGATCCGTGCCTATAGAGGCCGGATCAATCGCCTTCTTCTCTGAAGAAGGCAAGCAACTATTGATGAATATACCCTCGCAGAGAGACCCTTGTTTTTGACATTAACACACAGCTGTGTGATACCCTCCAACACTTATAGTTATTATATAACTAGTATTACTTATAATATATTATATAGCTTATATTATTATAACTATATTTTTATATATAAATTATATTATTTAATAGTTTTTTTTATTTATTTTTATAGCTTTAAGATTTAATATCTTATTTATTATAATCTTTTTATAGTTTTTATCATACTTTAATATCTATATAATAAATATTTATAAAGTTTATAAAAGAAATTATATATTTTATTAAGTATAATAATTTATTATATATTTTATTTTTTTAAATACTACTTTAAATAATAATTAATAAATCTTATAATATTATATTTTAATATAATATATATAATAAGCGAGCGTCGCATCTAAGCAAGCGTCGNCTTTAAGTAATAGTTTATAAATCTTACAATATTATATTTTAATATATTTCTTTTATAAATTTAATTAATTTTCTTTTATATTTCTTTATAAGTTTTATTATATTAGACTTAGTTATAAAAATACTAAATAACTTAGTTTTAATATTTTTTTAAGATTTTAATTTTTTTATAAAATTAAGTAAATTTAGTTTATTTATTATACCTTAATTCTCTAGATTAATTAATAAAATCTTATTTTTTATTAAACTTAAGTAATAATAAAAGTTTTTTAAGTAATTAAAGTTATGTTTATATTTAAGTAATAATTATACTTTATTATTTAAATCTAAGCTTTTTATTATTAATATACAGGGTGGTAATTTAGTCACTTTTAGTCNTTAATATATATATTTATTTTATTTAATTTTATTATTTATTTTTTATAATTTATTTTTTATATACCTTTCTCTTTTTTTACCCTCTCTTATATATAAGGTTATATAAGTTTATTTACACTAAAGGCAGCACATATAGCCAGGGCCTATCTAACACCCAGTCTAACTAAGGTCAAATTATTATCCCATCAGAGGTTTTAATATACAGGGTCACATTCCTACACCTACCTCATCTAGCTAATATATGACGCTTTGGACCCAGTTTTCCCGTGGTCTTCACGCTAGAAGCATTGGAGTAAGCGCCAGCCTTATTTAATGCCAAGTGGGATTTCTTCAGGTAACCCCTACTTTTGACAGTTTCATCTTTAATTGCCTAGAAAATGGACGGTTCCAGCCGTGCGGCAAGACAAAAACAGTTCTCTGAAAGAAGCAGGACTGGCTGCACAACCTGCAAGCGACGGCATATTAGATGTGATGAAGAGCGCCACAAATGGTGAGATATTTCTTGCTTCATCTGTTTCCGTGTCCTCAAACGGGAGACTGGGGATTGTGAGTTCGGCTAAATGTGACGGTCTGGCCAACGCGTAATATAGTAGCGCCGACACTGACATATTTGTGCATAGTTACAATTGCACAAGTACATCTCATGTATGCCTTTATGAGTTAGCCAAACTCCCTAGGCGAGAGAGAACCGCATTGAGACAACCCGGTGAACACTCACCGTGGTCAATTGATCAGCAGCGTACCTCATCAGTAGCAGTTGGCACCCTGGCTGTGAAAACATCTACACCATTGGGAGCCGCTCGTTTTTCAACGCAGCGCCTTTTGCCTTTGCGCACGCTGTATGCCTTCCCTATTGAAATGCCGCTAAAGTCCAAGCATTTGCTGCAGTATTGTGAGTAATGAATGCCATCGCCTGTCGATCGAAACTTTTAAAGTGGCTCTGACCATCAGCCCTTAGTCTCTGAAGTCGCTCTTGCTCCTGGTCGATTGCCACGAAACTCTATAAGCGATAGGTACGTCAGATAGTTGTGACTAATAAGATAGCATCGACGTTTCCCAGACTTACATGGTTATTAGCATAGCATCTGCTATAAATGACCCGTGTGGTCTCCGCAATGTTCTCATGATTGCTGCATTTCGACACGCATGGAAATTCAGCCACCTTGGCACTTTTGAGCAGACCTTTCTATACCACAAATTTCAGACAATACGCCTAGTCAACGCACAGCTGCGCCCTTCTCAGTTTATCACATTTTGCGCTGATCACATCACCACACTTTGCTTTGCAGAAGTTTGCATAACCCCGCTTTCCAGCATGTGAGGGCGTGATTTAACTAAAAGTCATAGTGCACTTTGGGGAATTTCGATGCTGCCGAGACCCATATCAAGGGTATGATGTTATATATGGAGACTCGAGATTCTGAGCCCAAAGATCAGCGACAAGTAGTTACGCATGAGCTTTGTGATAGGTACTTTATTCTGTGAGTATATGAAAAAAAAGGAGTTTGTAACAGGCTCTAACTTCCTTCTCTCACAGCGCGTATAACATGACTCAATGTCTCAAGAGCCGCCTAGATGATTATCTTGCATCTCCCGCAGGAGCCCGTTATCGCTGTCGATCACACCTAAGCTCCCAGGACCTAGAACGCCTTGTGCCTGAGTGGCATTCATATGAAGCAAATGGAGCCGGGTTATGCCTTGATGCAATGAGTGTTTTCCCCAGCTTTTTTGGTTCTTCCGCGGTACACGAAAAGCTTAATCTAGTCGACGCGTCCCGTATTATTACTTGTGTTAAAGATATCACTCGTATCTTTGACATGAGAAACTCGTTTCAACGTGTTAATTCATACGATACATCGCCTTATGAATTATGGGATCAAGGTGACCCTTCTAGGCTATTTACCGCGGTTGTCGAGGCTCACATTGAGTCATGCTCGCCTATGCCGGAGCCTTTTGATGGATCCAGTATACAATCATCATGGATTGGTATCTCGGTCGCGACAGGAATGTACCTGAACAGCATCCTCGGCGTGTGGAATCATGGTCAGCCTGAGGATGATCAACTGCTTTATTATATACTACGCTATAGTCATCGAGATCTGACGAGACATTTGTCGGAATCAATGTCATATAGCTCTGTACCTCACGACCTCTGGTTCTGGAAGCTATTCGTGACGGCCTTTCATCTAGCTTATGCTAGGATGAATAGGTACAATGCATGGATGGATAACGTGAGCTCTGACTTGACGGGTCTGATAAGAGTGTGGGCTGAGGAAACGAGCACGCGGTCATGGCAGGATGCAAGAAACAAGCTAGCTCGGATAGTTTGGCCAGCAAATTTTGATAAAGAGGGTCTAGCAGAGTCAATATGGGATAAAGCACTGGAACTGTGATGGATATTATAAAAGGGTTAGGGACGTTTCTTACTGTGGATGAAAGTTCCTTGTTATAGCCAATACTGCATGACTGGTCTTTTAAATAAAAACATTGCTGGTACGCGAGAACACCGGGAGACTATTTGATTATTAGCACTAATGAGATGTATTAAAAAGATGCGGGATCGACTCTGTCTTTTAATCTTGCGTATCTGTGGCCAATGTTCCTGTCTTTGTACGTCCGCACGGCTTGTCTAAGGATTTGCTGGTAACTGCTACAAAAAATCCCAAATAAAATATGGTGACACCCTCACCGGAGGTGGGGAGGGCGTAATAAAGTCCGAAGGATGTATCTCTATGTTGCGGAGGATTGCCTAGGATGAAATTTCATGCTGCATTGCTAAAGTTGCTAACTCTGGATATCGTTGAGATTTTGAGAAAAAAGAGGATGGAAAAGGGGCTGATCAAGTTGCTGTTGCCTCCGCCGGTCCTGGTCGCGGACCTTCATCAAAACACCTACTAATCGGTTAGGACTTATATAGCCTTAGGCGTGTTAGCCTCGTGGAACTATTCTTGCCATCAGGTAGCTTCTCATAGCAGAGAGATGCCCGTTCAAATGGGGCATCGATCATTAACCCCTCTAGCATCTTGACCCTCGACACCGCAACATAGCTAAGCCCTGTCTGAAAGTCCCGTTCAGACAGATCCGTCACCATCTTATCCACCGTGACGCTCTGTGACTTATGAACCGTGATGGCATACGACACTGTAAGTGGAAACTGTTTTCGTGTACACGCAGATGTCCCAAGAAAGAAGTCTCGCCTGACGGGGAGTATGGGTACTACCTCACGCCTGTCATCGGTGGTTAGATAAGGTGGCCCAGTATACTTATCCATCACCATCATAATGACACACGGCGGGTCACGAAGTGTATCAGCGCCGGGGGCCCAACCGATATCATATACTGTCCCCTGTGCCCCGTTAACCAAGCCGGCTGGCTGCCAGATGTTCTGGGTCAGCATGAGACGAGCACCGATACATACCGGAAACTGGCCAACCAGGTTGCCAGCCTGTTCAGATGTTGCCTTATCAGCACCATTACCGATGTTCTCGGCCATGGCCTGGATTGCTGGCTGCTTTAGACGGACGAGGTGCTCGTAGTTGTACTCATTGACACGAGCTTTCTTGCTGTAGATCCGGAGAGCAGCATCGAACTTATCTACCTCGCACTGGCTTAGCTTGACCTGCACGCGCTGGCTCAGAAGTTTCCATGATTCGACGGATAACTTCAGACCGCGCAGTTCTTCAAGCGCGAGACGAAAACCAGTCTGGCCATCGCCCTGCTGCCGCTCGATCTTCTTCAAGAAGACGGTGTGGCTGAATGCCCTATACGCTATCTGGCCAGAGATCTCATGCAGGTCCTTGAGTGGCCCATCAAAGTAGAGGGGCTTGTTCGCAACCGGCGGCAGCTGGAAGAAGTCACCAACGAGGATGATGCTCATGCCACCAAACAAGTCGGCTGCTCTGTCGGGAAAGACTTGGCGGAGGCGTTTGTCAACCCACGAAAGCTGGCGCAGACCCAGCATACTCTTTTCATCGATCACGAGATACCGAACGTCCCGCAGCTTCTTCTGGATAGCATTAGCACCTGCTGGCGATAGCTCTGCAAAAGCCCTATCAACAGGTAGCCGGAGGAGAGAGTGTAGGGTCGTCCCCATGATCTGGTTGCTTGCAACACCCGTGGGTGCAGCTCTCCAGATCGGACTGGGCCGCCCACCAGCGAGCCTCTGAAGATGCGAAGACAGAACCTTGATCATGTAGGACTTGCCTGTCCCGCCACCACCGTCAACTTGGAGCAGAATCTGCTCTTCGCTGCCGCTTTGGAAGTGTCCAATAAAGGTATCGTATACTATCCGCTGCTCTGGGTTGAGCGTATCGCGGACCTCTAAAAGCAGGTCTTCAACCTCCATATCGAGACGATGTTGCTCAATCTGACGGCGCCAATAGTCGCCTTGAATGATTGCTGGGTCAGCATAGCGGCCGATGTGAGGTGTCCAATCGTATTGGATGTCGATATCCCGTCTGCCAAGAAGATCTATTGCCGCCTGGCTTGGTGGGCAGTCGGGAAGCTGGCGGGCAAGCTCGAGCCAGTCCTCCTCCACAAGGTCAGGTTCGTGATATTCTTGCTCGAACTCATCCGGATCCGGCCGGCGTTCCTCCGCGTCAGGTGTGCCGTAGTGATCGTCAGGGTGTTGGTGGTTTCCGTAACAGAATTCGGCGGCAGATGCGTAAGAGGCGTACTCGACGCCGTTGATCTTGCGTAGTTGGTTGGGATCGCGATGTGGATGGGCCAGCATCAGCTTGACGCGGCAAAAATCACCGTATTGGTCATGCTGACGGCTAGAGTTATACCGCGGGAAGTAGTATAGAACACGAGGCTTGGCTTGACGACCCCAACGTGTCCAGTTTGTCCCGTCCCTCTTGCTTGTATTCCAGTTGGCTAGAAAGTCAAGATAGGTGAGTTCTTCATGAAGGTTAGGGCGAGAAAGATACTTGTCATATATCCCAACGACCTCACCGTCGTCATGATCACCCTGGAGGCGGAGAGACCGTCCCTGCTGTTCATATGGACGGCAATCAACAGCTCTGACAACACGAGTGCCCTCCTGCAACTCGCAGTTGAGCAAGATGTGACAGATCTCTTGCCCCGAGAAATCCCTCTCCGCAAGCAATTTGTTCATTAGACGCGAGGCAAAAGATAGAAGAGGGTTATGGTGCGAGACGTGGGGCAAGATTTGCCGCCCGAGGCTGGCATAGCTGTCGGTCCGCTTCTCCATCTTACTGCAATACTTGGCTGCATAATTGATCACAGCCTGAAGGCTGGTGCAGGGGGATATATCAATGTTGGCTAACCAGCCAAGACTGAGGCACCGGTTGTAGTGATTCATCAGGCTGTCGTTCCTGGCCGCCTCGAAGGAAAAGTAAGACTGTCCCTGTCGCCGAACAACGTCGGCCGTATCTCTCGTATCCCGTGGAAAGAAAAAGCGGCAAGAGATCTCCCCTGAATCCTTCTTCTTCCGTAGGCAGTATGTCTCACTGCAATGGTGGCGTTGGCAACGGTTCAAAACCTGCGAGAGCCATTGGAACGTCAGGGGATACCGCAATGGATTTATGACCAGGGGGTTGCCTTCTCCTTGCTGCTGCACTCGAGCTGGCTCGGGATTGAGAGCTGTCACATGGGACCCCCAGATACGGACAAACTCCTGGCGTGTATGCTCGTTCACCAGGTCAACACTAGGCGCACCGTCCATCCAGAATAGGCCATGGCAATGGCTACTTCCGCGGCCCTGCCATTCATACCTGTTCCAATAATCAGTCACGTTGAATTTCCGCTTCAGAACAAGATCCCTGAATAGACCAAACCGCCTGTAGAAGTGCCAAGCTGCAATATGTGGATTGTCCCTAAGAAGCTTGCTGGATATGCCCATTCGTTGTTGCTCAGGCAACTCTTGCCAGTCTCGGAACTGGGGCAGATGCTGATAGAGGCTCCTCCAATGTAAGTCTGCCGGGGTGAAAGTAATAAAAGCACCAGGACAGTCGAGGTTGTAGGCATAAGATTCAAGCTCTCGACGCTTTCGGTACCAATAAGGCCGTGTCCCGCGAAGCTGTGCTGTCTGGCGGTTAATCGAGTTGAGCAGCTGCTGGGCATCTGCCGATTCAGGGTTCTGGAAAGCCTCCAGTAGATCATCCCGCGTTATTGGGCCCCGCCTTTGATGATGTTGCTTGACGAAATAGCTGCTTTTGGCCCGCGCCTGTGCTCGCATCAGCGTGTTGAAAACCACAAACCGGAATGTTGGATGGCGAGCAAATCTGCCATCGTGCCATCGAAGGGCATGCTGTATGTAGTCTGCATACTTAATAGGCCGTAGCCTCGGCTCAACAAAATCGGCTTGACCACGAGGAAATAGCGTTGGAAAGGCCAGGGAGAGAAGTGCTTGCGATCGGTTGAACTCGTTTACAGGCGTCCTCCGGATATCTGGCATTTCAAGCTGATATTGTGTCGGCTGTCGTACAGGAACCAGTTCATCGCGCTCTTCGCCAAGAATGCGCGAATGCAATGCTTCCATCTCTGTGTCCTCTGGTAGCAGATCTGGCACTGCAGACTGGTCAACCTCATCCGGCTCAACGTCGTCATTCTCCGTGGCACCTAAATCAGCTGAAAGAGGATCAGTCACGTCCACAGCAGCAACCTGATCAAGTACATCGCCATCTTCAGGCAGCACCGACATCCGCTTCTGGCAGACAGCAATATCTCGGTAACCCGGATGGCTATGACGCAGGAAATCCAGCCACTCTTGGAGACAACGACGGCGCACGCGGAACTGTCGTCTGAATTGGCGGTCAAGGTAGGCATGTTCGCTTGCATTCGGAGGGCGTAGCAGGATAACATCTAATTCAGAAGGTAGAAGAGGAAGTTGGCGATACACTTTGCCAACATCGCGGAGAAAGTGCACAATATGGCCACGATACTTGTATTGCTGGCCCCGGACCTGCATGACGTTCACGAACACATGAACTCGAGCGATTAGCATCTCTTCTATTCTCGTCAATTGAGGAAGGAAGGTGGGGATCAATCCGAAATCCAACTGATTTTCGGCCGAAAAAAACAGAGGCTCATCCTCCTTTTTGTTCTTATCCTTAGCCATGCAACGCTTGCAAACGCCGTCTTTCAAGCACATGTCAAACCATGTCTCCTGACAACGGGCGCAGTGTTCCATCCGGTCGTTTTCCAGCTCCGTCCAGAACTTCTCCAAAAGCTCCTTATCTCTGTCAGACAATGGACAATGCGACAGATCACGCGCCCAGTCCGGGTCAGGAAGCTCAAAATCTCGATGTTCCGGGTGTTCGATGGCCGGCTGCTGCTGCTGCTGCACAGGTGGGCGGGGATATCTTCCCCGGGCTCGCCTTGGCCAAATAGAGGGACTCGATACCGGAGACTCTATCGGCGTTCCAAGTTGTATGCTTCCCGGAGAAGCAATCGAGGGACCTGAGCGGGAAGAAATCAGTGCGTCTTCTCGTGTTGGCGTGGCCATCGGTGTCCCCAGCAGGATAGTTTCTTGTGAGTTAGTTGGTGCACTTAGTTGTAAGTCTGTCAATGGTAATCCTTCTCGGCGTAGTGGGGACAACCCAGCTTGCTCTGCAGTACGCTTGGAGGCGCCAAAGGCACGTCGATTCCTACAGTCGAAACAGTCAGCCGTAAGTCTTCTACATGATGATATAGAAGAAATTTTCTTGGAAATAAACTGATCTGCTGGTTTCACCTGCTTGCAGTTCCTGCAAACTTTCATTGAGGGGATAGAAGGAGCCATGAGCATGGTGGGTTAGGGGGACGGTTTGATGAGGTACCATGGGGTGAGAAGGATGAATATGTTGCCTGTCGTTGGCAGGCCGACAGGCCCCACAGGTGGAGACAAATCTGAAAGCCTGACCAGTCCGCGATGAGTGGAGACATGATCACGGATCTGACGAATGGGAATAGAGCTTTTGAGTTCAAGTTATCGTCGTAATAGAAGTCCTTCGGACTTAATAATGAGAATGACGAGTAGACGGGATGTACGCCTAAAACATTATTTTCGAAATCTAAGTTAAGGCGTGAAGACGATCGTTTAGCCACAAGCCTGCCGTTTAATATCCTTATATTTGTACTCAGCTAGATCTAAGACTGTCACGACATCTATGCCAGTAGCTCATGGATATTCTTTGGCTGTATTGGCTACGCATCTGCCTCTACTAATACATTTTCTAGACCTGCATTAGCTTCTACGATTGGTGGAACAATGACCGGGCTGGCCTTTGGAGGAGTTTTGTCCCCTTCATCCCTGGCGTCTGTAATTGTATTTTTGTTTTTGTCTTGTGTCGCTCGTCTCTTTCGGCGGAGAAACCACCATTCCAGGGTTAATAGGATGACAAGAGCAGCAACCCCTCCA
Organism: Fusarium sp. JS1030; assembly: GCA_000966855.1. Lineage (NCBI taxonomy): Eukaryota > Fungi > Ascomycota > Sordariomycetes > Hypocreales > Nectriaceae > Fusarium > Fusarium sp. JS1030. The sequence goes on from JWIW01000006.1 coordinate 9,931, forward strand.
ACAACCCTACCAATTAAAGCTCTAATAGGTGTTTTCAAGGGAGACTTAGAACGATTGACTGGTAGACTTTTGAATGAGAATCGATCTGTACTATTCTTACAATAGTCTTTGAGTGACGTTGCAGAAACATCCGTTCGACGCACACTCTTTAACTCGGCCCCAAGTGCTGTTATTTTCTGGTCACCTGGAACACTAACTTTTTGAAAATACTCCAAAGCAGGTTCCTAACCTCTGTGGGCAAATATCCTGGCAGCCAGATCAATCCTCGTTTGTACAAGTACCTGGAGAGTCGTACTGACCAGTTTATGAACATAAGCCGTTTCTTAAACGGCGAGCATCTTTGTCCGTTGAGCAGCAGATTGAGTAAGTCGTACTGTTAAAGCCACATGGCTTGTACTCTCAGGCGCCCTTATACCACTTGGGTAGTAACAGGTTTGAGCAAGCGCGTCCACTGAACAAGAGATGTGACAGAAGGGAAGTTGAAAACTTCATAGTAAAAAAAAGTCGCTGACTCAAACGATATATGTTGAGAAACTGGAAATGAACAAAACAAGCTCGACGATGCTTCGAAAATTAATGGAGAAATTTCAGAAATACAGCGAATGGGAAAGAAGAGGACATTCTCGTTGAGATTGGGATAGAAAGGGCTCAGAATGGGACCCTTGATTCTTGTTGCTGAGAATGACGTCAAAATGATCCTGTTCAATAGTCATCCTGTTCTAATATTACAGTACTACGTTGTGTGCTGCGGTCAAACGAGGTTAGGTTCGATCAAAAGTTTTCACAGGCCATCAACGAGTAAGAGTACTCAGTGGCCTCGGCCGCTCTTATGTCATGCTGATCTCTTGTAACTAGAGACATGATCCGTCAACTGACTGATGTAGAACTCCTCTGCAGAGCTAAGGTGTATCCTCCAAGATACATGTTCCAGTGGTCTGGTCGATTGAGTGCACGAAGCCTGTCGATATACACAAGCGCTAGTAAATGATCGCTACTCTAGTCGTGCAATTGTCTTGCAATGGTCTGATTTATCGGCAAAGGGAGTCCAATCATCTTTCGGTGGGAAGAGGAGACCCTCAATGAATTGGAGAATCCATGAATTGTCCCTCTCCTAGCCTGTACACCTGTCAGGTCTCAACTTTCTGATGGGTATAGGTAGAGAAACACGGGATGAGCGCGGTGATTTCATTGAAGGTAACGCACATGATAAGCAGCAATAAGGCGGCCACAAGCACACATACATATAGGTATGAAATACATATATGGCCCAGCGTAAATTATTGCCGAAAACCCATCTGCATTTTGATTAAATGATCCCTAACTATCCAAAATTCTCAAAGTCCAAGCCACCAATGAACTTTTAGTACTGCTCCCCATTGCGGATCTCTGTGAAACCTCAGTGTGAGCATCAATCTTAAGCAGCGAAGAATTATCTCTATGAATTGTTAGGGATACAATGAGCTTGGTGATTCTTCGACTTTGCGCAATGGTGATCTGGGTCACAAGCTTTACGAATCTGCCACCGTGTGCCCTTATCGCCGCCGATGTAGTTGCATTGAAGCTATATTCTTGTGAGCGATTAATTGAATATGTCAGACGAGAGGTTCAGCACCTACGACGTTGTTCCCAATTACGTCGCAAACACTAGTAACGTCGCCGCTGCACTTATGGCCGATAACATGGGCTGCTGTCGCCATGTGCGCCACGGCGAAAACCGTGGCAACGAGAGAGAGCTGCATAATCGTAAGCGGGTTATCTAAAGCTTCGTTTAGAGTTGGTGATGCTAAAGTGGCAGAATAGATGAGACTTCAACAGCTGGATGACGTCTGAATATATATAGCTATCGCCGCCACGAGAGATTATGTATTCGCGCCAAAGCCGCGTTTCTGTCAGCATGGTCAGTTCACACAACACCAAATAAGCTGACAAGTCAGTCAGTAATAAGCAGTGTGCGGCGCTAAATCGCCGGTAGGCTGAGATAATACAGAGCTGAAACAAGTAGTATTAGACAACGATCGAATCACAGTAGGAGCGTCTCAACTTATTAGGATAGTGAGGCATACACCCTACAGGCCTAATGATGTACTGTCCGAGAGCAGGTTCAGCTTACTTCAGATCGAATTTAATTATGGCTTAAAAACTTTACGGCGAGGCTTCCATCACCTAGTCCATCCTTCGCGCATGACCGCTAAGACAACCATTCTTTACCCTCTGGTAGGGCTAGACTTGGTCATCCCCCGCTCGATCCAAAAATAAATGCCCGTGAGCTGAAACCGCCGGCCTGACGACTCGGCCGTACAGTGAATGGAGAGTTTTAGTTGCACGCGCTAGTAGGCCCTAGCCGTCTAACTGTTCAAAAACAGTCTAGCCCAAAATTGTAGCAAATATGCTTCCCAAAGGAAAGACTGGTTCGTGCTAGGTTTTATGTTGACAGATATCTAACTCAGGCGTGATGCTGAACTGTGCGAAGTGTCAAGTCTCCTGATGGACAGATAATGGGGGGGAGGCTTATTGTCGTAAAGGAGTTTTACTAATAGCTCGTGAGCTAGAGTGTATGAAAGTGCTAATGAATATGTTCTATATGCTTGAGCTTCATGTTTGGACAGAGATGTACTTGTCGCGGGACCGGACCCAAGAGGTGTTGGAGTAGTTAGGACTTCCCCCTCATTTCAGAGTTATAAAGTCCTAGATGGAACCACATAGGATGTAAACCCCTAGGGAACTCATGACAATAAAATAAGAGCCTTCATTTTTATCAGGAGTATACAGCATCACTGCGCAATTATGTAACAGGGACAAAGAAACTTTTGCTCCCATCACCTTCTAACGTATGAACCCCACGCCCATGGCGGCCAAGAGACAATCTAGAATAAAACCTCGTATCGCATGCGGTGCATTGACGAAGCTTCGTGTGACTCTCCACAATCTTCAACTCATAGTAATGATGGCAGCCCCGACAGTTACTGTTCGGTCGTAACTTACCCTTACCGATAAGCTCACCTCTGCTTCTGTGTTGTGTCTTATTTAAACTTAACATAACTTTAAAAATATTTAATAAAATAGAAATATAATTAGTATTTTTAATAAATAGCTTAAATTACTTTTTTTAATAATATTATATATTTTATAAATTTTTAAAAGCTATAAGGCTAAGAAAAAGAGGGTAATAACTCTTTTAATAATAAGATCTATTAGTAGCTATTAATTACTAGAGATAATAATTATAAAACAGAGTCCTTATATATAGGGGCTAGGCAAGGCTTTATCTTTTACTGTATAACTATTAGTAGACCCCTTAAGGGGTATGCAAATAAGCAGGTTGTATATAGTCCTCTTGTTAAAAATATATATATATCTTTACACATCAGGGCCTCTATTCCCCATCTCTGCCATCTCTTACTCTGCCATCCTTTATGTAGTGACCCTAGGGCTCCTAATGGATCAGCCTCAAAGGGCATGATCAGCCTTAGTTACGGCAAGCTGTTCGAGAATGTATGTGCCAAACACAGCGATGGAATCTCACATGTCATCTTGCATCGTCACTGGTCAGTTGCTAATTAGTTTCCCAGGGACTGTCACTCGCGACTGGTCAATGTACTGTCAAGGTTTACAATCGTTATCTGCGTGGCCTGATTATCTCTGGCAAGGCAAAGCCCAGCTTTGTCGTATCACACGAGATCAGGATCGAGGATGACGCCATGGCCTATGGGACGTTTGACAAGCGCATTGATGGGTATACCAAGGCTTTCATCCACCCAGATGCCGGATTCTGATCGTGGAGATCATTCTGTCGCCTGGAAACAAAATACTTTCTATATCTATCTAACGTCAAACCGAACAGTCTTAAAGCACATTTACATCTTGTGGCCACCCTATCATAGCGTCTCATCCCAGTAGATGACGAAGAAACCCGCTCTTATGACAAAAGAAAGCATACTAAATCAACTGAAGTTGTTTTTGGTTCAAAACGCTGGCAAATTCCACAAGGCTGGGATGATGAAGAACATCATCGATTGTCACTTGTGCGTGCGAAATTGAAACGGCGTCCCCATTCGCTTGCGCCCCGGTAGCTTTGGTCCTGCGTTGTGTCGCGGCAATTACATAGGCGGCATCAAGTAAGTCGCCTCCCAGTTGGTAGAACGGCAGGTAACGCATGTCTGGCGTAGGCTTATCGAGAGGCGATGTCCCCACGCTTGTGCGTTTTGAAGTAAACGTGGAGGACCAGATTGTATCGAGGATACTAAGAGTTGAATCGTCGGGTTCGTTGGTCGGCATTGCGTTGCTTGATGTGCCTTCGCTTGGATTCTGCTCTTTAGAACTCCTAACCGGTCGCAACATGGCCAAATCCGAGGAAGATCTTGGCATCGCCTCTGTTCCAAGAAGAGTGATTTGGTCAGATTTAGAAGGTCCAGCATTCAAAAGAATGTGAACGGTGTCGGCAAGATCTTCCAGTAGCGCCTGAGCCGTGTCCGGGTGGAATGCCGTTGTCGAGTAACCTAAACTCATCTCAACAGTGCCATTGTTCTCACAGGAGATGACGGCGAGATCGTACCAAGTCATGAGCGGTTTCATTTCAGTAGTGATGGTACTGACTTGGAACCCGATTTGTCCGCTGGCTGACTTGGCCGCTGGCCCGGCTGGTCGGTGATTGACGATGGAGGTAAAGCGAGTAGCCGGGGACCAGTCCGTACATTCCCGGATCAGTGAACGGAGACCGACACCTTCATGGGGAATGCGATTCCGCTGTTGGTCTCGCACTTGATTCAACAGTTGAAGGACCGAGTGCTTGCCGGAACTATCAGCAAACCTGATTCGCATAGGGACGTTGGTTGCACAGCAGCCGACAACGGTACTGCTTATAGACGGGTCGACCACGTTTCTCCCGGAAATAGTATCTCCATACACCACATCGCTGATTCCCGTGAACTGGGCTAGTACGTGCGCCCATGCACAGCTGATGATAGTGGAGGTGGTAATGCCCTGTCCCTTCGATTTCGGCATTGGCATCACCTTGTCCTTGGTAAAGGCCATGCGCACAGGGCTCAAAAGGTGGCCGTACTCTGTCGCCGGAATGAGTTCGGGCATGGCGGACCCAGCAAGCAAGCTCCGCCAGTAGCTGTAGCTTGTGTCACTTGTCTGCCGATTCAGATCTGCGACGTAGGCGGCGAAGGAGCTCAAGGGCGGCTCATAAGCGTCCTGTTGATGGTACAATTTGTTGAGGGTGTCCAGGATGATAGGAAGAGACATGCCGTCGTATAGGGCATGTGACATCCGGAATAGTATGCGCGTCTCTTTGCTCTCATCTTGTTGAAGAATAGCCATGTTCACCATGGGTGTGCCGAGTCGAAGAGGTTGACGGCACATGGTCCCTTCAAATAAGCGCTCAGTGGCACGTTCCAGCGAGTCCCCCGCCTTGACCACGAGCACATTGTGCTGATAGGACTTCAATATGATCTGGAGAAGCCTTCTGTTGCGAAGATCAACCGCGAAAATAGTGCGGAAAGCTTCGATATGCTGCGCCAAAAGTTCGCAGCTTTGCTGTAGTCGAACCAGATCGAGGCCGGAATCCGTATCAACAACAAATGTGTTCACTTCTGTCTGGGCCGCGGTCAATGCTCCTGCCACACTGAAGGCAACGGCGTCAGTGGCAGGGAAGACATCCTGGATCGACTCCTTGCCGGTCTTGGTGATGGGGCAGACAACCTCCTCGAGGAAGGCGTCGATATTATTGTCTATACCGTCGAGTAGCTGGAAGGGACGGTAATCAAGTGCCGGGGTAGTCCGACTTTTGGAGACAATTGCCATTTTGGATAGGACTGGATTCTCGAAAATGTCCCGTACTCGAATATCAAGAGCATCCGTCTTTGCAGCCCCAACGACTTTCATAGCGCTGATGGAGTCACCACCGAGGTCGAAAAAGTTGTCATGTCGATCAATTGTCTCTGCGTCGACCCCGAGCACGGCTGCCCATAGATTACGGACGACGGCCTCCCTGTCGGTGTCGACGTTTGCAGTTTTGGAGACGCCTCGAGAGTTTGGATCCGCGATCTGGATGCACTCGCTCATCATGAACTGGCGCACGGCTTTGTGGTCGGTCTTCCTAGAGGTGTTCTTTGGTATCGTGCCTATTTGCAGATAGACTCTCGGAACCATGTAAGCCGGCAATCTCTCAGCCAGAGATTCTTTGAGCCATGCCGAATGACCTGCCACGCCGTGGTCGCCGTCGTCGAAGAACTCAAGAGCGGCAACGAGTGCGCGTTGACTGTCACTGAGGCGCAGATACTCTACCACAGCCATCCGGACCTGGGGCATGAGTTTGACAATGCACGACTCGATTTCGCCCAGGTCGACCCGCTGGCCGCGAATCTTGATCTGCGAATCGCGTCTCCCCAGAAAGGTGATGTTGGCATCGGCGTTGTACCGCACCAGGTCGCCAGTGCGATACATGCGACGTCCCGCGCTCCTGGTGCCAACATGTGTAGTGAAGCCGGGATCCGTGATAAACGCCGCCGAGGTCTTGACGGGGTCGTTGCGATACCCACGTGCGACTAGGGGGCCCTCAATAAGAAGCTCTCCCACTGCGCCAACGGGCACAAGTCGGTTGTAGTTATGAGGGTCCACAATCCAGGTCTGGTTGCCGCGGATGGGCCTGCCAATGACGGATGGATCGCTCTTGTCTGTCACTCGAGGGTTCATGGTGCTGGTAATGGAGCATTCGGTGGGGCCGTAGCTGTGGGCAACAATGGCATTCGAACCCTGAAGCCACTTTTCAATCAAGGCTGGCGTGTTCGGTTCACCACCGACTAACAGCGTCTTCATCTGCGGCGCCTCGGTAGGGGGGATCAGCGCCGCCGTGCTGGTTGTGAGTGCTGCGAAGTTGCTGTTCAGTCGCTGCAGGGACCCGACCAAATCGTTCATCCGCTCACCCTCCGAAGGCAAGCATACGGCTCCCCCAAATGTCCAGGCCATGAAAATGTCGCTAATAGACAGGTCAAATGTGAAGGCAGCGAATTGGAATACGCGGGTAGTCGGGTCTATGTTCAAGCCGGCGCCCATGTCCAGTACGGCGTTGTATAAGCCTCCATGCTCCAGCGTCACACCCTTGGGAACTCCTGTGCTGCCAGAGGTATACATGATCCAAGCCAAGTTCCTGGGTCGGACGGATTTCGAGGGAACAGCAGCATCGTGGCCATGGTATGACTTGGTCAAGTGAGCGAGTGCTGCTTCGTTGACAGTTACGACCCTGCAACCCAGCGATGGGAACCTGTCTACCTTGGACTCATCACAGAGTACCATGGCTGGGGACGAGTCCTGCAGAATGACACGGATTCTCTCCGGGGGCAGTTGGACTCCAAGCGGCACCACTGCGCCGCCGGCATATAGAATGGCAAGCATAGCCACCATGGCCCATCGGGACTTGTCCATGCAGAGCCCGACTGCTACTTCAGGGCCCACGCCCCCTTCTGCTATGAGCAGCTGGGCAAGGCATCTGGCCGCTTGATCAAGCTGCTGATAGGTAAGCTCCCCATCCCAGCTGCAGACGGCTTGAGAGTCGGGGCTGGTTCGAACCGTCTTGATGACCAGGTCGTGAATACAGCCAAGAGAGGGCAATTGGCCGGTGGGATTCCAATCGGCAATCCTCTCTAGATCGTATGAATTGGTCAGAGGAAGATCTCCCACAGTCTGCTCCTGAGAAGCGGCATTTGCAGCAAGCTGGGCGACGTTGTGCTCGAATTGTCGCAGCACCGATTGGAGCTGGTCGTCCGAGATGACGGCACTGTCGAACCGAGCTGTCACCTCGGCCTCCCCTTTGTGCTCGTCCAACTTGCATGCGACGGCGAGGGGGTAGTCATCGAGAGCCTCCATCTTCAGGTGTACCTGCTCAAAGACGGGCAGTCGAAGTGGCGCATCGTCCAGGTCCGCATCATCGGCTGCCGTGTGTACGAGGAACAAGTGTCTGAGGTCCGCCGGGTTGAAAGCGGGAACGAGCCTTTTGATCTTCTGGAGTCCAACGTGCTCAAATGGCATCATCTCCACGCCTTCGCGGTGAACACTGTCCAGGAAGTCCCGGACCGTTTGCAGGCCGTGTACTTTTATCCGGACGGGGACGGTGGTAAACGTTGGGGCCGCGAGCTCCGTGATTTCTGCCACGGGCGCTGAGCGGCCTGAAAGATTGACGGCAAACATGACGTCCTCGACGCCGGCATATTGGGCCACTGTCAACGCCCATGCTGCCCTGAGGAGACTAGGGAAGGGCGTTTGCAGCCCCGCGACTCCGTCTACACGGACTGTTTGCTTCAGGGACGAGGTAGGCTTGGGCTCATAGAAGCCAACAGAAGGAAGCGAGGGGAAATGGGTAAAGGAATCAGAATCAGCACCTGCCAACGTCTGGGTCCAGAATTGTGAGGCGGCGTCCAAGTCGATGTCAAGGACGTGGCGAATGAATCTCGGGTACGGGATAATCTTTTGCATCTCACGTCCGGAAAAGGCCGGGTAGAGGTAGCGGTACAGGATCTTCTCGAGACTCCATTTGTCAAACATACTGTGGTGGGTGGTCAAGACAAAGCACTTGGCCCCTGACCTCTGCTCCTCGACAATTGCACAGCGAAGAAGAGGCTTGCCCGGTTCGAAGCCCGCGACCTTGTCCGCGGCAAGGTAGCTGTCCAGATCGCCACCAATGTGCCATACTAGGGGCTCGTCGACCACTGCCTGTAGCAGGCCACTGTTGCGGTCCAGCACAATTCGAGTGCGAAGGATGGGCAGGGTTCTGGCTACCGCCTCCCATGCAGCCTGGAACCTGGTAATGTCAACGTCCTTCTCACTTGCTCGGAACACTTGGTGATATGTGTAAGCCGTGGGCTGTCTTGCCGTGATGGCGAAAAGCGCTTCTTGCATAGGGGTGCAAGGATATACATCTGTAATTTGGCTGGGGGCCACCCGGCATTGAGTAGCAAAGTCTGCCAGTCGAGATTCAAAGCCGCCGGGACTACTTGGGTCCTCCGGCATCAACTCGAAGGGAGCAGGGTCCTCCTCTGCTACTTTGAGGACGCCGGCCTCCTGCTCGGTTTCCAGGATCCGAGCATATTCCTCCAAAATGGGGTGCGTGAATATGGACGCAACGGTCAATTGAAGACCGACTTGTCGAGCTGATGCGACAAGTTTCATGGCCGCCAAGGAATCGCCACCGAGTCGCGTAAAGTGGTCTCGGGATCCGATAGAATCGACATCAATGGAGAGGACCTCGGCCCATAGCTGCTGAAGTTGCTTGCCAATCTTGGTTTGAGGGCTTTTCTTGATATCTTCACTGGCAAGATAGCGTTGCAGCAACGACGAGCCTGACTCGAGATTCGTCAACAGCTGACGCACAACCTTCCTATTTGTCTTGCCAGACGGTGTCAAGGGGATTTTCTTCCAGGGCATAAAGGCGGTTGGCACCATGTAGCTTGGGAGCTTGTCTGCCAGCCCATCCCTGAGGCCACAGAGGGCCTTTTGAATTTTGCTAGATGGGGCAAGAATGGTGACACCATCAATCTCCTCCATTTGGTCAATGTCGAACAGATCACAGTCTTGGGTGAAGTCGACCACAGCTACAAGGTCATTCGCCTTCTTCCCAGCTTGGAGGTCGAACAGATCGACAACAATCGTCTGCACCCCGGGGAGGAGCTTGCCGATCCAGTACTCAATCCGGCCCAGATCAACTCTGTGCCCACGGAACTTGACTTCGCTACCCATGCGGCCAATGTAAGTGTAAGATCCGTTGGGATTCTGCTGAATAAGATCGCCGGTCCGATACATTCGCCTCCGGGCGCCATCTAGGCCAAGTTGCTTGATGAATCCGGGGTCAATCACGAAGCATTGCGCCGTCAGCTCTGGATTGTTCAGATAGCCCCGGGCCGCCCAAGAGTTCTCGACGAGAAGCTCACCAGGGACGCCAATAGGACACAAGCGGTTGTGGTCGATGGTGCTTGTGATCCAAAAGTTGCAGTTCTCTAGCGGGTATCCAATGACGGGCGCGTCTTCGAGTCTTTGCATTGGCCTGCCGCAGGACGAGTAAACGGAGCACTCGGACGGACCGTAGATGTTAACCACCTCAGCGTGATCAATCCAGCGCTCGACAACACTTGGCTTGATCAGCTCGCCGGCGACTTGAATCTGAGTTATGCACGGCACATTGGCCGGATTGATCATGGATGCCACGGTTGGCGTCAGCACCATCTGGTTGACATTCATGTCCCTGATGGCCTGTTCCAGGGAGTTGATTCTTTGGTCTTCTGAGGGAATGCACACGCATCCTTTGAATATGAGTGTCGTCATGATTTCTTGCAGAGTGACATCAAATTCGTGAGATGCGAATTGGAGGGTGCGGGACTCCTTATGCCAACGTGTCGCTCTTCCGTGTGCCGGCAGACTGGTGGCAAGACCGCCATGAACCAGGAGGCATCCCTTTGGCAACCCTGTGCTTCCAGATGTATAGACAATCCATGCGGCATGATCAGGGTTAAGAGTTGGGCATATGGGCCCATCCACGATCGGGTCCGGGAGGCTGGCCAACAAGCTGTCACCCACCTCAACAACACGAGGCCCCGACCCAGCAAACCTGTCGGTGTGCCTTGCGTTGGTCAGCATGACAGCTGCTTGGCAATCCTCCACGAGCGCCTTGGCCTGCTCCAATGGGTCCGTCGAGCGCAGCATGACGACGACCCCACCAGCTTCTAGGATACCGAGGATAGTCACGACAGTCCACCTAGACTTATCCATGCAAACCGCCACCCTGGCCTCGGGAACTACTCCAAGGCTAGAAAGATGCTGCGCAAGCCTCCTAGCGTTGGCCCATAGTTCTTTGTATGTAAAATTGCCGTCCCAGGCACAGACCGCTGGCGAGTCTGGCTGTTCTTGGACTACATCCCTAATCAAGTGGTGCAGGCAGGTCAAGTCCCGCACTGGTATCCCAGCATTCTGTTTCTTGATTTGGGCCAGATCAGTAGAGGTTACTTCCTCCAGGCTGCGCAGCTGCCTCTCGTGATTCGTCTCGTCGAGGAACTGCGAAACCCAGTGCCCAAGCTGTCGTAGAAGCACCGCCACCTGGGCCTCGCTTACAACGTGACTGTCGTAACGAGCCTCGAACTTGATCGGGCCCCCTGGCTGGCTTGGGAGTTGGCACTGAACGGTGAGAGCAAATGTGTCAAATGCGTTCACGGCGGTATCCACCAGCTCCAAGCCGGGAACTTCGGTGGCTCCCTCTCCATTCCTAGCATATGGGGGTTCGATGACCAGAGCATGGTTGATATCCGTCGCAGGCTGGAGCTCGGGACCAATGCGTCTGATCTCTTCCAGTCCCGTATGCTCGAAAGGTATCATTTCTATTGCCTGAGACTGTATATTTCCGAGATAATCAGAAACCTTTGCTTCCTGATTGACACGCACTCGAACCGGCACAGTAGTAATAGTGGGCGCAATAAGCTCCGTAATCTCCGCGACGGGCGCATTCCGGCCAGACAGAGTCGCTCCGAAGACCACATCGCTTGTGCGTAGGTATTGACCTAGGGTCATGGCCCAACCAGCCCTCAGGACGTCAGCAAGTGAGAACCCAGACCTCGAATGATTGAGCACTGAAGTGCCTATTTCGGAGCGAAGAGAGGCGGCAGGCTTCGGGTGGTAGAAAGAAGACGGCATAGAAGGGAAGGCTGACGGGACATCTCCTCCAAGCTGGCCACGCCAGTAGGAGGCAGTCTTGGTTTCATCAACCTCTTTTTTGCGTTGCAGGTACTCGATGAACCTCGTGAAGGGGACCGTAGGAGGCAGCTCGTCATGGAGATAAAGAGCCGCCAGTTGCTTGTAGATTAACTGGGAGCTCCAGCCATCGTAGACCGAGTGATGCGCCGTCCACACAAAATAACGGACACCATTCGACTTCTCGTGCACCAAAGCAAAACGCATGAGCGGCTGTCCAACGGCCATGGCGCGTGCTTGGTCATCTGCAACGTACTCCTCCAAGTTATCGTGGGTCTGCCATGTGGGAGGCTTCTTCGATAGCACCTGCAAAGATCCTGAGCGCTGCCCTAGCAACACATGAGTTCGCATGACGGGGGCCCGTTGGGCCATGACTTCCCACATCTTTCGGAAGCGCGAGACATCGATAGAATCTGAGAGGGCATAGACTTGGCGCATGAGATACGCCGTCGGGCGTTGCTGCGTGGCAGCCAACATGCTCTGCTGTAATGAAGTGCAGGGATAGATATCCTCCACGTCTTCGGTACTCAGACCGCACTGGATGGCAATGTCTGCCAGTTCTGCCTCTCTATCGCTTGAGGATGGCTGCCAGAGAGAGAAAGGGGGAGGATTACTTCGCTCCTCCCCCTGAGCAGCGTCAACCTTGCCAGCTGCATTGCGTTCATCGAGAATTCGTGCAAGGTCTTCGAGTCGAGGGAACTCCAACACATCCTTGACCGTCATTTGAATGTGTTCTAGTCTAGCCATTTCAACCAGTTTGATAGCCAGGAGAGAGTCTCCCCCTCTGTAAAGGAAATGGTCGCTTGCTCTGATCGACGAGCTGCTCACGCCGAGGACAGCTGCCCACAGAGCTTTGAGCTTCTGCCCAGTCTCCGGCAGCAACAGTTGGTCATTGTCGCTTGAGTCCTCGAAAACGTATTCCTGTAGGGCGGCGGTGTCCAACTCACCAACCAACCGGCGAACCATTTTGCGGTCGGTCTTGGCAGACGCAGTCAGGGGTATACGTCTAAAGGGAACGAAGAAAGTGGGAATCATGTAGGAGGGTAGCTTTTCTTGCAATGCATTCCGCAGCAGGTTGAGTCCTTCGCGAAGCTCATCCGACGCTAGGAGAATCTCTCCATCCCCCGAGGGAACAAAGGTGGTATGTTTGGAAAACTCAACGGCAGCAAACAAGATGGCACCTCCTGAAGACAATGTGTCTTTCTTATCTGCGGGGAGAAGGTCAACGACTGCCCGGATTACACCATCAAGGGACTTTATAATCCAGTGCTCGACCTCTGATACATCAAGTCGTTGACCGCGAATCTTGATTTGAGTGTCTCTTCGACCAACATAGTTCATAGAGGAATCGCTTTCTTGCCGCACAATATCTCCTGTTCGGTAGAAACGTCTACCGGGCTCAAGCCCTAGTATAGATGCAAATGCTGGATCGTGGACGAAAGCAGTAGATGTCTTGGCTTCATCGTTGAGATAGCCTCGGGCCAGCAGCGGGCCCTCGATCAATAGCTCGCCTGGAGCTCCTGGAGGACAAAGCCGCCCTGGGTTCTGCGGATCGGTAACCCAAAAGTTCACATTCATTGGGAATCCAATGTTTGCCAGGTCTTCCACGGTCTGGAACGGCTTGCTGACACTGGCGAATATAGAGCTCTCGGTTGGACCATAGGCATTGAAGATGTCTGCCTTTCCCAGCCAGGCCTCTAATACGCTTGCCTTGACTTCTTCTCCGAACAAGACCAGTTTTCGGACCATTGGGGCGTCCGCAGGTTGGATGGTTGATGCCATGCTCGAGGTAAGGGAAAGAACGTTTGCCTGTAGACGAAGTACTGAACCTGCCAGGTCGTTGACACGATCCGTCTCATCGGGTATACAGACACAACCTCCGTATATGAGCGTGGTGAACAATTCGGACAGGGACACGTCGAACGTGTGTGCCGCAAACTGAAGTACCCTATCCTCTTGAGACAGGTTCAGCGCGACACCATGGGCACGCATGCTAGTTGCCAGGGCTCGATGCTCTACCAACACACCCTTGGGTGTTCCAGTGGAGCCAGACGTGTAAAAGATCCATGCCGTGTTTTCCGGCTCGGGTTGCGTCTCTTGTGTGGTTGCCGTCGTTGTTGTTGCTGATGACGGCGTTGATGTACCTGGTGACTCGTCCTCCATAATGTCGCTCCTTGTTGTTGTTGTTGATGATGATGATGATGATGATGGAGCTGGTGGCTCGCCCGCCATAATATCGATTATATTCAGAAGCTGTGTGCCCAGTCCAGAAAGTCGGCTGACTTGCTTTCCATCGGCAACCACGGCCACAGGGGACGAGTCGGCAAGAATGGCCCGGACACGAGCAATGGGTTCCCCTACCCCGATGGGAACAACAGCACCGCCAGCCCGTAAGACGGCGAGCATCGCGACTGGCACGAGTTTGGATTTGTCCATACAGACTCCCACTGGAACTTCTGGCCCAACACCGATATTCACTAAATGCCGAGCGAAATGGGAGGCGCAGTCATCTAACTCGCTGTATGTCAAGCTGCCATCCCAAGCGTCGATGGCGACAGCCGATGGTTGTTTCTGGATGCGCTCGCTGACCAGCTCATGAACGCATCGATTCAGACCCTCGGGAACACGAGAATTTCTCTCTAGGATCTGCTGCTTCTGGTTTTCGCTGATCAGCTCGAGTCTGTACACAGTGGTGCCAATGTCTCGGAAGATAGAGTGAACTGCCTCCTGAAAATTGTCAAGGAGGCGCTGGGCGTAGTCTCTATCCATCCGAGATGCCCAGTAATCCAGCATAATCTCCATATCTGATTGACCTGCTGAAACGACAAGAGAAACATCATACTGCCGATAGAGTCAGATTGCTGTGGCGTTGGGTTCTCTGAGGATCTGCACTTACATTTGTAGGGCTGGAGCCTTTGACAAGCTTGTAACTCAAGCCAGGAAGACTTCCATCAGCCTGAACAAGTTTCCGACGGAATGACATGACAGTATTACTCCAACGACGAACAGAAGTGGTGTTAGAAAGCTCTGCCTCGTGGGATAGACTGTCCGCGTAATCAGAGTCGACAGCCCTGATAGCATCCAGGATGTTAGTCTCCCCATCCAAGTTCATGGAGCAAAGGAGTGTGGTGATCAGCGGGCCAACGGCTGTCATGATGCCCTTCAGGGGCTTGTTTCTCAGGGAGGAGATGTACGAGAAGCACACATCGTCGACACCGAGATGACTGCGCAGCACGACGCCCCAGGCAAATTGACAGACACTGGCCAAGTTGATCTTGTGCCGTCGACATAGCCGGTCCATAGATGCTACATTGACGGGCATGGTGGAATGTATAGTGACGAAGTCGTCAAAATCAGCCTCCTCTCGTGTGACTGGAAGGAGTGTTGCCTGTGTTTTGGAGAGATAATTCTGCCAGTAATCCGAGACATGGGCCTCTCTGGATTGATGCTCGCTAAGCGCGTACTCGGCGTAGGAGAGTGACTTCTCACCGGTGCCTGCAGGTCCAAAAGCAGAGACACTCAGGTCGTTGAGAAGAACTTCGGCAGAGTGGCCATCGGTGATGGCATGGGACATGGTTAGCACGATGAGACACCGTCCAGGGCCTTCCTGGATGATGGTCAGACGGTGCGGCATCTCCAACGGTTGAAATTCGACCTTTGGCGGCTCAGAAACCCCTGAAATTATGTCGACCCTCGGGGCCACTTTCTTGAGCACGACTTGGTCAAAGTGCCCCGGGCGACCTTTGCTCTCGATAAACACAGTCCTGAGGGACGAGTGTTTCTCAACGACTCTGCTCCATGCCGTGGCCCATTGTGCAGCGTCAAAGGATGCGAAAGCGCCTGACGTTGAGGCTCTAGCAGTGAAGCTACATATGTATGCCCCCTTATCCAGGGAATTTCCCATGAGCATGCTATCCTGTACGGACGTGCACGGGTAGATGTTGTAAATGTCTGCAAGAGGATCAGGAGTAATCCGAAGCAGCTCTTGCTCAAATAAGTAGTCCAGAGACGGGTAGTCTAGTGATATATACGGGAAGTCGGTGAGGGTGGGCAAAGGTCGAAGACTGGGCAATGTTGCAACAATGTCTTGTAGATGGTTGATGAATTTCTCAGAACTGCGCTTGAGATCTGTTGCTCCTCCGAACTCGGTGCCGCACACGACTGAGAAGCTCAATTTTGTATCCATCCAAAAAGGGGTCATGCAAAGCCCGCCTATTGAGTGAGCGACGACCTCTGCAGCATGGCGCCCGGGCACTTCGTCAGTCGACTGCATTACGTTGATGGCTGAGGCACTCTTCCGCGTCTTGAGCCAAGTTGTGTCAAAGATGAGATTGTTGTCATAAGAATCATTGTGGACAGGTCCCAGGAATGAACGCCGTCTCGAATCTTTTGCGCTGCGGCACGCATCGACTATGTCTTCAGTGCAGTGGTAGGGTATGTCAGAAAGCTCATCGAAGCATCCTAACACACTGTTCCACGCCTCATCTTCCTCACTAGGCCGACCATCCCTAATCTCAACATGTCTCGTTGAGCCAGGTAGTTGGTCTCCGAAGGAGGAGACCAAGGATGCGAATATCACATCGTGAATCTCTGTACGCAATGTTTGATGGCATGTCTCGCTATGAAGTGCTTCCGTCAACTCCAAGCTCAAACTGAAGACGTAAGATGAGACGACTCCGGCTTGCGGGAAGGGGTCTTTCGGCGGCGACTCTGAACTCACGGAGGGTCCAGTCGCGGCAGCAGATTCGATTTCCTTCCCCGTTCCCTGATTAACTCGCTCAACCCAGTCGGAGAAGGTGTGAGACTGAGTACCCAAGTCACGAGACCGGGCTGGATATGCCTGGATGTCTTGAAGAAGGATATGCCAGGAGTGGGCGTCCAAAGCGGCAGTGTGTGCCACCAAACCCAGTTTTCTGATCCGGGATTTTTGTCCAAAGAAGAGAACGCTGAGAACAGGTGGGCTTGACGTTGAAACCTCGTCTTGCAGCTTTTTCACCTCAGCGATGGCATTCTCATCGGATTCATATGGCACCAAGGTTCCGGGGGAGGAAGGTGTGATGCCTGACAAGACATAGGAATCCTTTTGTTCGGATTTCAAAGAAGCTCCGAGAACTGGATGCCTCTCCACCAGCCTCGCCAGCATTTCAGTAGCATCCGTGAGGGACATTGGAGCCTCAACATCCAATGTGAAGCCCCGCAACGACCCGAAGGTATGGTACAGGCTCTGGAGCTGTGTGTGGGGAACTGAAACATTTTTGTGGTCCGTTGTGTTACTCGATCGCAGCAACTCTGGGTTAGTTTCGACCAGCTGCCGTGCTAGCTCACGCATAGACATGTTTGAGGCATGGGCCATGTCGACGACGAGACCAAGTTCCCTACATTGCCCGGCGAAGAAGACTCCTGACAGCATATCGCCACCTTGCTCGACGAGAGATTTCTCTGCGTCAATCTCAGACTCGTCCCTTTTAAGGACCTGAGATGCTGCCCTGCACAGCAAGGTTTCGATACCATTGTGACGGTCCATGTTGTGCTTGACAGCTTGGAAGCGGCTGCAACGCTAGTAGAGTTTCTTACTATGGCAACCAACAAGATGCGCACAGAATAAAGGCGTTGTACAGGTCGGAAGCAGCCTTCAAAGAAAGGAAAGATGGTCTATAGGTTGTGTTGAGCCTTGGGAAAGTTCTCAATGCAGGAAATGTAGTTGAGCGTGTACGGCCGTGTGGTCTGACATTGCGAAAAGACATAGGAGGCGTAGAATAAGTGGGAAACAAAGATAACAGACAACAGGGGCCAGGGGTAGGTCGGGGGTGTGTGTGAAGTGTACGGTGGAACATCTTCGATGGGCATGGGAAACGGAAAAGTCGGAACTGATCCAAAACCTTACGTGGCAACCGGTGAATAAACTAGGCAATTCGTAAGGATTCTAGAGCACAGCCGCCTTCTCTGCCATACCTGTGCATGCACTAGTACGTGTACTTGTGGGGGCTGAAAGGATCGTTGAAACTTGATTGTAATGATAATGTTCTTGCTAAGCTACCGCTGACGTTCCTCAACTGCCCTACGACAGCTAGGGTTGGGGTGTATTGATAGTGGGTCTTGCCGTGATCTGCAGGTACCCACAACAGGGCCTGTAACTCGTCCCTTCGCCAATGCTAGGCGCGTCTAACACGGGGGATGCAGTGATTTAGGAAAATATTAGCTGGGTTTTAAAGAGCTATAGCTTCTTTAATAGCGCGATATAATAAAGGAGAAATATATTATTAAGTAGCTAAGCTTTTAAATTATTTAAATTATTTTTTAATATATCTTAGCTTTAAAAATTAATTCTTAATAGCTTTTAAAATATCTAAACTCTAAAATGTAAAAATACTAATTTTTACTTTATTAAGTAGCTAAGTAACCTTATTTATTTAATAATTCATATAGGCTTAGAAGTACCCTTTTCCATCAATCAACCGGCCTTTTCCCGAATCAAGCGACCCCCTGTCCTAACTTGCCAAGACTGGGGTTAGGGCTGACGTCTTCAGCCTCCGCAAGTACCGTACGAGCATTGCATATACAGATACAAGGATACAGTCAGCCGCGTTAATAATCAAGGAACGCTTCCTAGTTCGGCAGGTAAGCATGGTAGATGGACCTGACACGCATGTACGGGCTGCACGGCAAGGCGCGAAGGATTCTACAGGGAAAGTCATCCTTCAAGATCCTCTACCTTCCCCCACATCGCGGCCTTACCCATGGCTTGCGAGCTGCGCCGCGCTTGTACAGTAAGCGCCACCAGATGAGGTGAGATATCCGGATCCTTTGAGTGTCAGAAAATGAACGGCATGTCGCCCGCTCCACCTTATCAGTGACTTGACATTACTTGACGGTCAGAGGAAATAAGGGCGTGCGCGATGTCGAATCTCTGTACCAAGCTCAGATCGTCGGTACAAAAGGTGTCCGGCACATTCCGTTGACCAGTGAGTGCCTAAATTGCATACAGCTCAATTGGCCACGATCCCTGCTCGGGATTTTTCACCCGGCGGGATGCAACGAATCCGCAAATGGACCTGAGCTAGCAAGGCGAAATGGTGGCGGCGCGTTGCGGCCGCGTAGGTTATATTCTGGAGACTCATTCTTCTTCCTTGGAGTTGGCCGGCAGACCTCTCTCACATCTTGATCTATTCCTTCTTCGAACTATCCATAGTGCTTGTTATCCAGCTTCTACAACAACAAAGAACACACTATCCTTCTCCAGACATTATGGGCTCACTAGGCGCCACCCCTGCCACCAATGGTACCAATGGTACCAATGGCACCAATGGCACCAATGGCACATCGGTTGTAAATGGCAATGCGCATGTTAATGGCAACTCGCCGGCAGCAACAAATGGAGTGCATTTGGAGCCTATCGCCGTGGTAGGCATGAGTTGCCGGCTCCCCGGAGATGCATCAGACACGCAAAAGCTATGGGAACTGCTCAAACAGGGTCGTTCGGCGTGGTCAAAGACGCCCAAGGATCGATGGAACCAAGAAGGTTTTCATGATCCCTCTGCTGCAGGCAAACCTGGAAGAGTAAGGACATATCACATATTAGGACCAGCCCTATACAGAATTTACAACTAATCACCTACTCTCTAGACAAGTACAGACGGTGGACATTTTCTGAAAGATGATATCAAAGCCTTTGACGCCTCCTTCTTTGGAGTCAACCCGGTGGAGGCAACGGTGCGTATTCCTAACCCCATGCGGTCACAAGCCAGCGTGAAGAGTGACCAGCTGACCCCATTTTAGGCCATGGACCCTCAACAGAAATTGGTTCTTGAAATTGCCTATGAGGCCTTTGAAAATGCCGGCCTCACTCTTGAACAGATATCAGGATCCAACACTGGTGTCTATGTCGGCCTGTGGTCCTCGGACTACCAGGAGATGCTCCTCAGAGATATCGACTATCCGCCTATTTACCAGGCCAGCGGCGTCGGGGCAGCCATTGCCTCTAACCGTGTTTCCTACTGTTTCAACCTTACAGGCCCCAGTATGACCCTTGACACCGGCTGCTCAGCCAGTATGGTAGCCCTTCATCAAGCCGTACACAGTCTCCGTGCAGGCGAGACGGAAAGATGCTTCGTGGCGGGCGTCAATCTCCAACTTGACCCGCAGCGATATGGCTATCAAAACAAGCTCAGCATGTTCTCCAAATTCGGCAAGTCGTACTCATTTGACCATCGCGCCAAAGATGCTCATGGCTACGGCAGAGGTGAAGGGTGCTCGGGAGTCGTCCTTATGCCCCTTTCAAAGGCCCAAAAGCAGGGCTATCCAATCCGAGCTGTCATCCGAAACTCGGTAGCCAACCAAGATGGAAAGACAAACGGAATCACTGTTCCGAGTGCTGCGGCGCAATCCGCTGCCATTGAGAGGGCTTACGCCCAGGTCGGCCTGGTGCCGTACGCAGACTATGTCGAGGCCCACGGGACAGGCACCTCGGTGGGCGATCCCATCGAGGCCCGGGCGATCGCCAAGGTCCTCGGTGCTAGTCGAGAGTCTGGCTCGCCCCTGCCCATCGGCTCCCTCAAGGCCAATATTGGCCATACTGAGAGTGCAGCCGGCCTCACCGGTCTTATCAAGGCCATCTTGATGCTCGAGAACAACATGATTCCGCCTCAGGTCAATTTCGAGAAGGCGAACCCCGAGATTGACCTGGACAACCTCAAGCTCAGAATCGCAACAACTCTCGAGTCTAGGCCGCTCAAGAGAATTTCGGTGAATAGCTTCGGCTATGGCGGAACCAACTCTCATGTCGTTGTAGACGCCGCGGACGCCACCCCAGTGAAGCCGACAAGCCAGATCGATGGGATTCCAACCACCAATGATCATCACGTGCCTAAAGGTGCGCCCAGGGCTAAAGAACGGCTGTTTGTTCTCAGCGCTGCCAGCGAGAGGTCGTGCCAGCAAATGGCATCCAATGTGGCCAAGTATCTCGAGAGCCACGCGGATTCGCCTGACGCCGACGCATTGTTGGGCCGTCTTGCATACACCCTGAGCAGGAGGTCTGTCATGGAGAACAGGGTCGGGGTTATCGCCTCTGACTTGAATGACCTGGCCGAGCAGCTGACCAAATTGTCCAACGAAGCCATCCCCCGTGCCCACCAACTAGCGGCCCCTCGCATCGGCTTCGTTTTCAGCGGCCAAGGTGCTCAGTATCCTCGGATGGGCCAGAGCCTGCTGGGCACATGGCCAGCTTTCACGGCCAGCATGAAGCGGGCAGCTGCATGCGTGCAGGCATGCGGAAGCTCGTGGGATTTGTTTGAGGAGCTGCTCAAGGAGCCCGCAGAGAGCCGAATGGAGGACCCATGTATCGCACAGCCCATGTCCACGGCGGTTCAACTCTCTCTGGTGGACGCACTCAAAGATCTGGGGGTGGTTCCGAGCGCTGTGGTAGGCCATTCTAGCGGCGAGATTGCTGCCGCGTACAGCGCCGAAGCCATCTCGTTCGAGGATGCCATGACGGTGTCGTACCACCGTGGTCGGCTGACCAGCGAGATGAGAAAGGAGAACAAGGGCAAGGCTGGCGCCATGATAGCTGTCGGGGCATCGGCAACGACTGTCAAGCAGTCCATCGACCAGCTGGGTGTTGCTGCTTCCAGTAGGATAGCAATTGCCTGCTTCAACAGCCCCGCAAGCGTGACAGTATCTGGAGATGACGATGTCATCAACTCTTTGAAGCAGATACTGGACGAGAAGGATGTCTGGAACCGGCTTCTCCGTACCGGAGGAGCTGCCTACCACTCGCCTCAAATGCTCCAGATTGCTAGCAAATACCACGAGGCTCTGAAGGATGTATCCGGCGGCGTGCCTGCATCCAACATCATCATGGCCTCCTCTGTCACAGGCGAAGAAGTCGGAGACCAGCCCATCAGCCGGGACTACTGGGTGCACAATCTGGTCTCACCTGTCCGTTTCCCTGACGCTCTAAAGAAGGCGTGTGTGGGAGAAAATGGCACGCGCAAGGTCGACTTGTTTCTTGAGCTGGGATCCCACTTCCAGCTGCAAAGCCCCATCAATCAGACTGTGAGGACTTTCACCGGAGAGGCAGCCAAGATTCATTATGCTGGGTCTCTAAAGCGTGGTGAGGATGCTCAGCTCCGCCTGCTGGAGATGCTCCGGTCCTTGTATTTGGAAAGATCCCCCGTCGCCTTTTGGAAGGCCAATGCTGGTTTCGAAGCGGCCCCTGCACTCCTGACTGATCTTCCCCCTTACCCTTTCGACCACTCCAAGCAGTACTGGCACGAGAGCCGAGTCTCCAGGGCGTACAAACATCGTCAATTCGTCCCCCATGAGCTCCTGGGCAGCCTCATTCATGACAACAATCCCCAGGAGCCCAGATGGCGTTGCTTCCTCAACCTGAAAGACGTTCCCTGGCTGAGCGGCCACATTATCCAAGGGCAAACCATTTTCCCAGCCACGGCATACCTCTCCATGGTCTTTCAAGCGGCGCGACAAGACACGGCTATGCGGAATCCCCAAGCAACCATTGACCGTTTTATCCTCCGGAACGTCGTCTTTTCCCAGGCGCTGGTCATGGAGGAGAATAAGCCTGACTTGGAGATCAGCCTGTCCCTTCGGCCCCAGGCAGTGTCGGCGAGGAAGTCGTCCCAGCTCTGGCAAGAGTTCCGTATCTTCAGCACATCCGGCGACGACGTTTGGACCGAGCATTGCCGCGGTCTTGTACAGGTTGCCCTCAAGTCCGAGTCTGCGACCCAGGATGACGGTTGGGTCCCTACCCGGGTCACACTGCCATCGCACGTCCAACACATTCCAGCCAAGCAATTCTACCACAGGGCAAGAGATATTGGCGTCAACTGGAATACTCCGTTTGACAACCTGACTGGTATCAAGATTGCTCCCGGGGCGTGCATCGCAGACTCCTGGTTGGTGCCCGGTGCCGGTGACCCTGATGCAGACTACAACACAAACTACACCATCCACCCCGGCGTCATGGACGCTATCCTATACCACGGTATGATGGGTGTCCTCATCTTCGATGAAGGTGACAAGAACCCCGTTGTGCCCACATTCATTGAGAAGATGATTGTGGCCGAGCAAGACCCGGCCAAGCCAATCCAAGAGGTGACATGTCACGCCAACCTCACCGAGAAGGTGCTTACCTTTGACATTGGCGTTTATGAGAAACAGAATGAGGATAACATGGTCATTCAAGCCTGGGGAGTGGTTGCGACCAAGTTGCCAAACGTTGACATCGGCGAAGGTGGCAGACGAGGCTTGTGTCACGTTCCGGACTGGGTGACTTATATGCCCAAGACTACTCAGAAGTACCTTGACGAACTCTGCAACAAGTCGCTCGACGACAGGTCCATCATCCCGGAAATCAAGGCTTTGGAGGCCCTAACTGTGCATTACGTCAAGCAAGCCCTGGCCTCGACACCGGAGGATGAGGTAGCCGAAGGATACCAACGCAACTGGCACAATTGGATGAAGACAATCTCCGACCAGCAGCCTGATCCAGCCTCCCTCGAAGCAGGAGAGGCAGCTGGTAGCATTTCCGCAGAGGTCGCGCGCCGCTTGGGGCCACGCTTGGGCGAGATCCTGCGAGGAACTACTCATTCCCTGTCCATCCTGAATGATGATGGCCTGCTGAGCGGACTCTACCTGGAAGGTGGCAACACTCGCTGCATTGCGCAGATCGCCGCCTACATGGGCGAGTTGGGTCGTCTGAATCCCAATATGAAGATTGTCGAGGTCGGCGCCGGCACCGGATCAGCTACCTTGCCCGTCCTGCAGGCTCTGCAAGCCCCGAACAGAGTGCTAGCGTCCCAGTACGCTTTCACCGACATATCACCAGGATTTTTCCCGGCCGCACGAGAGCTACTCTCTGACTTTGAAGGCATTGTTCAGTACAAGACCTTGAATGTCGAGAAGACAGCCGAGGAAAACGGCTTTGAGCCCAATAGCTACGATGTCCTTATCGCTTCCAACGTCCTCCACGCTACTCCTTGTCTCGATGTTGTCCTGGAAAACGTCAAGTCGCTGCTTCGCCCCGGCGGAAAGCTGATCCTGATGGAGCCTACCAAGGAGCTTCTCCACTACGGTCTTGTTTTTGGCTCGCTTGCTGGTTGGTGGGCCGGCGTCGACGAGGGCCGGACGCTTTCACCTATGCTTTCCGTCCCCCAATGGGTCGAGAAGCTGACAAAGAATGGCTTTGTCCAAAATGGACCCATCTTCGAGGACTACCCTGTGGCTGAGGGCGGCTCCATTAATGTCATTGTGTCTGAAGTCCCGGTCGAGGCCTCTTCGGCAGCGCCCCTGGATGTTGACATTGTATCGTTTTCTGAGGGTCTTTACTCCAGCTTCACCGAGAAGCTTCAGAAGAAGCTCTGGGACCGCTCAGTGGAGGCCTGCGTTGGCTCCCCATCCGTCTCTGGAGACAAGATGAGCATCATTATGCCCGACTTCTGCGAGCGTGTGGCCTGGGACATGGATGGTCCGCTCTTCGACTCGCTCAAGGCTCGGGTCGCTGGCTCCAAGGCCGTCATCTTCGTAATGCGCACGGCCAAGGAGAAAGAAGAGCGACCCAGTGGCGACTGGATCTACGGGTTCGTCCGATCGATTCGCTATGAGTACGCCTCTGTACGCCTATGTACTCTCGAACTCGAAGACGAATTGGAGGCGGGCATTGAAGCCCTATCAACTATTTTGACTAGCCCGACGGCTGACATGGGCGTTCCCATCGACGAGGTTGAACTTGAATACATGCAAAAGGGGGGCCAGCTCTTTGTTGCCCGTGTTCGTTCAGAGCCGAACTTTGACAACTATGTTAACCGGGATCTGGGCCATTCTCCTTCCGAGGAGGGCCCAATCCTCAACGACAGAGGCATGTCGGCAGAGCTGGGCATTCCCGGTGTGCTCGACACCCTCCGCTGGGCGGACAATCCCGAGATTTCCGGGCCACTGGATCCCGATCATGTTAGGCTGCAGCTTTGCGCCGCCAGCATCAACTTCAAGGATGTGCTGGTTGCCTCGGGCCAGCTGGAGGGCATCACCCAGATGCGCAATGACTGCAGCGGTATTGTGCTGGAGGTTGGAGCCAACATGACCGACAAGTTCAAGCCCGGAGACCGCGTTTGCTCTCTGTATTCCCAGTCATTCGCCAACTACCCTGTGATCCACGGCTCGTGCCTCCATGTGATACCCGAGAATATGGACTTTGCGGAGGCGGCTTCGGTGCCCCTTGTCTGGTGCACTGTCTACTACAGCTTGGTCACGCTTGGCAGGCTGCAAAAGGGGGAGAGTATCCTCATCCACTCGGCTGCCGGCGCTGTCGGACAAGCATCGATTATGCTAGCACGTTATCTCGGCGCCGAAGTATTTGTCACATGCGGAAGCGAGGCCAAGGTGGAACTGCTCAACACTGAGTTTGGGGTTCCGAGGGATCACATCTTCTCGAGCCGTACCACAGCCTTCCGCGACAAGATCCACGCCATGACCAACGGCTACGGAGTGGACGTGGTCCTCAATTCCCTCGGAGGAGAAATGTTCCGCGAGTCATGCAACACTGTGGCACCACACGGTCGGTTCGTCGAGATTGGGCGCAAGGATCTCATGGAGGATGCCCTAATGCCCATGGAGTTCCTGCTGAACAACATCACTTTCGCCTACGTCGACTTTGCGCACATTCTTGCGACCAAGACGAGATTGGCGAGCCAGCTTCTGGGGGATGTGATGAAGCTTTTCGCCGACGGAGCCGTTCAGCACGTGCGACTGACCAAGTATACCATTTCGGAAATGGCAGCTGCGTTCCGTCTGATTCAGGCTGGCAAACACACGGGTAAGGTCATCTTGACCGTCGACCCAGAGGATAAAGTCCAGGTTGTCCCATCAAAGCCTCCATCCGCTCAACTCAAGCCGGAGGCGACCTACATTGTCGTCGGAGGCTTGGGAGGCCTGGGCAAGCGAGTCGTCGACTGGACTGCAGAGAAGGGAGCTCGCCATATCGTCATCCTTTCCAGGACTGCTCGGCCCGACTCGGATGCTCAGAGCCTCCTGGACAAACTAGCATCTGAGGGAGTCACAGTCCGTGTCGAAAAGTGCGATGTGAGCTCAGAAGACCAAGTGAAGCAAACCGTGGCCACGATTCAGAAAACTATGCCCCCAATCCGCGGTATGTTCCAGGCTGCCATGGTTCTGAATGATATCTTGCTGGAACACATGACCGTCGAGATGTGGTGCAAGGTCACGGCCCCCAAGGTACAAGGCACATGGAACCTACACAAGCATCTGCCCGATGACATGGACTTCTTCATCATGCTGTCGTCAGTAGTATCGATGGTCGGCACCGTTGGAGCCGGTAATTACGCTTCGGCATGCGCGTTCCAGGATGGCATCGCTCGCTACCGCCGGCGGCTGGGATTGCCCGCCCACGCGCTCAATATCGGCGCCATTGTCGAAGCTGGCTACGTCAGTGAGAATCCAGATGTTGCTGTCAACCTCCGAAAGAACGGGCTTGGCAGCGTTGCCATTGTCGAGTTCTTATCCCATCTCGGCGACATTATTCAAAACGAGACGACTTACGCTCAGTCATCGCTCGGCATACTGCCCAACGGCAATGAGCGCGGGCTCGGAGAACCGCGTTGGGCAAATGACAGGAGGCTTGCCCAGATTTTTGGATCCGAGATTCAGGCCGGTGGCAAGACAGCTGGTGGCGGTGCTGACAATGTTGGTTTCGCGCTCCAGGCTGCTACGACGTTCCAGGAGGCCGTGGATATCGTCTGCGAGGCTATTGTCAAGCAACTGGCAACCATCCTCGCCATAGATTCTGACGATATCATCCCTGCGCGTAGCCTGGACTCGTATGGTCTTGACTCGCTGGTCGGTGTTGAGTTGAGAAACTGGATCGGTGCCTATCTACAAGTTAACCTGCCTCTGTTAGTCATGTGGAACACTAGCAGCATCAATGAGCTGGCCGAGATTGTTACTAAGGGATCTCGACTAGTCAAGGTAAAGTCGGAGGAGGAGGAGGGGGAGGAGAAGGAGGCAGCTGAAGGAGAATGATTAAGTGCGTGCGTATGTAAGGTGTGTTGATTGATCTATTACTGTTATATCAGACTATATTTGACTCGATGCTTGATTTATCCTGGTGAACTTTTTGCTATAAAATGCTATGTTATTTTTCTAGTAACAGACTACCCTGAGCGACTGCCAGCCTATACTTGTATCACGCTACATTTCTCTATCTGGTTGAATTGACCGCAGTCCGAAGAGGTGATCGTTGAGGTCAGAGGGAATAAAGACACTCTGTACATGCATGCCTACCGAATGATCTTCCAGAACCCTGTCGTTGTGCTGTACTGGTACGGCACACGCTGGGGTGTACGTAGCGAGTAGCCTGCCGGGTCTTGGCGAGTGCGAGGTACCAGGTGCGAGCGCCAAGGCGCAGGGTTGAAGATCCTTCCCCGGCAGGATTGCAGATGGCTAGGGTGTCACTACGGATACATGGTTTCCTTTGGTGTCGCTTTGACCAAGCAATGCCTCCCTGTCTCTTTGAGCGCCCGAAGGTTCCGATAGGTCAATTGCTCCACTGCTATGCCCATAATAGAAATACATAGCAAGATGGCGCCTGATAGATGATCTCCTGTGTTGGGCTTTTATGAATAAAGAACTTGCTACCTCCGCGAAAACCAGTACGACAAGAGGTACTGTAAAGGAACAGGTTATTGAGTGGATCAAATCCTTGCGAGTGACCGCACTGGAGACTTCGGGCGCTCAAGGAGATGCTGATATAGTGGTACGTAGCGCTAGGCTGCCATGATGAATCGGTGAAGCTGACGAATCCCGAAGGAAGCTCTAGGCTTGGAGGATGAGGAGGAATATGTACAGCCACTTCCCGAATCCTTGTGGATCGAGTGAAACACCCGGTTACATACACTCCTCAACTTAGCCTGACTCCACTATACGTGTCAGCGAGATGGGTCCCAGAAAGACCTTCCCGGTCAGCAACTAGTGGCGTACGGAGCACTTCCGCATGTAGGTAAGATTATGCAGGCTGCACACCTCATCCGACAAGTACTTGTAATACCAGTCGGCCGATTGGCGTGACGAATGAATCAAGTATTCCACCTCGACTCTTCCCGTAGTCGAGGCACATTAAAAGTCTTTCACCCATCTAAACGATTGGGGTTACGCCCTCTATCTAGCCCTTGACGTTTTAACCAGGCCCCAATACTCTTACAGAATAATATGGCACTAACAGAGGGCATTGTTGACCTGCTGCTATCCAAGCCCGTCCTCTTCGGCCTGGCAGCATGCGCTCTGCTCTTCCTCGTCGGGCGGGCGCTCGAGGCTGGCGTCGACGGCCTTGAGCCTCCGATCATTAGGTCTAAGATCCCCATATTTGGTCATTTCTACAATATGTTGAAGGACCAGGAAGCATTCTTCAAACGTCTCGAGTGGGTCCCCATCAATACGTCTCTCCCTCTTCCAACGTAGCAAGAGCTCTTTTGGGAACCCCCAGACGCAATGACGTCGTGCCACGGCCACTAACACACACGCCTCAACAGCAAGAAATATCACATGCCCATCGCAACTCTTCCTATTCTGAAGACCAAATTGTATGCGATATCCGATCCCATTCTAGCCCAGGCGGCGTATTGCGACAAACATCTCTCCTTCACCCCTTTTGCTGTAGCAGGTGCCCAGAAGATAGCGGGCTTCGATGATGAGTATCACCAAGCGCTCATGCAGACAAATGTCTTGCCCGAATACTTCAAGAGCATGTATGACGGGACGACGGCCCAGCACGTCCACCAGTTGAACGTCACCTCGCTCAAGCACGTTTCAAAGCACATTAGTAGCATCGGAGGAGATGGCATGGAAGCTGCCAATACCTACCTCTGGCTGCGCAATCTCATGACCGTCGCTACATGCGAGGCTCTGTTTGGTCCTGAAAATCCCATCAGGAGCGACGAACTTGTAGAGGATGTCTGGTAAGGCGATCTGACAACGCTCCCATCTCCGATAGCTGATGATAGTACGTTGCTAATGACCTTTTATAGGACGTTCGAAACAGGTCTGCCTTACCTCTTCCTCCATATTTTCAATTCCAAAACACTGCAGCGTACAAAAGAGGCAAGACGAAGGCTGCAGCTCGCTTTGGGAAAGTGGTGCTCGACCATGAAGCAGGACGACGAACAGGTCTCGGCATATATCAGAAATCGGGTCGGCATTCTTAGAGGATACGGCGTCGAAGGGCAAAGCCTCGGTGACATTGAGGTTGGGCTCATTCATGTGCCAACGTCCAACTCCATCCCGACCTTGTTCTGGTTCTTCATCCATGTCTTCACGCGGCCCGATCTGGTCATCCGAATGCGCGCTGAAGTTGAGCCCTTTGCGGGGCGTGGTCCGGGTCACGCAGTGACCGTCAACTTGGACGACATCATCGAAAGGTGCCCTCTGATGATGAGCGCCTACCGTGAGGCCAGCCGCGTCTGCAATGGATTCACCTGTAACCGAATGGTCCTCGAGGACACGACCATCACGGACCGACATGGCCGCTCGTACCGGCTCAAGAAAGGCGCCGCCGTGAAGATGCCTGCAGGAGTCATGCATGCCTCGGAGGACATATGGGGCGAAGATGCAGCGACATTCCGAGCCGATAGATTCCTGGACGAGGGACTGACGAAGGATCAAGCCAAGTTAAGACGTGCTGCCCATACCCCATTCGGCGGAGGCGCCCACATGTGTCCTGGGCGGAATTTCGCCACGGCCGAGATTTGCGGCTTCATGACCGCGCTGCTCTTGGGTTATAATGTGGAACCCTTGGACGGGAACTGGGATACGTACAAGCCGCCACCCATGGCAACGTGTCCCCAATCGACATCTGTGTGCAAGCCAGAAGACGAGGCTTCAGTGTGCGGTACCCGCCTGACTAGACGAAGTGGATGGGAGGCAGCGCAGTGGAAGTTTACCTCTGGCAAAGTGACAGAGTGAGGAACGTTTGAGGTTACTCAATGGATAGGTTTCGGAGAAGTGGCTACGCGACAGGGTGATGGAATACCGCAGGCAACGATCAAGGGTGTGTTTACTGATAGACAGTATTGCCTTCTTTGTAAATAAAAAGTGGTTTTATCATTCACAAAAGCCCACCGTGAATCGGCAACAGTCATCCATAGCTACCACCATTAGACGGAAAAGTCATTGGCACAATAGGTGCAGAGGACACTTGTTGGCGACAGAGGTACAAACTCCACCAACATATCTTCAACTATCAAGGTGGTTGAGTGCCCTGTAACTATTCCGCGCAGTGAACTCAACACTGTTTCTATGGTCGAGAACAGAAAATCAAAACTTCTCTGGAGCTGCAAGGCCGAGCCGACGTAGCTCGGACGAAACTTATGAGGGAGATACGAAGTATACAAGGGAAATTATTTGCGGAGTCAGTAGGGCAAGAACCAAGACCGTCACATCTCATTACCTACCTTCTCACTGCTACCTAGCTGCTTGACCTCTTCACTCTCTTGGTTACCTTTGGTCCCTGATATAGGCACTGCGATCGATAGTTCATGAAGGAAACCTGCAGTAGCGTAGGGTAGGAATGACAGAAATCCAGGGATACACCTTGGTCACAGATGGCGTTCGCTGTCCGTGAGGCTGCTTATAGTAGGTCTTAATATTGAAATTGCCTTTGGTAAGTCTTTGAAGTGTAGGGCTAGTTTTAGTCTATCTATAATGCTTGTTATCCAGCTTCTATAACATTTAAGAACACAATATCTTAACAATCTTATAGCATTATAATCTCATAACCAATGCTAACACAGGTGCTTAATTTTTCTAGTTTTAGTTATTTTGAGTGAAGCCGCAGTTGGAGTAATTAACTGGTGGCAACCGCTGACTCGGATAACGTGTGCATATTATTCATCAGTCTCTCAGTTCGTTCGTTCACAGCTATCAAAACACAATGGCAACGCAGTCAACTTATTTTTACTGCCAGACAGTTTGAAAGGCAGAATTTTCAGACCACATACATAACCTTGTCAGCAATGAATTATTATGCCATGCAATGTCAGCATCTGCTTATAGAAGACCCTATGCTCCCTAAAAGTGGTGTAGCTAACAAAGCATTGACGGGTTCTGGCTTGCATTGTTCCTAGATATTTGCTCAGAAGGTTACACAAAGGTACCAAGGTCTATAGGTCATATGTAAGGCTATTTACTTTTGAATGATGATAATTAAGTTGATAAAAGCAACTACATACACTGTTCTAATCGTAATGGCGTATAATCGCGACGAGATTTCCTGCTTTATAACTACAATGCAGCTCTGGCAAGCAAACCTATATAAGTATAAGCCATCATCTTCATACAGCAGCACGAGTAGTGTCTCGCCTAGGGCAGTAAACACAACCCAAACCGCGCCGGTCTCTAGACTACAAGTTTGAGCAGACAAAACCTAGCAAAGTTAGTTGTCTTTAGCCATTGTATACAGCGACGGATAGTAACGAGAGCAGGCAGTAACGCCAAAGCGACAAAGTAGAATCGCGGACGGGCGAGGTAAGCTGTAAGGATGTGCGCTTTGTTTAGGTGCTCGTGTCCTGGGATGTTGCCCACCAGGCCAGCAATGGTGGCATCTGCTATCAACTGACAGACGAATAGAATCGTCCAAGTGAACCAGACCGGGTTCCTACAACGCCCAAGCAGCCGACGTGAGACGTGGTAGATGAAGGATCGATGGGCGACGAGAATTGATAGAGCAACAATAATGACGTCAGTTAAGGCGAACCAGGCCAGCACCGAGGACGGCGAGGCGAGCCGCTCCGGCGGGATGGGCGGCGGGTCCCGGGTCGGCGTGTTGCCGTAGATGCCCGTGTTGATGCCGAGTCGGGGCGAGAGAAGAGCGCCTCCGTTGTTGCCAACGCTTACGGTAATGCCTGGATTAGTCAGCTCCGTCATAAGGAAGAGAAAGGTTCGTGTGTGTCAGGGCAGATTCGCACGGATAAATGAATTCCGGTTCGGGATTTACCAATCCGGCGTAAACTTGCTCGCTCCATCAGATTTGTATAAGTGCGGGAGATCCACTGATGGGCAGGCAGCAGGCTTGGCCAAGATTGTTGATAGATGAAATGGCTAGGGGGTCGAAAAATACTTAACAATCATCACCACCAAAAATGGCTGTAGTTTGGTGAGGGATATTCTTAAGTATTTTTCGACCTACAGGAATGGGTAAACAATAAGCTGACGATCGACGGTAAGCTGCATCCCCTCGACTTGTACCCCGCTCGTACTAAAATATCGCGTAATAAAACAGGAATGCATACAAGGCCGTTGAGAACGGTATGGGATGGGCGATGGAACTGCCGGAGCTTGATCATTACAAATGATCCGACTCGAAGGCAGTAGGGTGTCCTTGAAGGCACCCCTCATCTTTCTACCCGCAGTGTGTGCCGATGCAGCGTCCTTCCCTCCCTCAGGAGTCAGATCCTAGCCCGGCCAGAAGCTAAAGCAAGATTCCCGTAATGTATCCCTGTAAACACAGGCGGGCGCTAAAAAATACCTAGCACCTCGTGGGTTAATATATGGATTAGAACCGCTCCGGGCTGTAACAAGCTACATAGGGGGGGGAGATATATACCTTAACTTATAAGCTGCTTATATTAAAATATTATTATTATTATATAACTTTATAATACTTAAACTAAGAGGATTAAAGTAACTTAATAAGATCTTAGTAAAAAAAATTTTAATTAATAAAGAGCTTAATACTTAAGCTTAATAACTTAATAATTTAAATATATAAAGTATTATTAATAAAATCTCTTTTTATATTAATTAAGTTAATAAATAAAATTTATATTATTAATATACTTTTTTTTTACTTTAACTAACTTTATTAATTTATTTAAAAAAAAAAAAAAGAATTATTTTTTAACTAGTTAAATAAAAAGTATAAAATCTTTATTAAAGTACTTATTTTTTTAAAGCTAATTTTAACTAAAATTAAATACCTTTATTATTAAAAGTTATTTTTTTAAAAATATATATTTCTTTAATTTTTTAAAGTCTTATTTACTTTAAGTAAACTAATAATTAAATAATAATACTTTAAGCTAACTTATAATTAAGTAATTAATTTAATAAATACAATAAATATATTATTACTTTTTTTTATAATAATAAAAATCTTTATACTTATTATAAAAAATAAAGAAAAAAATTATAAGCCTTATAAAAAAAGGCCCTTAGCTTTTATTTTATAATTAAATTAATAAAATATAATATTATAATTACTTAATAGCTTTTAGTTATAAGTTTTTAATTTTTTTTTAAAAAAGAAATCTTAATATTATTTAGCCCTAGCTAGTAATAATATTAATTACTTTAAAAAGCCTTACTTAAAGACTTATTAATAATAATATTACTATTAATAATACTTTTTTTTTTAAAAAGCTAAAAGGAAATATATAATAATTAATATAATTAAGTAACGTATATAATAAGCGAGTGAGCCAGACAAGCGAGTGAGCTAAAATACCCTACAGTGTAATTTACTTACTAAAGAAAATTAACTTATAAATTCTTAGAAAATTTAGCTTAGGACCTATAAGTCTAGGAATTAACATAGTTACTTTTTAAGATAAGAAACATAATATATATTTTTTATAGACTTTTAAAAAAATCCTTTTATAGTTAGTATAGAAAAAAAGAAATTTACACTGTGTAAATTGCTATTTCTATGTAAAGGATTTTTTTTAAAAATCTATAATAATTTTTTTAAGATTCTATAAAGAATTAGATCTCTATATATACTCTTTTTAAGTCCCTAGCTATTTTATAGCAGTTTTTAGAAATTTAGAATTTAGTACTTTTTAGTTATACAGTATAGTGGCTCACTTACTTGTCTGGCTCACTCGCTTATTATATACGTTAATACTATTAAAATTACTATTAAAATTATATGCTATTTTATATAATCTATTACGTGATTTATTATAAATCTACTTTTTACTTTAACTAACTTAAATTTAATTATAGATCTTCTTTTTTTTCTAAACCTTAATATTAATAAGCTTTTTTATTATAGAACCTAAATATTAATTACTCTTCTTATCCTAGAACCCTAATACTAATAACTCCTCCCTTTTACTAAGATCCTATTACTTATCCTCTTTATTACTATCCTCTAAGAAGGTAACTATCTTAACGTTATTATATAACTACTTTTATTACTATATATTTCTTTTTAGCTTCTTAAGGAAAGAGTTATTATTAGTAGTAACGTTATTACTAATAAGCCTTTAAGTAAGGCTTTCTAGAGTAGCTAGCTCTATTACTAGCTAGGGCTATATAACGTTATAATCTTTAAAGAAGAAGATTAGAAGCTTATAGCTAAAGGCTATTAGGGCGACTATAATGCTATATTCTATTAACTTAGCTATAGGATAGAGGTTAATAGCCTCTTCTTATAGGTCTTTTAATCTTCCTCCCTACTTCTTATAGAAGGTAGGGAGATCTTTAGTCCTATAAGAGAGACTAATAGTATATTTATCTTATTAGTTAATTTATTTATCTAATTATAGGCTAGTTTAAGGTATTATTATCTAGTTATTAATTAGCTTAAGGTAAATAAGACTTTAAAGAATTAGGGAATTCTTAGATATATATTCTTAAGAGAGCGACCTTTAGTAATAGAGGTATTTAGTTTAGGTTAGAATTAGCTATAGAAGAGGGATTTTATACTCTTTATCTAGCTAGCTAGAAGATAATTTATTTTTAAATAGAGTTAGTTAAGATAGGAAGGGATTATATTAGCGATATATATAAATTTTATCTATTAACTTAATTAATATAAGAAGAGATTTTATTAATAATACTCTATATAATATAGCATTTAACTATATTATATTTAAGTTATTAAGTTACTAAGCTTAGGTATTAAGCTCTTTATTAGTTAATTTTTTTTTTATTAAGATCTTATTAAGTTGCTTTAATCCCCTTAGTTTAGGTATTATAAAGCTAAATATTAATAATTAAGTAAAAATATTAAAATAATTACCTTTTTAAAAAATAGTAATAAATAAAATAAGTAATAAGATTTAATAATAAAGCCTAATTATATATATAAAACTAAAATAAAAGGAATTATTAATATTAAAGTTAAGAAAAGTAATTAATATTTAAGTTTAATAAAAAAGTTTATTAATATTAAGGTTTTATAAAAAAATAATATTATAATTAAATTTAAATTAATTAAAATAAAATATAAATTTAAAATAAATTATATAATAAATTATATAAAGTAATGTATATAATAAGCAAGCGTCGCATCCAAGCAAGCGTCGCACTTTGTAACTTGTGTGACGATTGGGTTCTTCCAAGGGATAAACCTGAGTCGTGCTGGGTTTATGTTGGCAGAGGATCAGGCGCGTAATAATCTGAGCAATGATTGTCACGTCAAGTAATACCAAGAGGGTGTCTTGGGTAACTTAGTTGTATTGATAGCTGAAGCTTCTACATAAGAAATGCTAAGGAGTGTAGTTCTATATATATTGAATGTTTCCTTGAGGGGATCACGGTGCGAGTGGTGAGGATCACTACCTCGATCGTGATCCAGATCACCAGGATCACGGTGTCGTGGGTGATCCGTTCGTGATTGGTCGACCTTGTGGGTCCTTCACGTGACGTAATCGCGAGGGCTGTGACAACTTGTTAGTATTTAAACTAAAAAATAAAAACTACTTAAATAATCCTAGAAAATTCAAATAAAATCAAGTTAAGCTAAGGATTTAAATATAGGCTATTTAAGTACTAAGGAAAGTAATATATTTTACTTAGATTTTTAAAAAAAATCTTACTAAGCTAGTATAATAAAAAACATATTAACACTGTATACTTAGCTACTTTCTCTATATAGGGTATTTTTTAAAAATCTAAGAAAAATATTTTATAGTTCTATATTAAGTTAAATAGCTAAGGATATTTTTCTTAGATTTTTAAAAAAATCATAGCTAGTTTTAGAAATTTAAGGTTTAGCTGTTTTAGCTTACACAGTATAGTGCGACGCTCGCTTGGATGCGACGCTCGCTTATCATATACGTTAATAGTAATTTTAATAGTAATATATATATTATATTAATTATTAATATATTATATATATTTTATATTATAATATTAACTTTTTTTATTTAATATTTAATAATTAACCTCTATAATATAGTAGTTAAGTGCTATAGCAGGCCTCTATATATAAGTATAAAAGAGCTATAAGTTTAATCCCTACTAGAGGTATATAATTCCCTTCCTTACCTTTAGTAAAAAAGAGATAGTAAAGGGAATTAAACCCTTACCCTTAGGTTATTAAGGAGGGTATAAATATACTTACTAACTATTGCGCTATATAGTTATGCCTTAGCTTACTAGAAGGGTTATCTTATTATTAAATTATTATTAGATTACTATACTCTATAGGGCTAACTTACTAAATTAGGTTATTAAGGTTTTAAAAGGCCTAATTAAGTTAAGTTAGTTTTATATCTATTTAAGGTTTTTTTATACCTTAGGCCTAATTAAGCTTAGCCTATATTTACAAGGATTATTACTTAAGATATTTATTATAATACTTTAATCCCTTCTTTAGAAAGTAGTAATAAAGTTATATTTATTATTAAAAAATATTTAATAATTAATTCTTAATATTAATTAAACTTATTAAATTATAAAGCTTATAAGAGATAAATATATTAATAAGTAGTAATAGTAATATTATATTACCTTTTAGCCTAATAGTATACTTTTAAACACAACCTACACCCTATTATAACACTAGACGTATTAATACTATTAGATTGTAAGGCATATAAGGGATAAATGCACTAAACAGCAGTAATAGCAGCAGCTGCCTTACATTTTAGCCTGACGGTGTGTTATTTAAGAGATGCACAGCCAAGTGCGCCTAGGGCCGTTGCACTAGAGAAGGTCTTTAATCACATTTTGTTACTTTCATCTTCGCTCTCTTCCTCTTCCCTCTTCCTTAAGGTTATTCTACATATTACGTGCCTCCAGTAGCCTGCGGCTTGAAGAAGACAGTCATCATGCCGTCTATTGTAATCTCCCCCAAGACTTTCTTCACTTCTCCATGAGCAGGACACTCGCTCTCGTAGTACCTCATGTCGTCCATGCTAGCGAACTCAGTCTTGTTGACGAAGGTGTAGCCTTCAGTGCGAGGACCTTCTTCCGCAGGCCCGGCGACCATACTGAGGATATAAGGCTCACCATCCTAATTCATTTGTGAGTAATGACCGTGGAAGCGAACATGTAGGACTGGGACCGTGAAAATAGATGTGATTGGGCGGGGGAGGCATCATACTCTCTGGTTATCAACAGCCATCTTCCGACACTGCGCCAAAAATCTTTCCTGGTCCTCAGCCTTGGGCATCTTGAACATCGTCACGCGATGCACACGGTCAGCTACGGCTACGTAACTGCGACTGTGTCCAATGAATCCATCTTTCGCCACAGGACTCAACCGTCGAAGACCACGCCGAGACCCTGCAAGCGCAAGCATTGCAATATCAGCTGTAGAAATTTGGTGGATGTGGAAAGTGCAAAGTTGATGATGATGCGTAAAAGAGATGATGATAGTTATCAAGATAGTCGACGTGGACTCGACGCATTATGAATAAACCAGCTGCTAGCGGTGTCATGCATTCTCCATCTGTTTCACTAGCTGCTTCGACTTCTCGATCCCCACATGCTGACAGCTGAAGTGACAAAGATGCAGGACAATGGATCCACGACACTACCTACCTTATTGGTAGTTACCTTGTGTCGAAGGAATCCTGGGTGTATCTATAGTAACTGCGGTCGCTATTGCGGGTTTATAGTAGATAGTCGGCCCGTATGTACTATGTAAGCACTAAAGCACCAATGGGGCGCAGTTAAGTCTTACACCGCAACGTCCTAAACCTGCATATAGGTCCAAGTCACATCAAATGTACTGATGAATCGTTACGGAACCACCCGCTGGGGTTCAACATGATCCTCCAGGTAGCATGTGAAACCAAGGCTTGTGGTGGGGGCGGGAAGAGGAAGCGGATCTCCTGCTGATGCCTGGTTCTCCGTCGACAATTCATTTGCTCTACTTCCGTAGTACGCTTGCCGAGCTCTTTGAGATCTGAGGTTTGCGACACGACATCCGACAATTGACTTCTATCATGTCGACCACAAGCTCATCTATGCACTTTCGAGTGCTCCTGCATCGCTTCAGGGGGCCTGGTTCATCATTTTCATCGTATTCTGGCATGCGAAGAGCTGTGCCATGCTATAGCATCAGCAAATCTCCCGCAGCTGCCTTTAGCACTTCTTCAATAGCCCGCCATGTTAGCGAGCCCAGCGGCGTTCTTCATCCGACTCTGAAGCCAGCACCTCTAAATGTTGTAGCAGCCAGGGGTACCACTGTGACGTTCTCAAATGGCAAGACGATCGAGGATACGACTTGTGGTGCAGCAGTAGCCTGCATTGGCTACAACAATGAGCGGGTTCAAGCTGCCATGATGAAGCAAATGGATAATTTCGCTTATTCCAATTCAATGTTCTATGGTCATCCAATTGGCGAAGAACTGGCTGAAGAGCTCCTCAGGGGAACCAACCGAGAGATGTCCAAGGTGTACCTGATGTGCTCTGGTACGTCATCACATTTGACTCGAAGTAACACCTGACGTCTAACCATGCTTAGGAGCCGAAGCCATGGAAGCAGCCATGAAGATGGCAAGACAGTACTATATGGAGCTGAACCCAAAACAGCCTCAGCGTACGAAGTTTATTGCACGCGAAGGATCGTATCACGGATCAACTCTGGGGTCACTGTCGATGAGTGGTCACGTAGCACGACGGAAGCTCTTCCAGGGCATGCTATTTGATAACATTCACCGTGTCTCAGCTGCCAACGAGTATCGGGGAAGGACGGATGGCCAGACAACGGAGGATTACGTGCAGCAATTGGCAGATGAGCTTGACCAAAAGTTCCAAGAGGTCGGGCCTGACACTGTTTGCGCATTTGTTGCTGAGCCTGTGGTTGGGGCAGTAAGTATTCATCCATTCTCCGGATGTTCAATGTTCTTTGGCTGATTTTGTTGCACCGTAGACCCTTGGCACGATTCCTGCGCCTGCTGGTTATTTCAAGGCTATGAGAAAGGTGTGCGACAAGTATGGAGCACTCCTCATTCTGGACGGTCAGTACTGCTATGACCAGAGGCTGTTTAAGATGACTTACCATGAATAGAGGTCATGTCCGGAATGGGTCGTTGTGGATCGCTCCATGAGTGGGAGCAAGAGGGCGTCGTCCCAGACATCCAGACCATCGCTAAGGGCCTGGCGGGTGGCTTCGCACCAATGGCTGGTATGTTCATCAACCATCGTGTGTCAGATGCGTTGACAGCTGGAACTGGGTACGTCGCGATGGTCTGTGTATCCTGAACCTCCCCCAAAACTGACATCCGCACGATAGCGTCTTTTCGCACGCACATACTTACCAAGGACACCCTGTGGGATGTGCTGCTGCACTAGAAGTTCAACGAATCGTAAGGGAAGACAACCTCGTTCAGAATGTCCGGGACAACGGCGAATATCTAGGCAAGCTTCTGCGCGAGCAGCTGGCAGATCACCCATACGTCGGTGACGTTAGAGGCAGAGGCTTCTTTTGGTCGGTGAGTTGACCTTGACCGCTCAGTCAGAGACTGTTTGGACGGTTGGAAGATGAAAGCTAATACATATGAAGCTGGAATTTGTGAGCGACAAGAAGACAAAGGAGCCATTCCCGCCATCAGCAGGCATCGCGAAAAAGGTTCACTTAGCAGCGCTCAACGACGTAGGCATCAGTCTCTACCCGGGAATGGGTACCAAAGACGGTGTGACTGGAGATCACGTGTGGATAGGACCTGCTTACACATGCACCAAGCAAGACATTGAGAGGATAGTTTCCAAAGTGAAAGAGTCGGTAATCCTTGCACTGGGGTAGATATTAAGATGAGAAACGCCACGCTCTAGGCTTTCCAGCATCGACGGAGGTGTCGCCCATTGCGGTGTAGCTATATGTAGACATCTACGTCATAAACTTGATGAACTTGGCTACCGTTTTTGATAAAAGTGTGTCATCTCTTTTGAAAATCTTCACCGCTTCTGTACCTATTCTTCTGCAACTTATTGCGATACAATACATTGTTGAGAAGTGAAGTAAATGAGGCTTGTTTACTGAAGGCGCACTTCAGTTATTATACGATAGGCGAAACGCTAGTCTCATCCTTATTGCTATATAAAATGGACGTAACATGGGCAGGCATAAAGTTAAACTAGAAAGCAAAGTTACCTGGGCAGGCATGATCCCAGCGCACCGCGGACGTTTAGAAGATTATGGATCATCCTTGTCTCGCACGATACCGGGCTTATCTATCAGGCTTATGGGTCATACACTTCTCACCCTATCAAGTTTATAGGTCCGCCCAGGAT
Source organism: Fusarium sp. JS1030 (assembly GCA_000966855.1). Lineage (NCBI taxonomy): Eukaryota > Fungi > Ascomycota > Sordariomycetes > Hypocreales > Nectriaceae > Fusarium > Fusarium sp. JS1030. The sequence goes on from JWIW01000006.1 coordinate 50,149, forward strand.
GTTAGGCGTGAGGCCACGTGATGTATGAAGTTACTGTATTAATATCAGAACTGATCGCTTGTCTTTGGACTCACAATCACTATAATACTAAGGCTTGAGAGTTAGTGCTAAAAGTTCCAGCCAAGTCTTCAGCCACGCTGGTACAACTAGAACTGATACGATGGACAACTAAGCGTTCAACAAATATGTAGATTCGAGATTGATCATAAGCTAACCGCTTTCTCTTCATCAATGCTTAGCCACAACCCCTACTCCAACATGGCTTCGATGACACTCTCAGGACCTTTGTGCCAGATTCCAGTAACCTTCATGCCCGAATCCTGGAGCAGTTTGCGCCACTGGGTCTCGGTTCGCTCACGGTTAACAAGCATTCCCATCATGGTCCAGTCAAGACTCGTCTGCTGCCAGGGAGCACCGACATCTCGCAGGACAGCCTCGTTGATGAGAAGTCGAGAGTATCCCTTGGTCATGGCGTCTCGCAGATGAGACAAGATGGTGGCACACTCGGAATCGGGCCAGTCGTGGAGGATGAGACGCATAAAGTACGCCTGTGCACCGCGGTACTGTTCGGGCTGCGGCTTGAAGAAGTCGTGTGCGACAGCCTCGATGGCCTTGGGGAGATTGCCGGATGTCTTGGCCTCGTCGATGACGGCAGGAAGATCTTGCAGCACGAGCTTACCAGGCGGCGCAGTGTTGCCCGAGCAGAGAGGGGCCAGCTCATGGCCAAGTCCACCACCGACATCGACCAAAAACGGACCAGAATGCTCGGCGGCAGCGGCCCCGAGACGCTCCTCGAAAGGGTAGAAGTCAACCCAGCGGGGTCTCGCCTTGGCATATCCAGTCATGAAGCCATTGAAGGCCTTGCCCAAGCGGGCATTGTCCTGCAGAATGCTAAAGAAGGGCTTGTCTGTTCTCAAACCGTACTGGACAGGGCCGTCTCTGGCATCCTTGGGGACTTGGTAGTTTGTCTTGGCCAGAAACTCGGGCAGGCCCTGGAAGGTAGGGATCATGCCCTCAAAGCTGTAGATGAGGCCGCCCTCCATGGTTGGGTCCCGGGTTGACATGGAAAACGGTGTCCCGACGTATTGGTCTAAGCCGACTTCCTTGATGATGCCGTTGGCAGCCAGGTGCTTCAAAACGCGGGCTGTCATTCCACCAAGTCAGTCCCAAGTCACACAACATTGACACAGTTCAATAGCATACCAACTAGCACTGGATCAGCCACCGTGTCCTTGGCCAGCTGCTCACTGCCCTGGGGTTCATCTGCAAGCTTTTGGAGAATGCCCAGCTCAAAGGCGGTTCTGAAAGCCGCAGACTTGGTTGGTTCGCCCCAGCCGATTCTGGCCAGCTGCTCTCCAGGGTTTTCCAGCTCCTGGATGAGAGACGTAGCAGCGGCAATAACGGCCTGCCTCGCGTTCTCATCTCCTGATTCTGTGAATAGCTTGCCATTGGCAGCTATTTGTTCCAGTAGCGGAGCGGCCATGGTGCAGAGTGGTGGTGTAAGTGGTGGGCTTGGCGAAAGAGAAGAGGCCACTGATTTTTGTGGCGACTTGTAAGCCTAAAGATCTGAGACAGTCACGAATATTGGCGTCCTTGTACCAGCTACTTATACCAGCAAGAGTGACGTGTTGGCGCCGACGGACTGAGTATAGGCCTACGGCGCATCGGCGTGTCGAGCGAAATGCGCTCTTCAGCCCTACCGATTGGAACAAAACCCTTCGGGTGGCACTCGGGACCGAACTAGCGATTGTCCGTCGGTGCAGCAACCCTGCAGGGCTGGTTTGGGGCCCAAATGATGCCTAGACGGGCTAGGTCTTACTTGCTGGGCGGGGGGATAGACCCAGAAATCCGGATTGCTTGCAGCTGCTGTGCCATCACCAACACGCTTCACTCTGCAAAGTTGGGACTTTGGAACTTGCATTAGGCCAAGTCCAAAGGGCATGTGCTCGAGTAGATTGCCCGGCTCGGCTTTGACAGAACAGCTTGCTCGAATGGATTTCCGCATTTGGCCGATCAGACGCACCATTACTAACATTGGTCAGCGGAGCCGCGCGACTTTACATATGCCTAGTTGTTAGTCTTGTCCAAACGAGTCAGCCAATAACACTTGAAACTAGTTCAAATATCTCTTGTGACTGGTTCGCTCGGACTAGCTCTCTTCGGACTCTGCGGTTGTTCCAAGCCTCAGGGTGACACTCGGCAACTTTCAGATGACTGACGATGCTTGTTTCAACAACACCACTATTAGAACGCCAAATTATCACCAACACAACTGCCAAGCTATAGAAACAGGCTAAAATTCACAGAGAGCGTCAAACGCTGGCCAACTATGGAACCCATAGGTGCAAAAGTCGCCGAAAGGAATTAGTTCATGTCCACAACACAACGGCAGGGGCTTCGGAGATGTAACAAGTCGGCGACTTTTCTAGAAACTCTGCAAGCCTAAGCGACCTCTCTGAAGATGGGATACTCCCATGCCTCCTCAAGATGGATTAATCCAAACGTGACAAACGACACGTCACTCTCGGGCTCGAGCGTCACAAACGCCATGGCCGCATTCTTCTGCCTCACGCTAACCCTGAAGCTCCCCGCAGGCATCACGAGCTCCCTCTCAAACGGCTCTGTTGTGACTCTGTTTCTCACAACTCCCTCATAGAACGAATCGTCCAGCTTGGCCGAAGCTACATTGTATGCCTGAACAGTGCCGCGGTACTCGTACAGCAACGTCTCAACCTCGACGCCCGAGAGGGAGAGACGCCCAGCGATTGGTGCCAGGTTCCGAGGAATCAAATATGCCTCAGGTCGAGAACGAGTCAGATTTGCAACTGCGGGGACAGAGTGCTTGAATTCGACGGGCACCTGGACTATGCTGCCATTCTTGATATCAACAAGCGTGTAAGTCCTGTTGATGCTCTCTTGGTAATCTGTCAGAATGATGTCGTCGTCGCTCTGGATAAAGTCCTCGATTGCGTCCTCGATGGTTGTCAGCACCTTATCGGTATTTTCGACCGCAATATCCAGAACGGCCTCGAGCATGGTGAGCGCAGCAGCCGTCCTTCGTTGAAAGTGCTGATCAGCTAACCACTGCCCACGAATCTCGCAGAGAATCGCTACGGCTTGTGTCAGACCGAATGCGTTACGTCCACTCGTCGGGCTCGTAACAGCCTCCTCGAATACGATGGGCGTGCCCTCGACATCGCTCGTGTCACCGAGCACATATGGCTCCCATCGCATTCCCCGCCTCACGAGCGCCTCGCCAACCCCGGCACTGAACAAATTCTCAGTGAGATTCCGAATATTAGGGTGCGTGTTGAGGTTTCTTCCTGTCGCAATCATGGCATCCTGTCCGTGCCGATACCGTCCACTGAAGAGGTTGTGTCCTGCGTACTCGTGCATATCAACCACGATGTGTGGCTGGAACGGGACGATCAGCTTCTTGATATCGCGTGTCTGCTGGTTCATAAGCTTGGTGTGCTCCCGGTTCGGGTCGATATTGCTAGCGAATTCTCGCTGGAAGTAATGAACTCCGTCTGCGTTATACCGAGGAAGAACGAGGATATCCATCTTTTCGAGGATACTTGCCGTCCATGTCTGATTGGCGTCCATCTTGCCGAGCAGAGCCATGATGCCCTGATCTCCGGCTGGCTCGTTGCCATGGATAGCACCTTGGATATAGACGCGAAGCTTGTCGGTACTGTTGAACGTCACCTGAGATGTGCTCCTCAAGAAGGCGTATGGCATCGCGCGGCCCTCTTCGGACTTGAAGTCGGCAACCTGGTAGTTGAACCAGTCGTTGCGACTTGCAATTGACCGAAGGAAGTGGTCTACGATTTTCATACGTCAGCCTGAATTGCAGTGAAGTCACTGTGGAAGAATTCTCATGGTGCTTACCCAGGGTGTCATCGTCAGTTGGGCCAGCAGTTCCGTTCTTGAAGCCCTCTGGTACAGACTTGGGGTCCAAGAACGCAGGCGACAAAAGTTCGATGTCGATATCTTGGTAGTTCCAAGAAACGGCTTCATTGTCCTTGCTTGTTGGCGAATAGTTCCAGCCATACGTAGCAGGACCTCTGGGACCGCCGCTCTGTGCCTGCACACTGCCAATGCAGAGCATCAGGCCCCGAAGTCGGCTAAAGTTGTTCTTAGTTGACCAACTCATGGCTTATATCTTGCTGCAATGGAGCATGCGTCTGTTGGCTGGGTTGCATACAGAAGGTACCTATGGCGATATAAGTACTCATCGTCAGACCATGCGTCATTAGACATCTAACGTCCTCTCTGTCGGTGTAGTATCTGCTATGTTCCCAGCCTTTCTATCGTCGATCAATACCATAATTGGCTTATCTTGTTCCCATAACCTAGCATCCTTCGACTCTTGGCGACCCGATGTTACGGTTCCGAGCAGCAACCGAAGAGGGGCAACTGGTGAGGTCAAAAGGTAAGCTTAAAATTCGCGGCATTCATAAAGCTTACTAGAGGTAGAACCTTTCAAAGGAGGCTCCTCATCAAACTTAAGGAAGCTTCAGACTATCTCATTCTTATGCAAGGTATATGCAAATCAGTGTTTCTATCTTCTTCAATCGATAACATAGCCCCCCGGTTCTATCGTACTGTATCTTGGGATAACCGAGAAGAGGGGAAGCGTCTGACTGCCCCTGTCCATAACTATGCCCAGCAAGGCAGGCCACAAAGATTGCCCGTGGAGAATCCCAAGAAGCTTCTCCGCAGGACCAGCGTCGTCCGTGTCTTGGCATCGTGCCATGAGTGACTTTTCGGGTATATGCTTCCGCTTCTTATCTCCCTGCCTACCACGCGGTTATTGGAGCGAATGTAGAATTAAATGGGTAGAAACAATAGATTTCTATGAAATTAGGTTCATGATGTGCATTCTGTTCAACTCTAGTATAGCTTGTCTATGGATATAATACCATTGCAGGTCTTTTTGTCTCGATTCTCAAGACGCTTTTAATCGGAGCAGCGGCACATTCTATGTCCCGTCGTCCTCCCTCTCCCTCACATCATCCACACAGTCTTGCCAGTTGATCCACTTCATGTATACGCACTCAATCACCGCAATGATAACCATGCCGCTGCCGAGACCCATCCAGAGACCGTCAAGCTTCAGGTACGGGCTGCCCAGGCCAAGCCAGATGGCAAATGGCACGGCAGCCAGGTAGTTGGTGACTAGGACAACCCATGCAGCAACAGCCTGCTTCGCCAGCCCTCTCAGCACGCCGTTGGTCCCGCAGATGACCGAATCGATTATCTGGAAGACAGAGACAGTGAGCATGGCCCGGATAGCAACGTCCCTCACAACGGCGTCTTCCGAGAAGAGCTCCGACAACGGTCGCCGTAACACGTAAAGAATGACACCATCGAGCACACCCACGCCCAGGAAGACAACAGTATACAGAACCGCTGCTCGACGAGCTTCCTTCAGTGCTCCCGCACCCACGAGGTGGCCAAACCGAGTGGTGACAGCAACGCTGATAGAAAACGGCACGTGCCACGTAACGGTGGAGAGCGTGCTGAGAATAGTTTGGGCGGCAAGATGCTGAGTGCTGATGTACGAGGAACTGACCATCAATATCTCAAAGGCAAGCCACTCGGCGGCGTTAACGGCGGTGCTGGCAACCGACAATCGCACCATAGGGCCCCATTCGCGTACAGAGAGAGCAGTACGGTAATCCCAGCCTCCCCAGCATCGGTGTGACTTCTTCCTGAGCAGCACAACGTACAGCAGCAGCAGTGCAGGCCGCAGGTTATTCGCAAGAGCCTGGCCGAAAGCAGCACCATCGAGACCCATATCCATCTTCACGGCAAAGAACCAACTGAGAAAGGCATTGGCGGGAGCGCAGATGATGAGCACCACCATGCCCGGTCCAAAATCGCCCTGGGCTTGTAAAAACCTCTTGCCCGCCTCGAAGAAGGCATATCCAGGCAAGCCGACGAGACTGACGCGCAAGAAAGACGCGGCCTTGAGCGCCAGGGTCCGCTGAGGCACCAGCAACGGGAGGATCCAGTGTGAGCAGAGCCAAAAGGCGCCAACTGGGACCATGACGGCGGTCATGAAGATAATCATGCGCTGGATGTGCAGTCCAACACCCGTGAAACGACCCGAGCCGTAGGCCTGGGCGCAGAGCGTGTCGAGGGCGGTGGCCATGCCCTCGAAGATGGTGAAGCCGACGATGTTCATGGTTGTCAAGCCTAGCGAAGATGCCGCGAGATCTTCGGCACTCAAGTGGCCGGCCACGACGGTGGTGATGACGGTGAAGGAGTACTGGAGGAGGTAGGTCGCGATCAGAGGCAGCGAATACTGGCAGAGGATCTTGGCCTCGACCCAGAGGCTGTTGATGTCGCTCCAGGGCTTCAAGGCGCCATCGTCACCCAATTGATCTGCCACAGGCGCGCGCGGGAGCAGCGGCGAGGTCTCGTCGTGCAAGACGCCATCTTGGGGCCTCTGGTCGCGAGACCGGCGCTCGCGTTGGGGTGCAGACATTATAGTTGGTGATGAGGTCGCCTCAGCTGCTTGACCAATATAGTGTCTATAGCTGTCCCAGACCCGGCAGCGACTGGCGGCCCACTCCTCAAAGGCCAATTGAATGAAGGACGTTGTAAAAAGATTTCTCTCTGCCAAGCTGAAGCGAGAGGAGGCTGTCGGCCGACTTCGGCCGTCGCGCAGAAAGTGGAGTCTCGACCCACACGTTTGTATGACAACTCTGTGGAGACCAGTGAAACAAGACGATAACGACGACATTGTCATGTATATCGGATATTGAAACATCTCTAATAGCTGCATCGGCTTCTCAAATACCCCATCTTCATCAGATCCTTGCCTACTGTATTATTCTGTGTCTACCATTATAATGCCCATCTAAAGTACAGCCCTCAAAAATTCTACCACATCATCCATGCCATGGGGTGAATTGAACCAGTGTCCTCCAGTCCCATACTCCCTCCATATCACATTCGCTCCGAACCCTTTCAATACCTCACACTGCTTCCTGCCCCAACCCACCAATACCAACGGATCGTCAACGCAATGTTCCAAGAGCATAGGCGTATTCTTGAGAACGTCACTGTGTGGGGGGGATGAATGGACTTGAAGCGTCATGCGCATCTCATCAAGTGTTCGGCCGGCAAACGGGCAACGCCCGCTGAAGCCAATATAGGCGCCCAGTCGTTTGTCTGGGGATGGGATGTCGAGGTTGAATAATGTGTGCACGCTTGTTGCAGAGCCCATACTGATGCCCATTAAAATGACTTTGTCCCACCTCCCGTTCAAGTCACCCGCCTCCTTGGCCAGAATATCGCGAATCTTGGGCACGACTTCTCTAAGTCCTTCTGCCTGCAGATCTTCGTTTTCCGCAAAATTGCTCGTGTTCCACACATCGAACCACTGGTTCCACTCGTTGGGAAGACTGGCGCATTTTCTTTTAGGCGCTTGAGGAAACACCCATCGAAAAGAAGGGAAAGCGTCGGCAAGCGTGCGGCCTTGAGAGTCTCGCGAGTATTGGAGCGAGTTGCAGAAGTTGGCAGCGCTGTCTCCGCGGCCGTGCAGGAAGACGACGGTGTGGGAGTGCGTTTGGCCTTGGGCTGGGGGCACTTGGATGCTGCTGAGCGGAAGAGAGTCCATCGGGCCGATGATGAAAGAGGGCGTGATAATAAAGTCGCAGATGAAATGAACGTTTGGGGGAAAGACTAAGAAGTGGGAGATTTCTTTATAATGTTGCTCAGGACAAGGGACTGAGTTGATGGGCGCCCCACTTTATCATTCTCATCACAGGTCCAACTATCCAATGGTAGGATCTTCCTTACCGCGCGACATCCTCTTCATGTTGTTGCCTATCAACCAACTCAACAGTAGTCATGGTCCCCCCGTCGCCAGCCGTGCCAGACGTACACAAGGCGCTTGACCTGGCCGACCGTGTCCACCTTGCACATCCTGCGTCCGCTCTCTTACGCGCCTACATCCTGGAGGCCGTCCAACCTCAGGCGGCCGCAGTTTACCTGCAGCGCCGGTTGAGCGCCGACGGACATGCTGGTTCTCTTGTTTCCGACTGGATTTATGTTATTGATTCTGGTTAGTATCCTCTCTCCGCTTTGGTCAACGCCTCTCACTTGCTCAACCCCACACCCCGGCAGTCACCTCTGGCACGCAGCCGCGAGCTCCTTCACCTGATCAGATCAATGCCATTACCAAGCGAGACGGAATAATATGCTGCGTAACAGGCAAACAGGGTAGCCTCTGGGACCCCGTCATTGTCGCTCCAATTCTACCTGTGCCATCTGGGTGGCTCAAGGGCGAGGTCAGTTTTGTTTGTTTCTGTCGTTCCTACATACCCTATTGTCTAACTTTAAGACCAGCCGCGTATTACAGAGCTCCTCGTAGCATTCTTTGGCCGCCAATACTTTGATTGGTGGTGTTTTTTTATCGATAGGGCCGAGATTTATTCCCCGTATAACACTCACTGGCTCGTCCGAAAGAGCGTACACAAGGCCTTGCAGCGCGGCATCGTCAAATTACGCAGAACGCCTTCATCCATGATCGAGGTAAGAGGCATTAATCATTTGAAGTGACGAAAAATCTAATGAACTTGTCTAGTTTAGAGTTGAGCATGTTCTTATTGACGATGAGCAACCTGTCGATGTGAACGGCGTCATTGCTCTACTTGGCGACCATTCACGGCAAGGAATTGAAAAGGCCGATGCACGGCTTATCGGTTCGCACGCCCGCTTCTGCAGAAGCATCCAGCTAGTGAATCTTGCCAGGGCCATCGCTCCCGGTCTGCCCGGTCTGTTCTCTGAGCCGACAACCATCACAGATTCCCCTCGACAGCAGTTCCCAATCCGCATGCGTTCTAGTAGCCTCGGCCTGGGACACGCATTCCTACGTCCAATAATGCTTCTGTGGCGGTTCTTCCCATCCACGGTTCGTATTGCGGCATACGAGCTATTGCGAAAATTGGGAAACCGTTTCTACGGAAAAGATGGACATGGGTCAGCTCAGAGGTTACCTTTTGGACTATACCTCAAGTACAATTCCGACTCAGACACCCTAAGGAACGAGTATAATGCTCTCAAGGTTGTGGAACAAAAAACCAGCATTCCTGCGCCGCGAGCACTCAATATTGTCTATCAGAACACTGGCGACGATGATTTCAGTTATCTCCTCACAAGTAGGGTCCCGGGTACAACATTGGCGATATGTCGGGATGCGCTCTCTGACCAAGACTACGCCACCGTCTCCGCTCAGCTCAAGGACTGCGTCTCACAGATTCGGGACATTCTCAAGCCGGTCAATTATGGCATGGCTATCTGTAATACCTTGGGCGAAGCCTGCCGCGACCCGCGAATTCGAGATTGGGCCCCTATCGGACCCTTTCCAGACGAAGCGTCGTTTAGCCAGCATCTACGCTTCTCAGACGAGCCCAGCCGGCGTGGGCACAAGATTGTTTTTACTCACGGAGACCTCAACCCTCGCAACATCATGGTTGAAAGAATTAGAAATTCTGATGGAGCTGGAGGGTGGCGGTTGAGTGGCATTATAGACTGGGAAACGGCAGGATATTACCCCGATTACTGGGATTACACCAAGAGCATGTTTGAGGGATTTCGGTGGCCAAGACGGCACAACGAGATGATAAAAGGCGTGTTCAGCGAATTTGGAGACTATAGCGAGGAATTGACTGTAGAGAGGCGGGCTTGGGAGTCGGGAGATGGAATTTAATGTGTTGGAATGTTTTTCTTTTAGGACGCAGCGGGAATGGTGTAAATTCGCGTCTTAGTCCTCTGGGAGCCATGAAGTTGTCATACTTGGGGAGACTGTTAGTTCTTAGCTAAATCTAAGAACGAAGAGTATTACTGTCCCAACATAGATCTAGCTAGAATATAGGGCGAAAGAGCATGATCTAGAGGGTAAAACTTCTCTTGTTTCGCTATAGACTTTTATTGATGTTGTGCTGACTTTTCTTGTTCCCTTCACAGCAACGCTGGCAGAGCACGACATCAAGGCCCGCTGCAAACCCCGCAATCTAGGCAGACCTTGCCGATTCACCTTCCGTCAATTGACAGCGATATTCATTTCTCAACACTGGGTAGGTAAGGTATTATTGACCATGCTTTGACTTCTGAGATTTCGAGCTAATAGACACATCCAGAGCCTTTCCTAGTTCTCTGTCGCATCCAAGTCGCTTGCCAGCATCGTGCGTGTCAGCCATGGCTTCCCATCAAAAGGTGGTCGTGATCGCTTCCAACAACGCCCCCAAGATCAAGGCAACGCAGGAAGGCTTCACACGCATGCTTCCGGGATCATACGACTTCCAGGGTCTCAGTGTTGATTCCAACGTCTCCGACCAGCCCTTCTCCGATGAAGAGACGCTCCGTGGCGCAACCAACAGAGCGCGCAATGCCCAAACTACACAGCCCCAAGCTGACTTTTGGGTCGGTATCGAAGGAGGAGTCGAGGACTATAACGGCGCCATTAGCTCCTTTGCCTGGGTCGTTGTGATTGGACAAGATGGCCGGGTTGGGAAAGCTCGCACCTCGGCATACTTTCTCTCAGACGAGACTTGCAAACTCTTGAGGGAGGGCGTGGAGCTCGGACATGCGGACGATATGGTTTTTGGACAGACAAACTCCAAGAACAAGCAGGGCTCGGTTGGAATTCTGACTGGTGGTGTGATTGACCGAGCAGATTATTACACCCAGGCTGTGGTCTTGGCTCTAATCCCGTTCAAGAATGGGTCATTGACATTTCAGTCAGAAAAGACGTAGTAGCGTCTACACGTATTCCAAAGAACAAGGCACTTTAGCCCAATAGATGGTAGATTTCGGACAGCACATGTTATGCATCTCTATCGAATCTTCCTACACAGCAGCTCCCCGACCTCGGAAATCAAATGAATCCATTCTTCTGGATCTACGCCCTCTTTCTCCAAGACCTTCGGACCAAATACATCCCAGACTTGAATGAACTTGTGGTTGCTCTCTTCTGTGGTGCCAATGTCTTTAAGAGCAGTCATCATACCATCATGCTTCTTGATCTCTTTGAACTTGGCACGGGCCTTGTGTTTCTCTTGGTCAGAAGCGAAGAGCACTCGGATCTGCACACAATAGAGGATCAGCGCTGCCAGACCAGCCGCCAGCGCCGTGGCCACAGACGATCCCGTAACCTCTTTGACGCTAGTCTCGGTCGGGCCCTCGTCGAGCTCGACTTCATTGCCCGGAAAGGTGAAGCTGATGTTGGTCAGGCTACCCACCCAGGGGTCGGCAGCTCCAGAGGCCATGGCTGCGCCAATGGTGAAGATCTTGGGCGTTGCCTTGGCCGGGTATGTGGCATTCTGCTTGGCTCCCTTGTCACTGGCTGAGCAGAACATCAGAATGTCTGCGCTGGCAGCCTCCGCAATGGCATTGTCCAGGGCTCGGCGGTCTGCCTCGTTCTCGGGTGGGTCGATGGTCCAAGACATGGAGATGATGTGCACTCTCTTTCTGACAGCTGCGCGAATGGCCTGGGTGTCATGTTAGATTTAATAGTCAAGAACCACAAAGTGTGCACGTACCTGTGCTACGCTCTTGGCAGTAATCAAACCAAGACCTTCATCCCGATGGTCTTCCAGCCTCAAGACATAAAACTGGGCTCGAGGACAGACTTGGTAAATCTGCCTGGCCATGATGGTCCCATGCCCAGCTCCAGACACATAATAGGGGCTGTTTAGGTTTTGATCCTCATCACGCGTGCAGAATGTCCGACCCCCAATAAAATTGAACTTGAGATCTTTGATGTCGACGCCGTCGTCGATGAGAGCGACCTTGATAGGCTCCTCGATGCCCTCCTCAATCATCTGGGCATCGTGGCACCTCTCTGCATCGATGAGTAACTTGCGGAAATCTTTCATGCATTGAATCCACTCGTGTTTGGTCAAGTGCTCGGGTTGGTCTTCGGCGCGAACTGCATTTGCGTCCGATACTCCTCTTGGCTTCTCCTTGTTAACAGTGACCTCTGGGTACAACCTCTTCATGCGATCGATGAATTCTTTGACGTTTTGTTTCGTGCGAGAGTTTGTTTCAAGACCCTGTCATTGTCCACTTGCGTTAGACATGTTTGATTTTTGATTGTCAACCAGAGCCTGATAACCCACCTGTTGGATGTAGAGATTAACTGTCCTCAACTCTGGTAGCTTCCTCAAGCCTCCCTCCTCGCTCCACCCTCTGAGCACTGCGTTATTCCCACTCCAGTATAGGTTTACCTCGCGTGCTCTTGGGGCAACCTTGTAGATCACCTCGGTGCACAGATCAATCTTTTTCCAGTCCCACACCTCAACATCCATCGACTTCAGGCAATCCTCGATCGCCTCGTCGCTATGAGCTGGCGCGTCCAAGTCGTCGATGAGAACCTTGATGATAGTCTTGACACCTTTTTTCCGTAAGCGGTCGAAAATGTAGCACAAATCTCGTCTGCCAGTTCCATCTTGCTTGGGTGCTCGCCGACTGGTCCCAGAACGCTCGCTTGGCCGGTTAGCTTGAATGCTAATTCTGGGTATGGCGACATATTGGAGAACATCCTCGAATACTAGTTTGGATAAAAGGTTCTCTAGACCAGCCTGGTTTATGACGCCGTTACCGTGGACGTCACCAGTCAAATCAAAGTTTAACTCTTGGTCTAACAATGGTCAGCGATCAGCCAAGAATTAAGCCAACACACGAAAACTCTTACCTGATGTGGTGTTTCGTCCGTATAGAACTTCCATGGCGACAGGGTAGCTTCGAGTGCGCAAGTAGTGCAGCTTCAGGAACCGCTCAACATTTTTCACCGTAGTCTCATCCACACGAGACGACTTTTTCTTGTCGTCGGATTTGTGAACGCTTGGGGCCGCAGTCACAACTGGCGAGTTGGCGACTGGCGGAGCGGGAGCCGCCCTTCCTCCATATTTGGTATGTGAATTCAACTGCGTGTTGAGTCGTATATCAGGACGCCCCCGAGGGTCACCACCATGTATTGATGGCGGCCCTGTAGAAGCAGGAATTCCCTTCTGTAGTTCTCTGCCAGGCTCATCCGCAGTACCAGGGTTCAAGCGGCGACTATTGGATTTTTCACTTTCTTCCTTAGCCTTTTTTCTCTCTTTGTCTCTAGCTCTCTTTACAGTTTCTTTGTGATGAAGGTAAGGTGAGAGGCCGTCGTTGTTGAAGTCGCTCCCGGGGTCACCGTCGAGAACGGCCTGGTCGCTCTTGTTGACGATGCGCTCAATGATAGACAACTGCTCCTTCTTGCATTTCTTATACTCGACGGCAAGATGAAGAGGCGTATTTCCATTCGCATCCTTAGCAACCAGAGTCCTGGGGTCTGCCCTGTCCACAAGAAGGTCGAGGAATCTGACCCTCTTGTCAACACCAATGTGAAGGCAGTTCTTCTTGTCGTCTTTGCTGGGAATTGCGAGGACCGAGCTTATGTCTGGATGAGCGTCGCACATCCACTGGACCATTTCCCTCTTCTTTGTCTCGATGGCGTGGAACAAGGGCGTGAGGCCGAATCGGTCTTGAGTCATGAGGCAATCCCGTCTCTTAGCCAGAAAAATAACAAGGGGCTGCATCTTGCTGTCGAGCTTTGGAAGCTCGTCTTTTTCCATGTCGGCCATGTGATGCAGTGCCGTTGGGAAGCGAGCGTCTCCAGTGTTGGAGGCGAGATGCTCGCCATGGAGAGCTATGAAGCTATCATATTGTTCCTTGTTCGTGAGGTCCAATTCTCCAGAGCGGATCTTTGCGAGGACATCGTCGAGAAGATCTTTGACTGGTATCTTTCTCTCGTGATATTCTACATCGCTGTCGGATTCTTCGTCACTTGAATCATCCCCGGCCTTGGACTCTCCCTGGTCGGTGTCGCTTTCCGCGGCGCCGAGATGAATCGGCTGGTCATCATCATCCGTTGCTGGGCTCATGTCTGTGGGCCGTAATGCTGTCTTGGTGGTGAACAGAAACACGGAAAGATGGAGAAGGAAATGAACCGACCGAGAGACAAGACTACGCCTTGCGAAAGTATCCCTTTGTCTCTTCTGCTTCAGCCTCGGTTTTTAGCCCCCAAAATCTGGTGCTCCAACCTCGTTCACAAGGATTTGGATCCCTGCTTAACATGCTCTCCTCTTACAAGGGTCCAATTCAGCCGGCAGGGATTCATTCAGCCCTGTACGCAGGTCGATGCTACGCTGCAGTTGCGATGTGGTGTCCAACTAGGGACTTTTTTACATCATGTGGTGCTATCATGCAATTCTCCTCGGCGTGCGTGGCCGATGGTCTCTCTTTGTCTCACTATTTGCGGCGCTATCAAAATACATCCTTCATCCCCTTCTTCTTCAGAGTCCTGTCAAACACAATGTCAGCAATATCGTCCAAATCGATAGCCCCTAGATTCTCTATATCATAACCCTCTTTGCGCAACTTGTTGGTGGGCGGAAGAGTGGGGTCAAAGAGAATAGGGTCATCCTCAGGGGTCGACCCGAACAGTTTGCCAAACTCCGATTTCCAATCTGCCTCCGCCTTTATGGTGATGTTGCACTTGAAGTTCTCTTCATCATATCCCCGGTTGAGCAGAAGGGCACAGCGGAGGAAGAAGGGCACGCCTGACTTGATGGAGGCGTTCTCGTATAATTTCCAGCGCGCACAAGTTGGCTTTGAGTACGGGTCCTTCTCATCACTAGTGATGTTGCCCGTCACCCTGGCGTCGTCGTTGGTTGTACGGCTCACGGTCTTCTCCCACTTCATAGAGCCGCCGAGATCAACGAACTGTCCCGCCGTAGCGTTCACCGAACCCCCTTGGGTAACCGACTCCTCCGAGGTAGTAGGCAGCAGCGTTGTCCGTCCACCGGGGGCCATAGCCTGGACTTCAGGCGCTGGTGTTCTAGGGACGGTGCTTCTGAAGCTAAACTCGAGCGAAGCTTCACGAATCCGTCGAGATCTTCGGGTTGTGTCTAGGAAAAGATCATAGACGAGTAAAGTCGCGTTTTCTTCAGAGTCGGGAGACAAGCGGCCGTGAATAACCTCTCGGGACTTGCATTGGACTTCGATGATGCCTCGACGCTCGGTAACCGTCTTTCGCTGGAATGGCGCGGAGGGATCATTGCGTGTATGATAGCCACTGCCACGTTCTCCCGCCTTGTTCAGTCCGATGTTGATGGAGGTGTCTTCCATGTCCGAGTCCGAGTCCGAGTCGACGGGCAGTTCGACTTGGTCGTCACTCTCGCCATCGTAGATGTTCTTCTTGGCCTCGCTGTCGCTCATCTTGTTCTTGATGCGTGATTGCAGGGCTGGATAAGAGGTCAATCGTCAACCTCCATGGACAGCCATAGCTTTATGCTCAGCAGTAGCAGTATCCTGGCTCGGCCCTGTACTGCCTGTACTGCCTGTATTGATGCAAGGGTGCACCCCGCGGAAGCTGACCACCTTTTCATCTGTCCCTCGTCGCATCTGCACTCAGCCTCTAACCCCTCCTGCACGAGAGAGGCACATATCACAACATGAGACCTTCCTGACCCCCAACCGCGTCGTCAACTCTTTCAGCTCGGTGGATCTTTGGGTTCCATGTCACGCTACCATTTCTAGTAAATCCAGAAAGTCCATCCCAGCCCTGCCTCTTGCATGCTGGGACGTACGCGGCATAGCACTTGCCAAGTCGCCAGCGCTTACACGTACGTGCGTCCTTTGGCTCTCGGGCACACTTTTTCCCCATTTTCATAATGTCACGGTGATTATAGCACACTCTTCATGTCATGACAAGCAAACAACCTTGCCCCCATCACACACATACAGCACGCAAGAGCCCCCGCTCAAGAACGTCGGCATTGACACGGAGAGTCGTGGCCGACATTTCTTATTGCATCGCCTCCATCACGTCGTAATATTGCGGGACTCTCGACAATAGGATCTCGTCGCCTTTCCACCGCCGACGGTCATCGAAAAAACGCCAAAGTCGGGCAAAAATGGCGGATTCAGACTCAGACTACTCATCTTCGTCCAGCGAGTCGGTTCCGTCTCGACCTGCTTCTCCGCAACCCCAACCAGTGGCAGCATCAGAGACAGCGACAGACGCAAATCATGATACTGGCAAGAATGAAACCACCGCAGAGCTTGAGACGAGTTTGGATGCCGATAAGGCGGCCTCAGATACAAGTTCATCCTCAGGCTCCACGTCAGATCCAAACGCTCAATTCTTGCACCTTGTCTGGGAAGCAGGGGAGAAGGTCGACGGGTCAAGCGAAAATAGGTCTGATTTCCCACCAAAGCCCGAGGATGCTCCACCACCTACATCAATCGAGTGAGTTCACCAGCCTCAATTTAGATGCCAACTACTAATACAGGGCCCACAGCTTTGTAGTAGTCCCTGGATTCTTCGGTCACTGGGATGACGAGAACGGCCCATGTCCCGGTTCTGGCAGCTCAGCGTGGGTCAAAGAACACGCCCAAAACGCACCACACTGGCAGTTCTACACCAGAAATGACTGTAGAATCTTTCGATATGAGTACTCTTCACCGGAAATACTTGCTGGACGTCGGAGTCGTCAGGTTATCCGCCAATTCGCACTGAGACTTCTGCGAGCTCTGGCCTTGAGGCGCAAGGGCGAAGCCAAGGTCTGTGGGCTTTGGGCTTTTCTAGGATTTGGATTTCTAGGGCTGACATTTCCTTATAGAGACGGTTGATCTATTTCGTTTCTCATGACATTGGAGGCGTTATCGTCAAAGACGTGAGTCTTCAGCTACTAGTAGTTCCAGAGTCCCCGTGCTGACATTATCTGCAGGCACTTGCAACAGCAGCCCTTGAAGGGCATACCTGGAAGGACATATCAGAAATGGCACGAGTCCTGGTACTTATTGATCCTTTGAATAGCCGACTCCAAGTATTTCTGACCTGGCACAGATTTTTACTGGATGTCCCCACCGAAGCTTAAACAGGCTTGACATGGAAGACAGACTCTCTAGCTTCCTGTATGCAACCAAGCGAGACGACTCAGTTGTACAGGAAGTCCATCCTTCGGTCGCTGCAATACCTGGGCTTGCAGACGCTATCCTCGAAGTCAATGGCATGTTCACAGAGTCCAAGATTCCCTTGCGGAGTAGGCTTATTAGCGTTCATGCTGCACAGGACAACGGCATTCGTATTCATACTGTGGGTTATCTCTTCTGAGGCTCCAGTTTGTTCTTTTTCACTATATTAATTACGGTGTAGGCATTCGATGAATTCAGTGGGACTTTTGGGGTTCCCCTGGAACGACGGATGCCGGAAGTTGCCGAGGAGCGGTATCCCGCCCTTCAAAACTATCTCCGCTATATGGAAGACGGTATGCTTCCTACTACGATTCATATGTTTTCCCCCATCAACTCAACTCATGAGTTGTCTTATGAGAGTTAGCTAACTCACACTTATGGCATAGATTTCAGCTCCGTTCTGGAGGAGAAGCAGTTCAGATATGAACGTAAACTTCTGGCTCTCGCTTCCCCCGTCTATCCGTTCCACTCGAGAAAATCATTCAACCCCTTGGATCGTGTACCCGAATACCAGGCCTGGCTGAACCATCATGGGTCTCAGATCCTCTACATCCACGGCAACCACCGCGTTCGTGAAGTGGCTGAGCAGGTCTTCTACTCACTGGAACCTCTGGGAGAACTAGTACGCAGAAGGGGTATCGTACTCTACTTCTCATTCAACCAATGGGACGTCCGATGTGACTCCATCAGAGACATGATTGCTACATTCTTGGCACAAATCATCAACCACTACCCCAAGCTCACTTACAAAGCCAATGTCTTTTTTACACAGCTTCAAACCGAACGCGGTTGGACCGAGACAGACCTTATACAATTCTTCGAATGGTTCAGGTCCTCGGACGAGGTTGAGCAGGTCATGTGCGTCATCAACCACTTCGACGAGTGCAGTCAGGGTTCGCGTCAAAAATTCCTCGACAATGTCATCTACAAAGCTCAGACATGCGAGTCGCCATGGAAGGTTGTCATCACAAGCCATCAGCCTGATGCTTTATCAGAGGAGCTTTCAGGGTCCCACTGCGTGCCGATCGACCTCTCTGCACTTGATTCAGAGAGCTCCACGCCGTTAAGTGACACCAAGATCAATAGGGATTTTGAAGCCTTGAGGAAGCTTCGGCCGGAACTGACTCTACGGGATGACAAGATCCGTGAAGAATTACAATTCATCGACAAGCTGGAAGCTCCCGTCCGGAAAATCATACTCGAGCAAGCCAGCGTGCGCGATGAATGGCCTGATGAAACGTCTATCCCAGAGCTTTTTGGGACCCTGAATCTCAGCCGGACCAGGGATCAGGATGAGGAGGCTCTGAAAAGGGTCTTGGACTGGGTGCTCCAGAAAGTTCCTGAGCAGGGAAATCTTCGACGAGTCCTATCATGGCTTCTCTATGCCGTGAGACCACTCACCACATGGGAGCTTGCCACGGTTGTCTCCTTGAATACAGAGCACGACCGAGGCGGTGTAGCGCCCGCATTATCAGTGCTAGAGAGTCTCGTTCCAAAGATCCAGCAGTGGTTGGCGGGCATCATTGAGGTTGAACACAACGAAGTCAAGTTTTGTCATCCTCGTCTCCATAATATCATGGTTAGGGAGGACTCCCCATCGACAGGTCCTGACAGACCCAAGTATATATGGGAAGAGGTCAAGGAGACGGCTCATTCGGATATTGCCACTCTTTGTCTAAAATACCTCTCCAGAGCGAGTGTTCAAAAGCTCATCAACGAGACGCTACAAGTCACTGATTCAGAAACATTCGAGACACCTATTTTCACCGACAGAACTAATCTTGCCTCGTACGCCGTCCAAGCTTGGACGCACCACTTTTCTCTAGGTTCGCCTCGCCCCGACTTGGGAAAATTGCTCTCACAAAATGGCTCGGGTGGCCTTGCGAAGACTTTGGCCAGAGGATATTGGGCTCTCTCGAACCCTGTCACGAAGAGTGTTCGATGTTTGGAGACTCTGTTCCCCATCTTTGCAGGGCTCGGGTTGCTTGATGTGATGAAACCCCAAGATGAGGCCGATGCCTTCAGAGGTCTGCTTGAGGCGGCCTGTAAAGGGCAGATTCATATCGTTCTATCCCTCCGCGAGCAATATACTTTCTCGGACGACCAGCTTTTAGAGGCACTCAGCGCCACTAGCTCATCGGGAGACGAGGACTTGATGCTAGACACGCTGAAGTACATCACATCCAAGAGCAAGGACCCCAGAAACATTGTTTGGCCACCTGTTCTCATATACAGGGCAGGCTGGCTAGGTCTTGATCGCTTTGCGGACGAAATACTCGCACTTGGGTGCTCTCCTGATCCAGAGGCTGAATGGAAGTCCACCACCGTTTCTACGCCGCTTTCTCAGTCATCCTACAACTGCCATCCAAAGACTGTCTGCGTCTTGGTGAAGCATGGCGCCGACATGAATTTCCAAAGCAGGTGGGATAGGAACCCTTTGCATCTCGCTGCGGTCGGGGGACACGCAGAGGTTGTCAGGGTTCTTGTTGAGGAGGGAAAGGCAGACATCAGCGCCAAGAGCGATCAAGACTTCACTCCCACGTATCTCGCAGCTGTATTCGGGAACCACAAGGCACTGGAGCTTCTACTCGACTTGGGCGGAGACCCCAACATGGGTTTATCGCCCGACAACAAGGACAATGGGTGGTCCCCCCTGGTTGTGACAGCCGAGGACAACTTCGAGCGATGCATACGACTCTTGCTTGATCATGGAGCCCATCCAGACATGGCGAGCCCGGCGGGGACAGCTTTGAAAGCTGCCGCAACCGGAGGCCACCTAAAACTCTGCGACATGCTCCTCGCTACGGGAGCCGACCCCAAGAGCAAGTTGATGGACCGCGCGCTGCTATGCGACATCATCGACATGACCCCTGGCCATGTCAAGTTGCAGATGCTCGACAAGTTCCTAGAGCTAGGCGTAGACGTAAATGCCCGGGGTATCGGCAACCAAACGGCTATATTCAATGTCGCAGGTTATATTCTCAATGAAGATTCTGTACCTGGTCAATGGTTTCTTGCTGCGAAAAGATACCCGAGAGAAGTTGCTGCGCGGAAACTGTTGGATCACGGAGCTGATATCAACATGGCGTGCACATTCGGACGAACGGTGCTTCACGAAGCCATCTGCAATAACCACAGCAAGGCACTGATCGAGGTCCTGTTAGACGCAGGAGCCGATACGAAGCAAACGGATCAATGGAATACCACGCCGCTCACCTACGCCAGATCCAACCCAGAAATCGTCCGGCTCCTCCTCGAGAAGGGCGCCGACCCCAACTTCGCCGGACCTAACAGCTTTGCGCCGTTACTAGATGCAGCTTGGTGGGGAAACACAGAGACGGTAGAGGTACTCCTGGAGTACGGTGCTTCAATCGACCTGCGAGACAAGAGCGAGGCGACCAAGGGTTGGACAGCCTTGACATGCGCTGTAGCTCAAGGACATGGCGACATTGTCCGTATACTCGCTGAATCAGGAGCTGACCTAAAGGTTAAGGCCGCTCTCGGAGGGTATCTGCCCATCCACCGCGCCGCCGAAGGAGACGCTCTTGCAGCCTTAATGGAGTTTCCGCACAGGATCGACGTGAACCAGTTCAGCGACGACGGCTTTGCACCTCTTCATCTCAACATTCCAGTTGAAAACGTCAAGCGTCTCGTCAACGCTGGAGGAAACATTGAGGCAGAGACGGTCAACTCAAAGAACACTCCACTCTCACTGAGTGCACTTAGTGGCAACTTGGAGAGCGTCAAGTATCTTGTCAAGAAGGGGGCCAAGGTCAACCATGGCTCGCCCCTTGATGGCGCTGCTCTCCACAAGGCCTGCCTGTCTGGACAATTCGACATCATCAAGTTTCTTGTCGAGCACGACGCCGACGTCAACCAAACGTGCAACAATACCCCCGGGTCGCCATTGCAAGCACTTTGCGTGTCGAATGAGGCCCTTGAACTACCGCTGCTTGAGGAGATGCTGCGCTATCTTCTCGACACAGAGGAACAGCGACCAAAAGATCGTCGCGCGGACGTAACGGCTCAGGGCGGCACTGTTGGCTTCGTCATTAACACGGCGGCCTGGAACACGACGCCGAGAATCATCGACCTTATACTAGAACAGAAAGGGGGCACAATTGACGTGAAAGATGACTTGGACCGCACGCCGATACACTTTGCCGCTTTAAGCGGGATCCCCAACTTTGAGGCTATTCTCAACAGGGGCGGAGACATCACCGCCAAAGATAAGATGGGAAGGACGGCGCTGCACTGGGCCGCGCAGCCAGGGCGCAGTCAGGTCGCGGAGAAGATCATCTCTCTGCTGTCTGACAAGACCGAGATAGACGCTCCAGATATCGATGGTTGGACCCCGCTCTGCTGGGCTGCCCGCGGGACAGCCTCATGGCCTCATTCAGTGGTTCAGGGTCGCGCTGGAGAGCCTGAAGAGCAGATCAAGGTAATCAAGCTTTTGCTTGAGAACGGTGCCAACCGCACCGTCGTCGCTACTACTGGGGGCGAGAAGTGGACTCCTCTCAAGATTGCTCGCTTCTCCGGATGTTCCGACCAAGTCATTCAACTCCTCAAGCATGGACTTGTGCCAGAGGGTAAGACCGAAGAGCCAGAGAAGGACGACGAGGGTCAAGAACCAGAAGAGTTCAAGTCCAGGACGGCCCGTGATAGCAGCTTGTACTGCGACGCATGCGAATGTGTAAGTCGTTGCTCATCTACCAATGTAGGTATCGCTGACACGGCCTTCACAGGGAATCCGAGGCTTCTCTTATGAATGCACGACTTGCATTGATACGCACTTTTGCTCCAAATGTCATCGCCACATAGTGCATTGGCATTCCCCCGACCATGAGCTTGAGCAGCAGGGGCCCGAGTTTGAACAAGCAACAGAGGATGGCAAGGATGGTTCTGCTTCGGGATCAAGCGACTCGTCAGATTCAGAATCTGAGGCTTCAGAACAGTCCGATAATGAGGGGTAATGGCCGTGACGTGAGAATGGGATAATCTGGGTGGTCGAATTAGATTTGGCAGCTTGAACAAGGGTGCTGAATCGACACCAAATGTAACAAGGCGTGACAAGACATGACAAAATATAACAAAATACCCGCACCATCCTGACCTTCGTACCTCAGGTAGGGGGTCCTTTGACCTGCAAAAAAGACTAACATACAAAATTGGTCACTAATACCAATAGAGACAGCGCAGTCTCTATACAAACAGAAGTATCTTATTCCTAGCCAATCATGTGTGTAAAGTAGAGTTGTGCACTGGGCAAAATCGATACATTAGCGGTATGCTACATTTGCTGTGATCAGAGGTATTTTCTTTTGCAGGTCAAGGGACCGCCAACCTGAGGTACGAAGGTCAGGGGGGTGCCGACTTTCAGGCCCCCCAAGTAGATGTCCCCCAGGGTGTGATCATCGATAGATTCGTGGGGATCGAGGGTGATCGATACGGCGAACACGCTAGTTATCTTGTCGCAACGAAGGAGATGTCTACCCACTGCAGTCTCGAGCCAACACAAGACTGTGCACCGTAGCATCGCGGAATCCGGACACCGCCTCACTATTGCTCACTAAATGGTCTATATCCAGCTCTTCTATTAGTTGGTTACATACCAATCTGAGTGAACTTAAACTTGTCCGGATTTCACGAGATGCTGCAGTACCTAAAGGGGGTCTGTTGGTTCCAGCATCCCCGTAACCAACAGGCCTCCGAACCAACAACCAGCGTTAGACAGGGTCAGAAAACATCACCCTCTTGACAGGGATGGGATGCAGATTCCGTACCCTCAATTTCTAACGTGGTTCAGAAAACGACCACCAAGCCAGGTAAGAAGTAGAGATAAAAAGGCAGGGCATCATCTACCTCGTCAAGCCAAAAACTCATCACCAAACACAATCAAGATAGTCTTTTTTTCAAGAGCTCTCACCATGGACTTTGAGTACTTCACCTCCGAGATTCAATCCGCTCCTGAGTTTCAACATGGGGACCAGTCTCAGATTGAGCAGTTTGAGGGCAACGAGCTGCCAACCTTTGACCTCTGGCCTCAGCTGCACCAACTGCCATATAACACAGGTTCTTGCCAAGATCCAAACCAAGTTCAACAGCTAGACAATAAAACCCAAGAGCCACAACTTCAAATGGAACAATTGGTCGATCAAGATCAAATCACCCCGCACTGCCAGGAACAGCGACATGTTACGTCCCCTCGCTCCACCGAGGCCAACACCAACCCTCCACAGAACCAGCCCATGTCAGCACCGCCTCAAACACCTCATCAACAAGATTGGCCAAATATAAATCTGCCCTCGTCTCTGCAGCCTGAGTCTGCTTCCATGGCCACAGACTCGGAAATCTCCGCGCCAGCAACTGCGGCCGAAACTCCATTGCGCTTCACCGTCAAGAACTCGTTCGGAAAGGTCACTATTTCCGCCCCGCGTCATTCCGAGATCGAGTTTTCGTTTTTGTAAAAAGTTCAAACTTGACCACGATCGACATTCGCGAAACTAGGCTAGGCAAAGGATATATCAACCAGATTGTTCACTTCTAGATGTTCCCAAGTAGCTACTTTGAATGCAACAACTATTTTACATAACTCAAGGTCAAACCACTGCCTTACAAGAATGTGTGGAGAGATGTTTTTAAACAGGTCCAAATCCAATTCTCAATATCCATACTATAAATACACTAAAGAATCATCTTAATAGCCCACCTCTGGTAAGCTCATCATTGCCTCACATATCAGGTGCAGGTGCGGAGAAAATAGGCTTGTTAGGTTCACACACAGTACCGGGTTCAGGGAGTACACCCTCGAGGAAGAAGTCCCGAATGGCTTTGTCGGTACAGTTGGAGGGATGAGAGAATGAAAGATGCTGTATTTCAGAGGTTAATATCGAAAATTGATATGGTGGTTAGGAAACTTACACCAAAGCCCTTGTGGCGAAGAGCAACAGCATTCTGGAAGCTCTCGCTCATGTTTTTGGCTGACGTCCAAGGGGTAACAGGATCAAAGTCATTTCCAATTACCAGGAGCGGGTTCTTGGTCTTGACGTTAAAGTCTCCCTCGTACCTCTCCCGAGCCGGCATCTTCCACCGCGCACACGTCATAACATGGTAGGTCCAAGGAATATCGGGAAACCATTCTGTCTCGTCACGGAACAAGTCAAAGGTGGGCTCGAGATCCTTCAAGCTCGACGCCTTGGGGATCTTGTCGCCGCACCGAATGCCGAGGATGGCCTGGTCTTGCATCGGAACCTGTCGCAAGGCTGTGATTCTTAGATACGTCTCCAGATCGTCTGAAAGGAGGCTATCAAAAGCCTTGGCCAGGAGGGGGTACAAATCAGGGATGTAAAGAAACCCGAGAAACGCGCCCTTGATATGAGCGTAGTCAATGATGGTGCCGTTGTATGCCTTTGGGCTGTACTTGAACTGATGAAGAAGCCCTCTCAGAATATCTTTGAGGTCATCGACGGTTCGACCGTCGCGGGCTAGAGCACAGTCCTGGGGCGCGGCGAGACAGCCAGCTAAGAACCCGTCAACCGTGTTATCTGAAAGGTCAAACATCTCCGACTCGCCGCTACATTCATGGTCAGTTCTAGAAGTGGCTGGAAAAGTTGGATGGTACGAACAGGGAGTGATAATATTGATGCGAATTGGCAACGCCGTCAATCAAGACTCTATCCATCCGGTCGGGGAACATTGCAGCAACAGTGGCTCCCAAGATGGTGCCGCCAGAAATACCTGTCAATGTTTAGCCACATGTTGATTTTCAATCATATTTCGGGCAACACGTACCCCAATACCTCAACATGCCATCTTCACCAAGGGCGTCAACAATCTTCATCATGTCCCTGGACACGAAGGCCATGCCGACTAGACCACCAATGTCTTTAAGTTGCGAGTAGCAAGACTCAGCAACAATCGAGCTATCAGCCCAGAGCCTTCCCAAAGCAGTGTCTGAGGAGCTTGGGAGTATGATGTCAGCCTCCCTCAGAGCGGCTGGTCCTTTGGTATCGTTTTTGTCGAAGCATGTGAATTGAAGGGTCCGGCCAGTTCCTCTATTCATCCATTGTGTTAGTCTAGGTCTATGCTTAAGCCATGTGACTAGGGAAAACGGTACCTAGGATCAAAACTGATTAGGTCATGGTGACCGCCAGTGAGACTGAAATGGAAGAGTTAGCCACAATGCTTTTAGGGCGGCAATAGAGTCACTTACGGGGCCATGGTCTCAGCATAGTCAAGCATGCTGTGCAAGCCATCCTGTCCAGGTCCACCAAAGTTGAGCAGGATGCTCCCTTTGGAAGGCTTCTTCTGTGCTGGGTACTTGATGAGGTCAAGCTTTAGTGTTTTGTTCGAGGAGTGATTCGTATAATCGAGAGGAACAGGCAGCCTGGCACACTGAACGGGGAGATCAGTATCGAGGTCGCATGGACCCCATTGAATGCCCTGCTTGTCACCACGAGCATTGTGCAAAGCTGCTGCTGAAGCTTGAGCAGCTGCCGCCAAAACCAAGGCTCGGATCATTGCAGGTGCTTGGAAAGACTGTTTGAAGTGTACAAGTTGATTGTGTTGTTGGGTGTGAAGTCACTGGAGTGAAGAGCAAAGACAAGACGGCTTCATTTCTCTCAAGATTCACGATCATTTTATACCAAAAAGTCAATTCAAGATTCAAATACCGAGCATGATATTGTAAATGGCTGTACCACTAGCATGAGCCTCAATCCCAGTGTCGATCAACGCTGCTGATGTGAGCGTTTGCCGTCAAAGGTGCCCCGCTCGTGTCGCGTACAAGTATGTCGATCACGCCCAGAGCGCTGAATGCCACCCCTTCTAGAATGACTGTCGGCCTCATAGGGCGTTATTGCAGGCTTAGAGACATATTCTACTGAGCTTATGCTTTTCCAATGCAACTCGGTCCCGAGCTTAGCCCTGCCTCAGCCCTGCTTCGTCCCCATTTCGGCATGGCCCGAAGGGATGCACTTCAGTTCACAGCAAAGAGGAAGGGCTTATACATGCCACAAGTACCTAGTAGAATCGACTCTGTCTTTCAGAATAAGAAATACAATTAAGCCCAATCTCGTGCCCTGGTCCAGTGCAGTAAGGTGCGGATATACCGTGATGCACTTGAGAGGCAGTTGTCACGAGAAGGCGACATCAAGAGATTGATTAACAACCACCAAGCTTTCTCTACCACTTCAATCCTTGCCGCATGACGACGTGTGATCAAGGTATTCGAGTTTGCCATCAATATTTTCTTGGCTCTCAAGCCTATTGAAAGCCTTGCAAGGTCCGACCGTGGTTGTCTAAGCCACAACCAATGTACGTGGCGAGTCGACACTTCCGATTGGCTCCGTATCCCGTATCTCGTACGTCGTTTGGGGTTTTTGGCCACAATGCACCGTACCCCGTACTAAACGGTAACCCAGCGTCGATCCTTGATAGAATTACCTAGATCGAATGAAAACAACCCAGCTGAGTTGGTCGATCTAGCCCTCGTAGGGCTATACAATGATTGCCAAGGCTCGCCGTCGTTATAACACGCATACCGAAATACAATTGATTCTACCACGTTGGTTTCTAATAAGACTTTTCCAAATCTCGATACCAACATTATCTATGGCAGGCTGTCATAAGCCACGGCTAAGGAAGGAAGATTATCCGCTTATACCCAAGCCAGAAGACGAATACTACATCAATCTCTGTTATTGGTCATGTTCAAACTCTACTCCCTGCCTGCAAAGGGTGCCTAATTCCCACAGCTCTGTCCACTCACATAATGCCCATCTATCCTAGGAAATTATGAATCCACTTGCATTGATTTCCCTCTTACTATCCTTAAACACATTCTTTGTCTACAACATCCTAACGAACGACTTCAGCTATCTCCTTCTTCGAAATGGGTGACGATCTAATTACGCCGCCGCCTCCGAGGTATCGAATCATCAGCTATGTCTCCAGTAATGAGCATGACGATAACGACTGGTTCGCTCTGGAAATCCGACTTAATGGCACCCTATTCCATGTCAGAGTACGGCTTTCCAAGTTCCGAAATTCTCCATCTTTGACTCAGCAATTCCACCAGTATTTGGCATGTTTAAAAGCTGATGGGGACAATTATGACGAAGACGAGTCAGCAGATATGGAAACAGGCCAAGAGGCCGCCGGCCCTGCAGTCACCATTATCGACTGCTTCAGCTGGGCCGTGGATCCATGTCTTGAGCTTTTCGAAAGTGTTGCTCCACCGCCGAACAATGTCTCGTCCGTCACTCTTCTAGATTTCTTCCGTCCAGAGTCCTTCGATTGTCAACTGGGCGCTATCGACGACCATTTGGTACCAGGGCCACTTGAGGACCTCACCGTGGAGGGTGAGACTCCCCCTCCTGAATTCGAAGATGAACCGAAGCACAGCCCTTGGACGACAACATTCCCGTCATTTCGCACAAGCCAAGTTCGCGTTGTGGTCGATGAAAGGGACAGGGACTACTCACCCAACAATATTCTGAACATCGCCAACCCAACTCAGGTCGAAATTGAGGGCCAAATCTACTACTTCAAGGCTGTCCAACCTCCAGGAGACAACATAGGACAGCGGGAGGTCAGTACATACGAGAAAATTGCCGCCGCCGGTTTAGAACCCGATGTGCGCATTTCTCGACTCTACGGCATTGTAGTGGACGGGAACCAGCAGCTCACTGGACTCTTACTACATCTCATCCCCATGCACGATGCGCTCGAGTATGCATTGGAACCAGAAACTCCACCATCGGTGAAGCAGCGATGGGCTGAGCAAATCAAGGAGACTCTGGCATGTCTACACCAAAACGGCATCATTTGGGGTGATGCAAAGCCCGACAACATCATCATTGACACTGACAGAAATGCTTGGATCGTTGACTTTGGGGGCGGACACACGCAAGGATGGGTTGATAGGGCGAATATGGGTACAACCAAGGGCGACCTAGAGGGTCTAGAAAATATTCTGGAATTCATCTCTACTGGTGGAACCGAGCATAACCCATAGCCATGTGGGCGTCAAGGTCACATTAGATCTTCCTCTATAGCATGTCAATCAAGAATAATGGTCAGGTTCTCTATCACGTTGAAGTGATCACCTCCTGGCCCTCATGTCGAACAACCATCCGTGAAGGAGAAGTTAGTTCTGAATAGGTTAATTCCAAGGGCGGCATACCTATATCTACTTTCCCCTGGGCGTCTTTCGATTGGCTTACAAGCCACGGATTGACTTTCTCGTACATTGTTTAGGGTTCACTTAGTTGGAATATATTATGCCCCGTACTAGCGGCAACCCAGTGTCGATCTTTGATGGAGTGATTACTCGCCCGTGTTTAATGCAAAGCGACACCAGATGAGTTATTATGTTCAATGCAGGTCAGCCTTGTAGGGCTATGCAATGATACCTAAGGCTAATCGTCATAACACGCAGGTTGGTCATGTTTTGAGAGTTCCCGTCGATTGAAAGTCTTGACAACACAACAAGGTTATGGGATGGGGGTCCCGGCGCCGTTTCTCAGTTGAAAGGGGTCGTGTTGATGTGTGCCGGGTTATACGAGGTAGGAATGCGGCTAGCACACTGTTCGTGATTGTGTAACTCGTCAAGACACATGCCGCATATTTTGAATGTGGACATGCATCTTTTTTGCCTTGTAGTGGAACTTGGGGTCTTCTACATCAATCTCAAGCGAAATTAGACAGTTGTCAATACACCCTCAAGGGCATATGGTTTAAGGCTGTCTGTGATAGAGTGTAATGGGGCGTTGACAGCCTAACTGGCAATTAACAGCTGCCTTACACCAACCTTAGGCATTGATGGGGCGGTCACCATTCAGCCTAAACATTCTAGATGAGGTATTTGCCAAATTGTTTGCTGTAGGTTTGCAAATGTATTCAATCGCTTATTTGAAACGGCTTTGCGATACGATCGGCACTGCCAACTCATCCTATGTCGTGGCATATAGTGTTTGCGTGTTACTGGGACAACATCTGCCGAGTAGAGGCACGGAGCTTGGAAGGGAAGCAAGGTGAGCGCGAGCAATCAGTCAGGGGTTAGGTGTGATGGTGCAACCTGGCCTCATGGTCAAGTTAATTTCCCTGCCCTTTTGACAGCAATTAATCCCCAATTACATTCATTCCAGTTGTGTTTTGAGTAAACAACTGCCGTGCCTGTCGAATTGCATCTTGTCTACCCTAGATCAACCTGTCATTGACGTGTTTTCCTTGGCCCAAGCTCGTGTCTCGCTTCACTCTCCCTCGTCGTATCTCCCTTGTCGTGGCTTTGAAAACCGGGGCCAACCCCAGTTCACCGTCATCCAACATTGTGGTGAATGGAGCCGTCATCCACTAGCACGGGGACTGGAGAAAGCACTTTAACTGCAGCAGGGACGTGGTCGTTGATATGATGACAGCATTCCCCCTTCTCATCTCCCCGTTATCGCATCTCACCTCATCTCGTCTTGGGCTCTCTCAACGCTTTTTGCTCCTTCTTTTCTCCTCCTTCTTTTTTTGTTCTTTAAAAATTCTTGCTCTCGCGTGAACCTAATTCGTGACCCGTAGACGCCCGCTATTGGCAATAGACTCCAGGGGCTCAACAGGGCCTCGACTGGCCTGGAACTGGAACTGGGCAGCCAACCTCAAGGCCCTCCAACGCTGGAGGCCTGTGCTGCTGAATTGAGGCTTCAAACCCGAGCCGGGCCCCGGATAAGGCGCTGGAATGGCCCCTGCCTACCTGCCTTGGCTATTTAGCCAGGCCAATCCAGCAAATCGCTAGCCCGCTGCGCACGAGCTTCGTCCCGTTCAGCTCCCTGAGTGGTACCTCGTGTTCAAGTATCGGCTGCCGAGAGTGTTGGGCCATTGGCTAGTCCCAACAGGGGCTAGCACAGAGACAAGCGCCTGGGGATGTGATAGAGTGGCGTCACCGTACAGCGAGTGGCTTAGGCGGTTCCGCTCCAGGTCCGGTTGGGCAGGTAGGGCCTCGACCTGGTCGCGCCTTCCCTTCCCTGCTCGTGTTCGGGCCCCTGATTGGCCGACGCCGCGCGGGTACTTTGCATCCTCGTACTGCTGTTCGCTTTCCCATCTCCTCCTCCAAGCCTTGCAGATGCAGGAGTCGAGCTTCGGAGGCGAGTGAGGCGACTGCGAGCGAACGTGGAAAGGACCGCGCATGGTCGTGGCTACTTACTTGTAGCCGTTCCTGTCCACCCTAAAACTCCGTCTCCTTCTCCTTTCTCCGGAGGGTAAGAAAAAAAGATACTTCAACGTCGACATCATCCGGATCGCCCAACGACCTTGTTTTTGGGAACAACTCCACCCGCCCATTGCGATCCGCGGCCGATACGATACGACACTGTCCGACTGGGACACTGGGACCGACCCATCATCTCACAAGCTTGCGGAGAAGGGAGAAACGGGGAACCGCGGCCGCCCGGGCCTACGTATTCGTACACACTACACAGCCGCAGCAAAAGCTCCATTTCTCTGGCTCGTTTTCTCTCTCAGAGCTGGCCAGAGTCAACCAGCCACAGCATTTCTCGCCCATCGCCCACCGAAACCCCCTGGTCGTGGAACGTGGACCCCGTGGAACGTGGCTCGCCCAGTTTCAAGCCTCACCTCACGGCCTCTCTCCCTCGGTCGGGCCTCCGTCTGCCTCCCGTGTCTCGCTCCCTCTCCTCCTTCTCCTCTCGTCTACTTCTCCCGTTTCGCTCTCGCGCCGTTCGACTCGTCGTCACTTGTCGGCGCCGGAGGATCCGCCCTTTCCATCCCATCCTCCATACTCACTCTCTCACAGCCAATTCCCCTCCTCTCCACCTCGGTTCTCTCGTCGCACAAGTCTGAACGTTGACCCGTCTCGTCTCGACTGGTCACGTCAGGTCAGGTCACGTCTCTCCGGGCCGGGAGCACACGACATATTCGACTGACACACACCACGCGCCCGTTCTCCATGGACTCGTATGTTGGCTCCTCCTCCGCCGTATCCTCCGTCTTGATTGAATTCTTGACTCAGGACGCCACCACCACCTTCTCCTCATCTGTCACACCTTCTATTCCGCTCAAACTCTGTCATCTGCCTCGCTGAACCTTGATCTCCAAACCTCACCCGCTCACGCTTACAATTACTCGTAGATTTATTCCGATGTCCGCTGCTGCCGCTGGCTGGGGCCAGCCTCTGGCGACAAAGTCGCCGGCCTCCCGACGGTCATTAGGCCATTTTCGATCTCTCTCTTCCATCGCTGCTTCGCCTCATCACAAACCCCGAACTCCCTCACTTACCCCCGACCACACGCCGATCAAGTCCTCTTCCTCAACGCATCTTCCTATCGGTTCTCCTGCGCGACGGGATCTTAGCGATGAAATGAGCACTCTGCCTGATCCGCGAAGTCGTGGCATGAGCCCGGCCGATGACGGAGGTGCTTCGACCCCCAATCACCATCCCGATCTGAATGACGAAGTCGCCACCCTCAGCACCAAGCTCATCAATGCCATCAATCACCAGACGATTCTCGACGACTCTCTTTCAGCTACCCGCCATGAGCTCGAGACTGCACGCGACCGTATTCGCACACTCGAGGCCCAGAATGCCTCGCAACGCGAGATGCTGGCTGGCGACGTCTGGATTCGAAAACATACCGTTGAGGCTGAAAAGAAGGTTTGGCAGGCCAAGATTGCCGACGAGCGCCAAAAGCGCCTGGACACGGAAAGGGACAAGAAGAAGATTGAACAGGAACTCGAAAACCTTACCGCCGCTCTGTTTGAGGAGGCCAACAAGATGGTGATTGCTGCCAAAGAGGAAGCCAAAGCCGACCACGAAGCTCTGCAACGGAAAAATGATCAACTCAAAGCCCAGCTTGCCGACTCCGAGAGCTTGCTCAAGTCACAGCAGGAGCAGCTCTTTGAACTCAAACACGTTATGGAGCACATGGTCGCCGAGCGCGACGATCAGACCAATCCTACAGCACCCTCCTCCCCCGGCTTTGCCAAATCCGAATCTCGAGATGATCAACCGTCCGCTGAAGAGCCAGCCCCCTCACTCTGGGGCCCATCTATCGAGCCTTCGCACCCCACGAGCTTTCCTCAACTTGTCCAGCCTGTCCTGCGAACCGATTTAGCTTCCTATGATGATTTCGTGAGCTTGGCTCGAATCTCCCGCAATCGTGCTAGTAGCCGCGTATCCTCAGGCTCTATGAGTGCCCTGAATGCGTTGACGTCGTTTGGTCTCGGCGGCTCAACGTCAAGCGCTCATCCCTCCAACGCCTCTACAACCTCGCTTGGCATGTCAGCTCCGGCCCCAAGCAGTGCTCCACAGTCTCCCAATACTCCGGCTTCAACCGTCAGTGCCGCCTCGAATGCCTCTGCTGCCCCTCTGCCTAGTTTGAAGGACACGAAATTTTACAAGCGAGTTCTGGCGGAGGATATCGAGCCAACCCTCCGCCTTGATATGGCACCGGGCTTGTCCTGGCTCGCTCGTCGATCTGTCATCACCTCGATTGCTGAAGGATCGCTTGTTGTTGAGCCAGTCCCAACAAGTGGTTCGTTCATTGCCTTGACAAAACCTCAGTTCTACCCTTGCTCCCTCTGCGGCGATTCACGAAAGGATCCAATGTATTTGCGAAACCATCGATTCCGCACGAGCGAGACTGATTCCGCTCAACGACATCCTCTGTGCAAGTACTGCCTCACCCGCATCCGGTCTACCTGCGATTTCCTTGGTTTCCTACGAATGATCAAGGATGGTCACTGGCGAGCCGACGACGAGGACCACGAGAAAGCCGCCTGGGAGGAGAGCGTGCGATTGAGGGAGCAGATGTTCTGGGCTCGAATTGGAGGGGGTGTTATTCCAAGCATTCAGATGCCCCTTTCTCTCGACATGGAAAAGAGCCCGCGAAACAGCCATGAAGGGAGCACGATGTCTGACCATCTTTCGGTTCCCGGGACTCAGACTCCACCTATGAACCTTGAACGAGTACGAAAGGAGAAAGCCAACAACGGCCCGATTGAGGAGCCCCATACGCCGCCCTCACAGACGGATGGAGCAAGGAGCGTACGCAGCTCCATCCAGTCTCTGGAAGTCAAGAGCAGCTCTGGCTCTGAAGACACAAAGCGGCTTTCTATAACGATTCCGTCTTCGGATCAATAAAAAAACAGCCTTTTCAGAGCCCCCGGGAGGTTGGCAACTTGTCACCATCCCTGTGGGTTCTGTGTATTATTTTGTATACTATTTTTGGGTTACAGGATTGCATGCATGGGTTTGTGGGAAAGGGCCAGGATTGCGCGTACTCGGCGCAATGATATTACAAAGGCTGCCCGCCGCAGCGGCCTCAGAGATGAAGGGATTGGGGGATTTCAACACATTGGACGAATAAGTTATGGGACTTGCTTGGGACTGGGACGGGAGCAGTCGATCGCCAAGGGCTACTCATGGGTTACTGTTTCTGGCGTTTTACGGACAAGATGCACATCATTCGTTTCGGGTCGGCGCAATAGGTTGGGAAGAGTTTCCTGGCACGACATACTTGTCCTCTGCTTTCGGTCCAGAGCATCACGATTGGATTAACGCACAAGAAAGCGTACAAGCACACACGCACCAGCTTACATTTATTAGATTACGCAAGGCTGCCAACGACGAGATTTGGCGGCCGCCCTTAGTTGTAGTAGTAATAGACACGATACCAACTAAATCATGGCCACTTTGTTCGTGTTTATATGACTCCGTAGCTCAGCCCATCTCCATCAATCTCACAAGATCTTGGCGACTCGACAATTGGTATGAACGACACGGCTATGAATCATTGATAGGTATAGAGGCAAGCAGTTCATCTGAACATGAACATAAAAATGTGTATTAGATGGGAATTGTGCGTCACTGCCAAACATTGCACCCATGCCACGATATGCCCCCGACAAATGTCTACAAATGAGAATACGCCGATGCCTGGCGTCCTGGTCCCGTATAACCTCATCCTCTCCTTCTTTTTGTATGTGTTTTGGTGATTTTCTCTTCCGAAATCAGAGACAGGTTTCGTTTTTCCATCCTTCTACTGTATGACCGCCAGGGAAGTTCCCATCCTCAATAAGTCGTCAAGTGAAATCAGTACATGATGTTACAGGGCTTGCAGAAAGGCTTGTAATGAAGGCTGTGCCAGGAGGCTAGGGAAGACTATCCCGAGGTCGAGTTTGGACTGCCAAAGTCGGATGTCTTGCCCGGAACTTAGTTTTCGACAGCTTACAGCTCATCCTTGACAGTGGCATCCTGGTTCTCGCTGGCCGGCTTAGCCTTGATCTCCTCAGCCTCCTTCTCACCATCCTTGCTGGCCGCAACATCCTGAGGAAGGGCAGCAGCAACAGGCTCTTCAGCCTTGCTCTTAACAGTCTCGCTGTCCACGCCCTCGACATCAGGGTGGGGAGGGGCGACGCCGGCATCCATGTCAGCCGGCCAGCCACCCTCGGGTTCCTCAACCTCGTTGCCGTTCTCATCAACTACACGTGTCTTGGTCTCGTATTTGGTCTTGAACTCAACCTTGCCCTCTAGAGCTTTGACCTCCTCAGGGTCCAGCAGGTTGCCGTCTTGGTCGCGGTACTCGACCTTCTCCTCCTTGGCGACCACTCGGTGCTCCACGGCGGGCTGGGGAGCGCCAGAGATGCCAGCGTCCTCCTGCTTATCGACGACAGGAACTTGCTTCTGAGGCTCGACATTCTTGGAAGCCGACGTGGTTGGAACCACGGACGAGCTGACAGAGGGGACTTCGCTGTACTTGTCATACTATATACCGTCAGGTTAGCCCTCATCTTCGGCGTCTTCAGATTTGTGTTGGGATCATGGCAAGACTTACCGTGTCAAAGAAGGTGTTGCAGTCAAAGTCCCAGGTCTTGAAAAGCTTCACACGTTTGCACTCAGCCTTGGTCCAGGGGCTACCGTAGGCCAAAGGAGCGAACAGGGTGAAGACGGCGGCCGAGAGGACAAGGAAAGAGACAGTGGCGATTCGGTTGATGGTGGTGGTTTCGCGGACACCAATGCCGGGAACGCGGGCAGTGATGTAGTCCAAGACCTGGCACAGAGCGATGATGGCAAAGTACAGAGCGGGGAAGTAGTGATGAAGGAAGAGCTGACGCTTCATCAGGTAGAAGGGGAAGTAGTGCAGAGCCCAGCCAAGAACTGAAGTGCCAATCTCATAGTCGAATCGCTTGAAGGTCGTGCTGGAGTAGTCGTTGCAGCTGCGCTGCCATCGGAGGACAGCAATACCCTTGAAAAGAACCCAGATGGCAATGGCAATGCTTGAGGACCACCAAATGATGGGGTTTCCGATCAAGTAGACCTGAGTGTGCTGGCGACCCCAAAAGTTGATACCTCGGCGGAGGATGGGCCAAGACTCGGGGCGTGAGTCCCAAGCGTGAGAGTCAGTGAGACCAGCGTTGGTCCTCCACATGACCTTTTGGAGCTCCCAGAACTTGCCAAAGAAGCCAGGTCGGCGGTAGTTGACCTTCTCGACATCGCCCTCGAGTTGAGGGTGAGTGTTGCCCTCGATATACCAAAGACTGTTGGGCAGAGTGCCGCCACGTGCACAAGTAACCTCTTGCTGCTCAGAAGCCCAGTCGGGAAGCTTGACCTTGTGCGAGAAAAGGACGCAGCCGGTCATGACGTGAACTAGACGGAACTTGGTCTCAATAGTCCGGACGCGAGTCTTGGCGATAGCACCATGGGTCTTCTTCTTGACAATCTCGACGCGGAAGAAATCGTTGGCATCGCCATCAAAGCCTTCGTAACCATAAGCGGAGACTTCGTTCTGCCAGTCGGCCTCCGTGATTGGGGCACGAACATCGTGCGAGTGAAGGCGGCGGTGGGTCGGTCGGTGGTAGAGTCGGAGGACGGTGCCGTCCTTGATGTACTGAGGCTCTGGGAGGGCGTCCCAAGCGTTCGTACCGTTGATGGGCTGGCCGTCAATGCCGAGAGGCTGGGTCTGGTTCTCGAGAAGCCAGATGTTGTTGTCATCCTTGTGAGGGTAGAGGGTAATCTGCTGCTGCTTGCTACCAGTGGGATACATGAGAGGGTGAGAGTGGAGGTAGCCACCCTGGGTGTTGACATGACGAATGGTGACGCGGCTGCCCATGATGACATCGGCGGGCACATCCTTCATGCGCTTGTTGTTGAGGGTCGCCTGGAACTCGGAGCTCATGAAGCCGTCGCCATCGCCAGGGTTCCTAAGGCAGACGAAGTGGATAGCAAACATCGCCATGTAGAAGGTAAGAGGGATAACGATGAGAGCGAAGACACGCGCCATGAAGTGCTTGGTCCAAAGACGCTGTAAGAGAGTTAGCGAATTGTTCAAGCCTGAAAATACGGGGACAGCGCACCATGGTGACGTTCTTGGTATCACCGAGCAGGACCCAGAGCTGGACCAGAGTGAGAGCACCAACCCAGGCGATGGTGAACAGGCCAACCCATTTGATGCTAACAGTGATTCCCAGACCAAGGCCAGTGAGAACAAGCCAGAACCACCAGCTGAGCTGGAAAGCCTTCTCGGGTCCAAGCTCATGCTGGTTGGTAAAGCACGAGAAGGCGAGGACGGTGAAGGCAGTGGCGGCGACGAGGGGCGAATCGAGGAGGATCAGACGAGCCTGAGTCAAGAGGCCGTTCTCTGCGAGGGGTTAATATCGAGATGTAAAGTAGTGGCAGTTTCCACGGGCAGTACGAACCAAAGATGATGAGTCCAGCGCCCATGGCAGCCGTCATGGTGCGGCATCCGACAGCCTTTAGAGTCAGGAACATGCAGGGAATAAGCAGGATACCGCAGATGGCGGGGAACATGCGCATGGCAACGTAAGGAACACCGGGCTCGATATAGTCCTTGCCAATTTCCTTGAAGTCGAAGCTTCCGTCGAAGCCAGCAAGCCAGCCGGTAAGGGCGATGAGCATCTTGGCCAGGGGAGGGTGAACGTCCATGAAGAACTTGCCCTTGATGTACTTTGTAGCGAAGCCACCGAAGCTATTGACAGTGAAAGCCATTGGTTAGCGTACCGAATTGAGCGGTGGACAGGTTGGAGCAGAGCTCCAAAGAACTGGGAGAACTCACTGGACTTCGTCAAAGACGACACTAGTGGGCTGATAGATTCTGTAGACACGGACAATGGTAGCAACGACCATGAGGCCGAGGACGACCCAGTAGTCAGAGACAGGGAGAAGGAAGACATCGTTGTCCTCAACACCATCCGACTTGTACGAGCCCGACTTCTTCTTGTTGTTCTTGCCCTTGGACTTGGTAGCGGCAACAGCCTGCTGAGGCTGCTGCTGAGGCTGTTGCGCAACCGGAGCTGGCTGCTGTTTCTCGACGACAGGCGGTTGAGCCTTGATCGGCGGTTGGGGACTCTTGCCCCGCGAACGAGCCATGATGGTCAGGTTTCGATGTTCAGCTCGGATCGACTCGATGGCAGAAGGGTGCTAGAGACTGTGTCTGAATCGCAGACACCCGAGTCGGGGGAGGACGGAAGTCGAGGGTGGTTATGTAAAGGTAAGGGTTTGTCGAAGGAGAGCGAGAAGAGAAACCGGCCGGGGGGTAACTTAGAGACACCTCATCGGCGACCGGAACGAAAGACTAAGAAGAAAGAATAAAAACGAGAAATAAAAGACGAGACCCAAAACTTCAATCGCAAGCCGTCGCTACAATACAGAGCACGACAAGCGATGGGATAAGGCCGTCGGTGGTGGACGATTGGGGAGGTTGCAAAGGAAGAAGAGAAAGAAAAGGGAAGAAGAAAAGGTGCAGGAGCAAGGACGAAGCTTCAGGGGATAGATGGGCGATGATTAGCACATGCGGGCTGAAACTGGAACTGATGATGGGACTGGATGCTTGCGGTGCAGCAGGCTCGTGTCACTCGTTCCTCCATCCACTCTCAAAAAATTGTAGCTACAGTGGCCTTTTCGGCTCGTTCCCGCATGGTAAGGTAAGCTCGAGTTCCGGTGGCGGGCGGGAACGTACCTGTCTCCCTACTCCCAGTGGACAGCGAATCATCCCTGGCCCCGGCTGCGCAAATCCCCTGAAATCCCCGTAACGCTAGCCCCAGAACGGAGCTCCAGAAGGTTACACTCGCCCTATAAAAAGCGTCCATTGGCGCTAGCGAGGACAGCTGCATCTGGGTCGCCTCAGCTCATACAAGACGTCTGGCATCGACGGCCAGCTCAAGGTTCACGCTGGTCGAGGAACGAGCTTGTAGATCGCTGGCCAAGAGAGCTAGCATCTGTCAACTCCGTCCCAGCTCTCCGCCGTGGCTGTCGAGGCTTATCAGGACGTCGCGCCACTATCTCGCTGTAGCCAGCTGGTGCAGCCACAGCAGGGGTTCGTCTCGTTTATGGCTCCAGCTCCCAACAAGCGCGATGCGGCTAACGGCTGTGGATGGCCAGACTGGCTGCACAAGAGCCCCCTTTTTCCTGCCCACGCCCTTGAGACGCGCGTTGTTGAACCACACCAAACAAATCCAACATGGCCTCGTGTTTGAACTGGCGCCGAAACATCTGCTTCGTTTCTATTACCGCTGGTTTGGTACCGATTTCAGTCTAGAACAAAAATATCATCATCAGAGCCAAATTGTTGTCCAACAACTTGGTCTCGGGTATACCAACTCCACATGCACTGT
This sequence comes from Fusarium sp. JS1030, assembly GCA_000966855.1. Classification (NCBI taxonomy): domain Eukaryota; kingdom Fungi; phylum Ascomycota; class Sordariomycetes; order Hypocreales; family Nectriaceae; genus Fusarium; species Fusarium sp. JS1030. The sequence continues at coordinate 88,807 of JWIW01000006.1, forward strand.
AGATTCATGTCTCACTTGGCACCTGTCATGAACAAGCGTCGATGTAATCATCGACAACAAGCTACAAGTCACATCTAGCTCCCCTCGACTGCAAATAGTCTGCCCAGTGCCGAAAGCCAGCAATCCAAAACGGAACGCCCTGTGGCTTTGCCAGCTCGCTCAGAGACGCCCGCCTCGGCGACTCCCGTGTCAACCAGTTGTGGCCCTGAGCATCCAAAACATCGGCCATGGACGTCGAGATGATCCGGTTCACGCGACCATTCACGAGGGGAAACTTTTGCAACGCTTGCATCGCTTCACTCCAACAAGACAGCGCAGATTCCATGTCAGACTTCATGTGGCGTAGCTTTGCCAGAATGATGTGGAGCCGAAGCCTCTCATACTTGAGAAGGCTTGGTCGAGTTTGGATGTCGAGACAAATCTGCTCTGCCTCCTCAAATCGCTCTTGAGCGAACAGGGCCTCTGACAGGGCCAGCTCCAGCAGAGATTTGCCCGATAACGGGTCCGGCCTTGCGGTACGCCGCACCATTTCTGCTCGAAGGAGACCTTCGCCAGTCACAGGGTCGTCGAGCTCTCGCAGCGCATCCGCGAGATCGCAGGTAAGATCGCGAAGATCCTCATCGAAGATGATGTCACTCTGTTGCTGTGTGGCTCTTTGCGCCGTTTCAAGATGCTTCAGCGAGTCACTAAACTCGCCCTGGTACCTCGAAATCCTTCCCAGCAGGGAATACTTCCGGAAACAAACGACTTCCTCCAGGGGACATGGGTTCTCGCCCAGAGGATTCCATTCCTCTAACAATTTTTGCGCCGTGGCTAGGTCTGCCACTTGAATATAGTTCAAGCATCGCTGGAGGATCGCCACACCAATTTCCGAACGCGTCCGCTGATTTATGGCGGTCGCTGGGTCTTCTGATGCGAGGCCTTGAAGACTGTTCACGGCTTCGTCCATGTTTCCGCTGAGACGGCCCAGGAGCGCCTTGGACTGCCCAATACATAGGCGGAGATGTGTGTTCTTGAGACGTCCCGCAGCCAGCTCGGCTTGTCCGACTGCAAAGTACTTCCATGCCATGCCAGGGAAGCGAGACGCCTCAATGAGAGTGAGCATAAAATCAGTCCTTGTTTCTGTGGGCAGCTCATCAAAACAATCCTGGAACGCCTCCGTCACATGCTGTAGATGTGGTAGAAACAACTTTACGACGGCATCACTGCAGTCAAGTTAGCGGTTAAGTCTCGACGATTTGTTAGTAGGACCCAACTTACGGAAACTCGATGTACTTCCAGGGAACTGCTCGATACACGACGATCAAGGCCTGCTGTCGCCAAAATGAGAGGCTCTCTGGAGAGAGACTTCTGTGAATGCGGGCCGACATATCCTCATTCAAGTGATACGTTCCGTCAGGATGCTTCAACAGAGCTGAAGATTGGCATAACTCGTCGAAAGCGTTGCCTAGTTTTGGGGTGTTGGCCAGCAATTCGATCAGTTCCGGGACCAGTCCAATCTGGATCGCATCTACTGTCTCGATCGTGCCATCGGTCGTCCAGCGTTTTCGAGGCGTCGACCCACGAACAAGAAGATCCAGGGGAATCTTGTCACAGGGTGAAAAGAATGCGACAAGCACTAATAAAATACTGGCATCTTCTGAGCGAGCTGAATTTTCGTCAAACAGAGAGCTAGAGACGGCTTCCAGCGCCGAGGCTCTCCATGTTGATAGTGTCATGCGTGCAGATAGCGCGTTGGGTTCAACGCTGCTTCGAGTAGAATTCATGACAATATCATGGAGGAGGGATTTAATTGTCGATTTTGTTGGCGGAGAAGGTTTGCGTCGACAGTCCACTCGGGTGATGGAACAAGTCGTGACTGCTGCAGGCGACGATAAAGAGACTGTACCTCGGATGCTCTTTGATGCCGGCCAAAATAGGTGGTGTGTCGAGATGTTGTTTATGGTAAGGTCCATCAGTCAGTCTGGGGTGCGTGGTCGGGGAAAACGGCGACCCGTCCGGGGCACCTTGAAAAAACGTCATATCCCGTTACAGTGTAAGCCGATTTGTGCGGGGTATGTACTTGGCAAGGTTTTTGTGTAGGGCACGATACGGCTGCCCAAGATCAAGCTGGCTGTGGATTCGAGTTGGAGTTGTACGTACATGGGCCTTGTCCACGGTGCGGCATGGTAAACTGACTGCCCTGAATCAACTCGATCCAGGCACGCAAAGTCAAACACGGACTACGTGCATGCTTCACCGAGATCCGACAACTCGGCTTCGCTAGTCCAGTGATCAGCTTGGCTCGGGAGCAAATCCACCGGTTCGTTGCTAACAAGCTGCCAAAGAGGAAACCGTCCGCGGTCGCAGGCCGTGCGAGGAAGAACCCAGGCATACGTGACAAGTGGTGTGGCCAATGATTGTTCAAAGACCGCTGACCAATGGGATAGTGCTTGCAATGAAACAAAGTTGGGGAGTTGTCGTGTGAGCAAGACACGAGAGTCTTCTTCTGTATCGTGCAATGATGCTGAACCAAGGAGACCTTGCCCTTGATGATCCGAATGCAGATAACTCACATGTTCCACTCTTTTATCAACCTTGTTGATTGTAAGGAAACATTTCGCTGTGCTGGTGGGTGAGCGGAGTTGAGGGTGAGCCGTGAAACCGGGACAGCACGACAGTCGAGAAAGCCACAGAACGACAAGCACAGCGACTCAGAGTGCTGGAGAGCTCTGCAGTTTGGCGGATAGTTCTGACAAGTCGAGCAAGGGAGGAAAGAAACATGGCGTCGCCGCAAGGCACGTTCAAAATTAGCACGCCTGATGTACAGGATCGCTAAAGTCGACAGAGACGAGATTCAATCGAAAACCCGTGAGTTATTTAGACAGGTAGAATATACGGAAAAGGTAGTCGGGGTCCAGGAGCATGATAACGTCCTCCGGTTGATAGCTCCTACCCCAGACAAGAGACGCAGGCAGGACCCGGATCAATATTTATCCGGCCCAAGCTTCGCGTCGCCAAACCATCTCGAAATTTCCCAGTCGCCATCCAACTGACAGCTCCATCAGCCCTTTTGCCAGCGCGTCCTCCCAACAATGGCAGCCGTAACAACCAACGGCGATGCCGCCGCCGCCGCCCTCGATGAGATCAAGCCCCCGGCGGGCGTTGTGCTCCCTCCCCGCGAGATTCGTAATGTCCTCGAGAAGACTGCCGGCTACGTCGCGCGCAACGGCGCCGTCTTTGAGGATCGCATCCGCGACAAGGAGCGGTCCAACCCGAAATTCAGCTTTCTCAACCCTTCTGATGCGTACCATCCATTCTATCAGTGGCGGTTAGAGGAGGTCAAGAGCGGCCGTGGCACCGCGATCGCTGCTGGTCGCGCTGGCGAGGTCGCGCCCGAGCCTCCTAAACCACAAGGACCCCCGAAGCCTGCCGATTTCCTGTTCTCAGCGCGAATGCCCCGAATCAACCAGAAGGATTTGGATGTAATTCGTCTCACGGCGCTGTTCGTCGCCAAGAATGGCCGACAGTTCATGACTCAGCTCGCCCAGCGAGAAGCTGGAAACCCGCAGTTCCAGTTCCTCATTCCAAACCACACTTTCCACAACTTCTTCCAGCACATCATCGACCAATATACGACACTACTGCGTGCGAGCGGCCTTGGCGGCGAAGGCGGTAAACTTCAGGAGGAGCGCACCAAGCAGCTCGAGGCCAACATCAACGACAAATTCCTGGTCCTGAACCGTGCCAAGCAACGAGCCGAGTATGCCAAATATCAGGAGGCCGAGCGTCAAAAGAGGGAGGAGGAGGAAGAGAAGGAAAAGGCTGAGTTTGCACAGATTGACTGGGGTGACTTTGTCGTTGTCGAGACCATCACCTTTAACGACTCGGACGATCAGGCCAACCTGCCACCCCCGACCAACCTTTCTGACCTCCAGTATGCATCCCTCGAGGATCGCAACAAGGCCTCGATCAGCTCCAATCTCCGAATCGAAGAGGCCATGCCCGACGAAGAGACAACCTACAACGCTTACCCATCTCAGCCCGCCCCATCGTATCCTTTGCCTACTCATCACGGTGTCGGTCCTCAGCAGCCGGCCTACCAACCCGCCCAGATGCCTCCTCCCCCACAGCCTTACGCCCCTCAACAACCACAGCGATCTGCTCAAGAGGAGGAAGAAGAACGCCGTATCCAGGAGCGTGCCGAGCAGCAAGCCCGCAAGCAGCAGGCCCATGCTGAAGCTCGTGGTGGCGCTCCGATGAAGATCAAGGAGAACTATGTGCCACGTGCAGCTCAGAAGGCTGCCAACAGACAGGGTGCTCAGATGGCTCTGTGCCCCAACTGCAAACAGCAGATTCCTATGAACGAGCTCGAAGCTCACATGCGAAGTACGTTTCCTCCTTCCCAACATCTAGATATGTGCGATGCTAACCATTTCTTAGTCGAGCTCCTCGACCCCAGCTGGAAAGAGCAAAAGGCCAAGGCCGACTCTCGCTACGCCTCATCCAATATCTCACATGTTGACGTTGCCAACAACCTGAAGCGTCTCGCCAGTCAGCGCGGCGACGTGTTTGACCCCGTCACCGGCCAGGCCGTCTCAGAGGACGAACTTGCCCGTAGAAAGAAGGCGGCGATCCATAGCTTTGACGGCGCCATGGACGCCAAGAGCCAGGCCCAACTGGGACACATGCAGAACGTCAACGTCGAGGAACAGATCCGCGCCATTCACCAAAAGTTTGCCGACAAGAAGTAAGGCGGCAACTGGGCTGGTTAGCGAGATTCGCATATGCATGACGAAAAATGAGAAGGTCCATACCGTTGCTCAACCATGCTGTGATGTGGCCCATGGTGCGGCTTGATAGGCCAGCACTACCCTAAGGGGACGACACAGCGTCCCCTGACAACAACCTTGTATGGAAGTACGGACGAAGATTTAGGCGTTGCAGGTATAGGCCCAAGGTGAGGCACAAATCTGGCGTCTTGGCGTTTAGTGATTTCGGGAGCTCATACGTCTTTGTTTCAGCCCAGTTCCCTCGCGTGCGTTGCGTCTGCGAGTAGTAACAAGGAGATGGTGCCGACCAGGAGGACAGCTAAGGCAGGTCAGCCAATATCTTGGAGGAGCTACCTGACTATCCTTCGTTTATTATTGCGACGTGTCTGGCTTGGTACGTGGTATTAGTCGTCGACTTGTGGCTGGCGGACAACTTGGAACAAAGTGGCCCACGCTTGTATACCACACATTGGGTCAACTTGTAGCTAGTGTGTCCCTGTGAGTGTTGAAAAACACGGGATTGGCTTACATACCTACGTCTACCATAATTTGTCTACTATTGGCCGAGGTTTACAAGAACTTATCCCGAGAGTACTTAGAGCCTCACCTATGACTTTTATACTACTCTTCTTAAATAAGCCTGACTTGAGACCTTCTATAGCATAAGAGCATATCTAATATGTCCCTTGTTTTATGGCCACGACTAGAGTGTCATAGTTCTTGACTGAGATGCCGTAAACTCGGCTGGGAAGCGATCTCTAGCCATCAAGGCTGGCTGTAATTGTCAGTCTGGCTTATTTAAGCCATATTCCAATAATTGACCCAAGACAATGCTCTGCTGTATCAAATGCTATCATCATCTGCACTATGATCAAGCTATATTCTGATTGGCATCGAAATGATACCTGCTGAATTTGCTCTATTGAGATACATCGTTTTGTATGAAACTAATTGTAAGGGGACCTCTAAGGCCTAGGGATAGGCTGGTTATTTGCAAATTTCCTTACATACCTTGGATCCTAATCCAGTATGTCCATCCTGACTTACTTTTGTATGCACTATGCTCTATACATGCCTCATATTTTCCACATACTTGTCTTAGGTACTAGACCTAAGATTGAAGGCTTGCCTGTAGACTTGAGGCACGTTGTTCTTGGCCAGGACTGATGATCTCATGAACCCCCCAAGAGTCCGTCCCCAGAGGAGTTATCACGGGGACGTCGACCCCCGCCCAAGGCATGACAGTGCTGTTCCCTGAGCAAAAGCACCAGCATATATCCTGGTCCTGGTTGGTCTTCCAGGTAAAGACCTTCTCGTCCGCTTCTGCTGGCTCGCCCACCGTGATGTTGGCGATGCGATTCCCGTTCCAAACATCCTTATTCATGCGATAGTGGAAGGACACGGCGTCTAGGGAGCCTCCATCGACGGAGTTGTAGATCTCTACAACGTCAATGTTGGAGACGGCCCACGTACCAAGAGTCTCGACAATCCCATCGTGATGGTGAACAAGCATTCCAGTAGCTTCGCCCAGTGTTCGCTGGACTTCGAGCTTGTGGACTTGAGATAACCTCGCAGTAGTAAAACCTCCCCTGTCGCATTTCTCAAACAGACGAGATAGAAAACGGCGGTCTGGTACGGTCCATATCGGCTGGTAAGCTGCTCTGCGACTGGGGCGGATTGTAGCTCCAATGCTGCGCAGTTGATTGCAGTACATGCCGAACACATCTACCACCAGACCGGTGACATAGCCGCTGTTGTCGGGAGTGATAAAGGACCAGGAGGAAGTCAGAACCAGCTGTCTTCTCATCAACATGGGAGCGCCGAAGAAGGAAGAGCGGCCGAGGTTGGTTTGAATCTATACACGTTAAACACAATGGTCGTTACATATTGGTTGTCTCACAGAGCAACTTACTAGGAGGCCCGGGCTGAAATACATCGTTTCCGGGTTGGTATCAGATGCCAGCAGAGCCATAAAGGTGATCCGTTCCCCTGGCTTGAATTGAAAGTAGTAGCTGTCTCCACGCCGCCAACCGACTGTGAACTCGGGCCCAGAATCGCCATGGAAAACAGTCAAGCCGCCTAGGATAACAGCGGGTGATATGTATACTTGTAGCCCTGTGGCATACTGTCCGTTGATCTCTAGGGGCAGATAATGACACATGCGATATTCAGGATAACTAGACATGGTTCTGGTCCGGTCAAGAGTATCTGCAATCTGTATCGTATCGTGCTTTTTGAACTTGGGTTCAAAATCCCACAACGCGCGGGTTGGCCAGGTGGGATTGTCTCCTTGTCCGGGACCGTCGAAACCGACCTTTGTCACTTTGAGGTCCTAACAGAGTTAGTGAGGTGAAACAGAGGCTTATCAAGGTGGAAACTACTTGCATCTCGAGTAACCCATAGACTCTCGAGGCCCGGGCCGTATACACTTCCATACCACCCATCGTCCCAGTCTCCTAACCACGGAGATGATTCACCATCCTCGTAGATTATACTGATGGCGGAAAGGCCGTGCAGAGCGAGCACGAACCTGACGCCAATAACGGCTTTGTTTTCGATCGGAATGGCAGGTTCTGACCCGTTATCTTGGTCAACATCACAAATGACTTTTAGGTTCCTTAGGTAGGTGTGCCCAAATAATGAGACAAGAGGTGCGCAAAGCCAACGTTTGCTCCCTTGAGGCTGGCTGCTGATTTCCAGTGGTTCCATTGAGGTGCTGAAGGCATCACGCTGCGGGTCCATGAGCACAGCCAGGGAGTCGGCAGTGTGAGAAGCACTGATTAGACATCGCACAAGGGAATGGGGGAGATTCTGTATGATGTCTCTGTGAAGCTCTGCAGGTAGTTGAGCACATCTGAACAGGAGCTTTGCTAGATCAGACATGTCAGAGGAGTTCTGTAGAGGGTCCGGGCTCGTAAACAGCGTCTCGGAGGATTCCCCAGCTTTCCGACCCGCCGAAGCCTTCATTCTCCGATGCTCCTCAGGGATCCGAAAAATAGAGTCGGAAGCTTCCCTCACCTTCCAACATTCTGGTGGAAGCATATGCTGAGTTTGCTGGCCTAGTTTGAAGGCTTGAGTGTGAGAAAGATTGGACCGCTGACGAGCCACCCTCCAACAATACACATGAGCGAAAAACACGGGTTTCTTAAGACGAACGCCCCTATTATCCAAACGAGGGGAGCTCAAGAAGTAATAGTCCCGACTACCATCATTTAATCCTCCTCGTAGGCTGACTTGGGTGGCGGATATCCGGAGTGAAGAGCCCTTGGGGCCTATGTTGTGAACTGTTGACAGTCAGCATTGGACATGGGGCAAGTAGGGGGGACAAAACCCACAGCCAAGGACGTCAGTCTCCCATTCTTCCGAGGGGAGCTCTGCGGTCGAGCTGAAGCTAAGCGGCCCGCGATAGAGCTGGTCTCGGCACAAGATGCAGTGGTGAGACATACTGCGGGTGAGGATCTGGATTGACGACTGTTAATATTCGTCGGCAAAGAGTAAACAAGATTCAGTACCTAAAATCATGACATACTTGTAGGGAACCGAGGACGATTTGTAAGGTGTTGAATGTTGAAGTCGTTGGTGAAAGGTTGAGAAGACTTGGGCTGAGATGAAGGCCTGAGGACGTTTATTAAGGTATGTGAGCAGGTAGGCACCTGCCAACAGGCGACTGCCTACGTTGGTTCTGTCCAATCCTACGGGGTTTCCCCTGCCAATTTCAGAACACGTCAATATGCGGTCCAAAATTGGTTCGACAATTCATACCGCTTCTTAAAGCACAAGTAAGCAGCGTGTGAGGCATTCGAATTTATCGATAGATGGAGTGACAAACTTGGGTTATAAATTGTGAAGAATAGTGATTCCTGTTATGAGTGGTAGCACAAGCTGAATGGTCCGATGCTTCCTGGTCCTATTCTCATCAAGACATTATCATCATAAACCGATCTTCTTTAGGTAGCTCTCTCCATCAGGGGACACAATAGATTTAAGAATATTTTATTCTTTTAGGACTAAGCTGTCTCTCTCTTGGATTATCTTTATGGACAAGACCAGTCACTAACAGGAGATGTCAGCTACGGACCTCCGAATGTAACGGGCCAATACCCCGCCCCTCCCCTCCCTGTGCTCCCCCACCACCCACCTCTCCCCATGCGACAACCCAACTCCACATCCAACCATCATAACCTCAGCATCACCAACTTTTTGCGCGCGCGCCGCCTTTAACCGCTCACACGACCACCGCCCAGCCCCCCATCGCGCCCTCGTTCCTCAACTTCACCTCCTCTGATCCCTCCGGCGCCTGCCACCGCGCCGTTGCAACACCGCCAAACTGGCGTCCGACCAGGACAACGCCGGCCGCGAGCCCTCCTCGCCCGGCTCGCAGTTCCACCGTCCCATTCTCCAGTCCATGCCCGACACGCGCCAGCAGAGCTTTGACGAGATCTACGGCCCTCCCGAGAACTTTCTCGAGATCGAGGTGAGCTCCTCCGGCCCAACTCGCCAGCTATCTATGCATGTAGAGGGCATCCGTAGCTAAGCTCACCAGGTTCGCAACCCACGAACCCACGGCATGGGCCGTCACATGTACACAGACTACGAGATTCTCTGCCGCACAAACATCCCCGCCTTCAAGCTGCGCCAGAGCAGCGTCCGTCGCCGCTACTCCGACTTTGAGTACTTTCGCGACATCCTCGAGCGCGAGAGTGCCCGCGTTACCATCCCGCCCCTGCCCGGCAAGGTCTTCACCAACCGCTTCAGCGACGATGTCATCGAGGGCCGTCGCGCGGGCCTGGAAAAGTTCCTCAAGATTGTCGTCGGCCATCCGCTGCTGCAGACGGGGAGCAAGGTCCTAGCCGCGTTCGTCCAGGGTGAGTGATGGCCGATGCGCCACTTGTGCTGCGGTTTATCGATTGCGCAATACCCGTGAATGCCATGAACCTCGTACTGACTATGGCAGACCCCAACTGGGACCGCAACGCTTGGTGACGTCTTCGTCTCATCTGGCCCTTCAATGTCATGTCCTCCTCTCCCTCAGCAACCCCCCGACAGCCTCGGAAGCTCCGCAAGCGAAACCCGCATATTAACCAACGAGACGCCCCTCTTGAGCACATTCACCCCGCCTGACCCCAACAGGCGACAGCGACATGTCAAGTAATTGAGAATAAGGGTACAGAAATGATTGGAGAGGAGGCGAGTTTTCTTCTTCTCGTACATACCATTGCGCCCACTCAACCCCCTTCTTCTTTTCTCGTGGAGGAAGAAAAACGTCCCGGTTTGGTCATTTGCTTTTCAGTTTTATGTAGTCGTTTCATCACCCGTCTGTCTCGACTTGTACCACGCAGTTCAAAACTCTGGGAGCCGCGCGGTGGCTCATTCTTGTTTCATTCGGGGGGCGTTACTAGGCTGTCCTGTGCCGTTTACTTACACTCAAGAAATAACAACAGTTTACTCGCCTTGCCAATCTACCCAATAGGGGAGTAAAGTGCGCCATCCAACAGATAAACACAGAAGCTCGGATATCAGTCTATTTTATATATTCCACATTTTTCTCATGATACCCAGCGGGAGTGAGAGAAGTCTATGTCCTATTGTGCGCAATTCGGTGGTGGTACAGAGAGGTAAGATGTGGTGATATCCTGCCGAGTGCACATGCGCTCCCTTGTTATACATCAGGTCGTACATGTCTTGTATACTTGTGAGTGTGGATGTTGCCTCCGCCTCTACGAATCCATCCGGTCGCCAAACGCCGAAAAGAGAGGCCTTAACCCCCGGTCTCCCCATTTTGATGTACCATCTCCCAACTCCTTCATGTCCTCAAAGTCATACATTAGCGTGTTATACATTGCTGGAAAGAGTTATGCCTCCAGGACTGCCCAGCCAAGACGTGTTAGTCTTTGAGGGACCCAGGCATGTCCCGCCTCAACTGTTGTTACAAAACGTCGAGTCCTGGGCATAGCTGTCGAAGACTCCATCTACCGCGCCAGTTCTCGCTGTCGTCGTTTTCGTTTCTCGTTGTCGTGCTGAACCCTCTACGCGGGGGTGTGGAAGAGCCGGAGGATGCCTTCATACATGGCAAACATGATGGCAGCGCTAGGCACTGTCCGCATGAGATGAGGTGTCAGGCCACCATATAGTCCCATCAGACCCTCCTCGACCCAAACAAGCTTGAAGCACTGAACTAGACCCGTGTATTTGGGCAGGCCATTGTCCATGGGTGCTTGTCGTAGTCGTGTTCGCGCAACCTGTTGTAATTTGGTGAGCATATAAAGCAGCCGCGAAAACCTTCAGGTCAATGACGTACCTCATGGGGATAAGCGATGACGGCGGCCACCAACTTCGCGCTTCCTGCAGAAAAGCCTTTTCCAGTCCAGTCAATCGTCTTGTCCCACCATGTCTTCTCTCGACCACTGCGAATGATGCGGTTTTCTCTTCGCGCAAGGGAGGCTTTCATCTGCTCGTATAGCATCCATTGCATCGTCGACTCAACAACGCCGAGATAGCTGGCGCTCATTCCGCGGTAAAGACTTCGGATACCCTCATCGCGCACAATCTGGCGCACACAGTCGTAGCTATTGCGGTACTTGCGTAGTTGGGCGCCTCCGCTCTTCTTTGCCACATTCTTATCGAGCTGTAGTCTTGTCTTGACCATCCATATGGGGTTCGTCGCTGTTGAAGTGACCACACCGGCTGCTACACCAGCCGAAAGGTGAACCCAGGGTGCTTCTTCGCCGTGATTTAGATGTTGGGAGATAATTCGCTTTCCGTTGCCGTAAACGTAAAAGTTGATCGCACGAGCGGGCACGACACCAACCATGTTGGGGCCGAGGCCTTTGAAGAGCGCACGCCAGCCCTCGGTCCGGTAGACGGAACCAAGAATCTGAAGAGTATCATTAAGGTGGTAGAGTGCTGCTCGGGCAGGGTTTAGTCGGCCAAGGACCTGGCCCTGAGCTTCGCGCGCCGCTCGGATCTGGGCTTGGTAAAAGTCGGACTGGAGTCTCGTTTTAAGGACATCGAGGGGAGCTGTCATCGCGGCAGCTGTCATGCCACCAACACTGTAGTTCACCGTTAGGTTAGCCTCGGGTTATTCATGTTTCTTGCTTCCATCTCAAATCTTGCCGCAAGCCAGGTGGCCATTGAAGAAACAGCGTTTACGTACCCGCCAGCAAACATGTGCACCCAAGACTTGGCAAAGGGCAATGCCTTGACATTGCCTTGAACTGGAGTGTCATCAGGAAGGACATCGCCCGTCTCTCGAGACTGAATCAGTGCTGCATGATCCATTGGAACCTCGTTGTGATGGAAAGGCCTTTCGTCACGACGGGTCATCATGGGCGTGGTGGGTTGATGATGCGACATGTTGAGAGGCTCTAATCCGATATATGTAAGGAAATATGCGTCGGTCTCGTCTGGTATGGGTCGTTTCGTCGTGAGGGCCCTCTTCGTGTCTGGTGTCGATTCGTCGTCAAGGTTCGCAGTTTGCGCGGGAACGTCGGGAGAAGTAGCAAGCTGGAAAGCAGCTTCTATTTGGTAAATGATTAAAGAAGCATGAGATCAGAAGCGATTAAAGGGAGGAAGAGGCTCAATCGCTAAGCTGTGTTAAAAATGAACGGATGTTGGCGGGAAGAAAAGATGGAGAATCTTTCATGAATCAGCGAGACCAGCAGAGCTGCAAATGCACCCAACTTCCAAACTTTTTTTCCCATGCACCGGTAAGAAGAGAAAGTGGCGCCGTACGGGCAGGGCAGAGTGGGCCCTGGTGGGTACGTACTTTCTGACCTCCGAAGTGGGTCCGGGGTCCGTCGATCGGGACGGCACAGACTGCTCTTGATGCGTAATTACCTGGACAAGGAACCAGGGCATATTTGAAACCGGAGGGGAAGCAACGCCATCTTATGCTTTGTAAGTCGTTTCATTCATAATGCGTCAGCCAATTGTGCTTTCCTGGCTGTCATCGTAACTATCTGTATCTGGGATTCTAGCGATTTGGTTCAAAAGTTGGGACCTGCCAGGCCCGTCCTTTCACTTAAACTTGACGCACACAATCGTCACCTCTCCCCTGTTTCTGTACATGTTTTCCTCAGCACAGGTAGGAGACATTTTCAACCTTTTCAACCCAACCCCTCGGTAAAAAAAGTAATGTTAGCTGGGTGAAGGATTCAACGAGCTATCGCCACCTCTATATGTGCTGTTCGGGGCTGTTGCCAATGTCGTTGTTATAGTTGGTGCACTCGAAATCGGCTGACTGAGCTCGCTCGCTCGACTGCCGTGATCTGACCCTGCTGATTGTCCCATTGTAAAGGGAAGCCGATGGCGCTCGGCGGTTAGGTCGAAGCGATTCATTAAAGCGGCTGACGGCTCCATTGTAGTAGGAGGATGGCCATCACCCCGACTGGGAGGTCTGGAGCCGTCTTCTGTCCCTAAAGTCCCCGGTGTTCTGTCCCCGGATGTTCGACCCGCGTCGTGTCGATCTCCGAGCCGGTTCGCCCGTGGATCTCTCGTATCTAGCGTGTCCATTCCAGGTCCAACCTCTGACTGTCCGTCAACATCCATTTCATCCCTGAGACCCATCTCTCGCTTAATTCGTCTAAACTCCTCATCCGTGACTGTCTTCCAGCTGCACTTAGCATGTTTCTTCGTACATCCCGAACAGGCTGTCAAGTTTTTAACACACTCCACCCGCAATCGTCGACACCGATCACACGGTGGATTGATAGTATCCCCTTTGCCAAGTTGATCTGTTCTCTGCGTGATAAGCGATCGGAAAGCAGCTTCTCGGCTATCGACGGCAGGTTGCAACACCGTTTCTGCCGTATGGCCGGAATAGCGAGGAGCATGAGATTGAGTATGTGTCGTGCTGTGTGATGGTGATGGTTGACTGAGACTGGTCAAAGGTACCCCAGTCACTGACGTCGACCGCGAGGGTGGCGGCGAGGCTGAGGCAGTGAGAAATTGCTGCAAAAGATCCGCATGTAGGTCGTATCCTGAGCCAAAGTTGGAACCCCGCTGGCTGACATTGTTAGGTTGAAATCTTGATGGCGACGTGTCCTGAGCCTGCGCACTACGCCGGCGAAGAATGTCCTGTTTTCGTTGTCCGAGCCGGTGATTGAGAATGCGCGCTCGCGCTGCGACTTCATCTGCCTTCTTGTATAGAATGGATGTCCTTTGCTCAAGGATATCCAGCGTCGCCGCCTCTGCTGTTTCGTCCTCTTCAAGAGGATGATCCAGGGGGAACCGGTCCAGGGCGCCAGACCATACTAGGCGCCAGTCATCCTCGGTGATTTCGACCTGAGAACCTTTGAGAACGAATTGGCAGCACCGAGAGCCGTCAGGCTTATGCACGAGCGTGAAATCCTTGGGGTTGGATTTCGCGTAGCTAACAACGTCGAGCCAGCTGATGGGGTTTGAAAAAGGCTGAAGTGGCGTCGTTTTGATTGGCCCATCAAAAAATTTCTCAATGCCCCTGAGAAGACGCGGTCCAGTCAGCTTGGCTCCAAGACTTGATGCGAGGCTCTCGTGTCTATCCAGAACGGCTGTCATATTCTGTCAGTTGGACTCATCTCGCGCATCGGATCGGGGTCTTGGCAGACTTACCTTCGTAGTCACCAATGAGACTAATGATGTCGGCAAAAGTATCGCCGTCGCCCTGAATAAGACTCAGATGAGAGGCATTTGACCTTGGGAGATAATGGATGTAACTGGGAATGCCTTGAATGTCGGGTTAGCAAATCCTCCAAGTCGACAAGCTGTGCCAGCGCACCAAGACAAGAGAGTCGGATACAAAAGCAACAAGCATGTGCGTCCCTGGAGGAGTCGAGCTAGACGCTGCGTCCGGCGAGGGGGCCCAGAAATGATGGCCGATAGAGGCACCTCTTGCATGCGGCACGAGGCGAGGGCATGCATTGGAGGACACAGGAGAGGCACACGCAATGGTGATCAAGTCAGACCAGACAATCTCGTGCCTCATGCTACGGATGGTACGTCTCAAGACTCGAGGCGACATAACATGGCATGGCGTTGGATAGCTATTCTCACACTGGACATACCTTGCTGTATGGATGCGGGCGCATGCTGGGCACGTCCTGGTTGGCCACCGGCATCATCCACGTCACGCTTTCGTTTGGGGGGTTCCGAGTCGGAAGTGTGCCCCATCTTGGCTGCGTCGATGTGAATGTGTAAATGCGCGTATAAGTTGGTATAGCGAAGAAACCAAGAGGTAATGGTAGACACGAATTCGGTCACAGAGCGTCTCGGTTGAGGACGCTTGCGCTGGCCCAGCTAACGCTCAAAGCAAAAGCGCCGAGGTTGAACCCTCGATTGACTTTTGCGGGTGCGAGCGAAGTGTTGAGCGGGTGCGCGAGGCTGGCTTGAGGCGCGCAGGGGAGGTGAGAACAGGAGTTGGGAGAGATATCAAGGGCGCGGATAAGAGCTTTGACGGGAATGGGGACAACAGAGAGAGGAGAGAGTCAGGTGAGTGGCGACGATCCGAAGAATGTGGCCGAGGGTAAAGGCGGTGATGGCGATGAAGATGAGGAGAGTGAGGGAGAGGGAGGGAGAGGAGAAAGGGCAGCAGCAACGGTTATTGGAGATTCATGGCGAGAGAGAGTATCTGAGAGACTGTAGTTGGACCGAGTTGAGAGAGGACCGAGTTGAAGGGAGATGCTGTCGATTTGTAGTATAAGGAGGATGGCCAGATGCAGGCAAATGGCCGCCAAGAGGAGAACAGAATGTCAACACCCCGTCGCGACTGGTCAGCCTGTCTCGCAATGAAAATCCCTCGCATAAGCTGTCGCGCGCAGCTAGACACGGCCACAGCTTGCAAGAATTGCACGCAAGGCGAAGAGTGCGTCAAAAAAGAGGAGAGGAAGAAAGAGGGAGTGGGAAAAGAGCAAATGTCGCCTGGCTGGGGAGATGAGGGCAGATGAGGAAAACGAGTCCCAGCAAAGAAGAAAGTGCCGGGGCGATGTGGGGGGAGGAGGAGCAAGGAGGAGGAAAGAGCTCATGCCTGGGCAAGCAAGGCAAGGCGAGGCAAGGCAAGCAAGCAAGCAAGTACAAGTGGAAAGCGTGCAGTGCCAGTGTGCGCAGTGTGGTTACCAGGGTCGAACAAGAGCAATTGGAATGGCAGGTGCGCCAAAATCTCCGACTGATGACGGCAGGGCAGGTACGGTGTACCTGGGCTCTTGTACCTGGGTGTTCCCCGGACCGGACGGGAAGGGAGCTGTCAAAAGAAGCTTTTTGAGAGCTGCAATGCTGGATGGCCAGGAACGCGGGCCAAGCAAGCAAGCATGGCAAGAGCTCCCAAGCCCAGACGACAAGCACACGGGCATGGATTGAACAAAACGTCACCGCGGAAAAGGGCACACTACCTGGACTGAAAGTGCGAGAATCCCAGGCACTCTGATTTGGTGGGCGTACCCGCACCGCACCGCATCACATCAGCGGGCAGCGGATAGCGGATAGCGGGCTGGTGTTAAGGTGCTAGTTAGTTTCCTCTTTGGGACAGTTCAATCATGAACTCGAGAGGCCTCCATCACTCGCAAATGTCCACTTCTTTTATAAACTGGAGAGGTAAAAAAAAAACAACTCATCAAACATCGACATGCTCCGTACAGTTAGCACACACTCCGACCGACTCCCTACCACATGCGCGGATTTCCCACATGCGTGCGTCTCGATGCTTGCCCGCCAAATAGAATTTAGAGCCTGGACGCATGTAGTCGAGACCCTTGCCGCGGGACCTTGTGCGACGCGAGACGAGGCTGTGCTGCATCCTCGTCTTGGCCTGCCGGATGGATGGATGGCGGCGGTAACAATGCAAGGTGCATGGCCCTAATGCCATGTTGTATGAGGCAATATGTATCGCCGCTGTCAGGTGCGCCAGACAACATGGGATGCAAGCTCGTTAATCTGGTCTAATGCTTGCATCCCTAGTACCGAGGCACGCGAGCGAAATTGGCTTAAGAGGAGAGGCGGTGATGGATGCTTCTCTGATCAGTCAATATGACGTTGAGCTTTGCGGCTGTGCTCGTCGGAAACCCTGAGCGACCGGCCGAGGTGTATTGTACCTGGAGCTGTGTTTCTGTGCGTAGTTTTCTCTCTCAAAACCGACGGTAACCTTTCCATGTGTCTCGCTACATGGCGATTCAGCTGCGGCAAGTACAAACAACTTTCCTTTGCCATCAAGGGATTGGGGCTTGTTAAGCTGTCCGATTGGCCAAAGCGTATCATGGTTGTAATGGCGGCAGAGACAGACTCTCATGCCAAGATTGACGAGACCGGCAGACGTCTTCACCCACAGTCTTATTCCCGGCTGCAGCACTGGCTCCATGTCGACTTGAGATCACACAATAAAGCATGAGACTGGGCATCCTCTGTAATTGTTTACCAGGAAAGAAGAAGGCGAAGATGTAATACATTTGTAGGCCTTGAATTCCCTCCTTAGTATAGAAATGTAGTCAAATTGATGCACTAAGAGGAACGCGAATGTTAAAGCTATGCTAGCTCAGGCCTTCACACCGTAAACTGGCACCAAGTTGACACACCAACACCCGACATGCCAGACTAGATTTGCACCCTTATATAGCTTGATCTGAACTAGCGCCTCCCACCCCACCAAAGCCTCACAAGTTCCAACCTTGCCCAAACCCCAAGGTCTCTATCAAACTCCCGCCATCTCCAATCTCGAAATTAAACCCACCCCCGACAAGCAACCCACCACACATGCGCCATGTCCGATAGACCCTCACACCGAGGCGGCCGCGGCGGCCAGGGATCGCACTTCCGTGGTGGACGCGGAGGCGGTCGCGGAGGAGGCGGCGCGGGAGGAGGCGCAGGACAGGAGCGCGAGAGGCCCAAGAAGGAGAATATCCTGGACCTGGGCAAGTATATGGATAAGCAGATTACTGTCAAGTTCAACGGTGGCCGTGAAGGTATGATAAACAGCCTGTGCCTATGCTTCGTGTGACGACTTCATCGCGCTGACCTGGATGCTATAGTCAAGGGCACGTTGAAGGGCTATGATGCTCTCATGAATCTTGTTCTCGATGATGTGAATGAAGTTGTTCGAGGTATGTCTCACTGCAATTTCTAATTATAAAAACACAGCCTTGCTCCTCGCGATCCCCAGCTAACACGAACATAACAGATGATGAAGGAAACGAGTCCACCCGCTCCCTCGGTCTCGTCGTCGTTCGAGGCACACTCCTTGTCCTCGTCAGCCCCGTTGATGGTAGCGAAGAAATCGCGAACCCTTTCGTACAGGCCGAGGATGATTGAAAAGGAAGCAAACACACAATAACTACCCGAAAGAGACGCAGTGAGGATGGTGTAGGACGGGTCAGAAATCCTCCCAACTGGGTCGCCTATGGCGTCTACGGTCACATCAACGACTGAACGACGCAAGGAACGATCAGATACTCCAAGACGTGCATCTACCTAGACGACGCTTTGGATCATGTATGAACAGTGAAAGAATGGATGGATTTCCATCCCTGCGCCTTCAAGAAATCATGGCATGTGGTCGGTCACCATCAACCACATGACATCACACAGAATCTTGTCTTGAATCAAGGCAGTATATCATATTCATCAAAACAAATACTTGCGTCTCGCTATGTCTCATCTCGCTCAGCCATCATTCATACATAACCTCAGACACAAACGAATTTCCACGGGTCCAAACATCGCCATCATGCTGGCTTAACTCCTGATCTTGTGTAGTTCCATCAATCCTCCAATGGTGCCAGCAAACCGCATGTGGCATGTCCCGAGGCACCGCCGTGCCGTCATCAGCCGTATAAAAGACCATGTTGATCCAAATCCTTGCCATTCCCTCTAGCCAAATCATCGACCGTGATGTTGCCCGTAAATGTAAATTGTCTCCGATCAGCCCCAGTTTGGGTTAGGGACAGCTCTTGTTTTCTGCTCATCCATGGACTTTGCCTTTGTCTCTGTTCATGGGGGCTTTGCCTCTGCCTCTGCCTCCTCCTTTTCCCTTTGTAATTGGTGGCTTGCCCTTGATCCCACCCATAGGATTTTACCATTGTCTTTGGTTCATAGGAAAGTTGCTCCTGCCTTCGAGACCGAAGCCCGCATTCTAGAGACCTCGGCCTGTCTTCGAGCCCTTAACTAGCTCACCAAAAGCATTCGATAGCATCTTTTTCAGCTCCTTGTAACTGACGAGAAAGCTGGTTTGGTCGTCACGGCTCGTCAAGCAGATTCTCTCTTCCGTTCCGATGTCGAGCTTGTTCATACAGCGGAGCATGTGTCCCATGTCAAGAACGGGATTGCCGTTGCTATCCACCTGATGGAAGGCGTAGTCCCGGAAGAGTTTGAGCATATATCGTTCACCGTTCTCGGACCAAGATCGGTCGTTGTCGAATTCATATCGTTCGTTAATGGTGGCCAACTTCATCATCAGTCTAGCCGCTCGGCCATTTTCCACCTCTCGCATCAAATCCGCATTGACCTTGTCCAATGCCCGCAGATTATGGTCAAACGTCGATGTAATTTGCTTGGCAATTCCGTGCACGAATTCGTCAATCTTCTTCTGTGCGGGAGGTTGCGGGGTAAGCAGCCATGCAATGGTGTCTCTCAACTCAACCGAGTATGTCCTGCTCATTTGATCAACGGCTCCCTTAATGTTGGTCAGATGCATCGGAAGTGTGTTGGTTGTAAGGCACAGCAAGAGGCGGCCAAACTGAATCAGATCCTCCTGTTGCAGATCCTGTACCGGTCGGCGCGCATCATACTGCACGACATCGAGAATAGAGCATGCGCTCAGCCGGATCCGATTCTTGTGGGTCAATATGATCTTGCTAGGATCGATACATCGAGCCGCCAGGTTGCTTCCGTGGATAGCCTTGAGTGCATTGGCGATTTGCGCGATGTAACCCCAGAGTACGTTCTCAGCGATGGGGGTTTTTGCATGGAAGCGGGTAGTGCTTGGGGACAGATGAGCTTCGACGAGCGTCTTGGAGAGGGGGAAGTAATCTTGGACGAAGATGAGAGAGCTGTCTCCAAAGGCGCGAGTCGTGAATGCGTCCAGGGTTGTCACTACGTTTCCATTGTTAATTAGCCGCCACTCTTTGACCGTTCTGATGGCGTGCTCGTTAGTCAGCCTGTAACCCTCGAGCCGTCTCAAACAATAGAGGTTTCCTGTCTTGGTCGCCGTAGCCTTGTAAACCCAACTAGGATAACCAAAGATGTTGGCGTTTTTCCGATGTGTCGTATCCAAGGGAACCAGGGAGTGATAGTTGTCCAGTTGGGGTAACTGAGAGTTGGGAAGCACCTGGCCTGCTGCCTCTAGTTTCCTCGCAATCTCCTCGCGCTCCTTTTCGGGAAGAAAGAAGTCGTGAGGCACGCGCTGATATGGTTGAAGATCATCCCGGTGGGGCCCCACGGGGAAGTAAAGGTGATGTTGAAGCGGCTCAAGAGGAGTAGTAAAAGCGTTCTGAGTGGGGAAATAGCTGGGCCCATGACCGCCGAGAGCACCATGGTCCTCAGCATAAGGGTTGTACTGAGGAGTCGAGAGGCCCTGGTTCACGGTGGGCATTGTAAAGGGGTCGTAGGACAGCCCACTATCTTGAGCCGAGCCATTTGTGGCAGTCTACTTTCATCAGCTAGAGGGACAACCAACGGGACGAATTCGGCCTACCGCTGGGTTGATGTCAAATGTAGGGGTGAATTCGCGGATAGCCGCAGGGTTGAATACGCTGGCATCGTTGTCCTGGGCCCCGACAGGGGTGGCTGCTTCACAACATTGCTGTCAGCCGGGCATCACAAGGACCACTGCTACCAAGAGGACGAGGGGGCTCGTACTGCCTAAACCACGTGGAGTGAAAGCTGGAGCGTTGGCAGCTTGCGAAGAGAAGGTGGGTTTCTTGCCGCCAAGGCCTGAAGGTGTGAAGGACGGCGAATCGACATTCAAAGTCTTTTTGGAACTGGACGGATGCTGGTTAGCCATGATGCAAGATTAAGTTAAAGTGTGAGAGCCGCAGAACAGATTCTGTCATTGGATAAAGATGCGATCCAAAGTTTGCGAAACAACGTTGGGTCCGACAAGGCTGAGACGGAAGAAACCAAGTTGGAGTGGCAGTGACGTCGCAGGGCAATGTGATAAACCTGGCAAGTACAAGTGCTTGTTGCAAGACTTGACTACGGACAGGTCGGAAGGCAGCGTCTTTGCTGGCAATGGGGAAGCAAGCATCGGCCGATGGACGGACACGTCAGGCGACATAGAGTCGCTCCAACCTATTGTGCTTCCGAGAACGGCGCTCTCTGACGAGGGCCAAAAGACAATGGTTTGATGCGCCGCGAACACCTCGTCCAGACTGCAGGATCAAGAGGCACAGGGCATAACGGGTATAGACGTCAATCGCCCGGTTGTGTAACGCGGAGCGGCGAGCGAGGTTGGGCTTCAACTCTAGCGGGACGGCTTTCGCACAGTGGTTCCTCGGAGCAAGAATGGGCGACTAAGACGGGCATCAAAACCTACATTTCTGAGTTGGAATTGTTTTTGTTTTGATCGTGGCTAAAGGCGCAGCCTTGGTCTTCGTAGCGGCAGTGGCCATAGATGAGCACATTTCGACAGAGGGTATCTTTATTCTCTGGTACAACCAGGTCAGCTCGCCGACGGGGCGGGGTGTGTCGATATCGCATGGGCAAACGAACCGCGTCCCTTGGGTCTCGGGGACCCGACTTGGCGTCGTAGATCGGCCGGCTGGTATCGCGATGTCGCCATGGTCAGTATAGAGTGGTCAGGATGGTGCAGCCCCCTTGGCCGAGTTTACGACGTCTGCCACGGATCCAGTGTTAGCGGGCGAGAAACAAAGAGGAGGCAGAACCGCCGTGGCCCGCGACATGGCTGTAAAAGCCAAAACCACTATACGACGCGCAAGTTGCCAACGGAGCCAAGGAGGATGGGGCACGTACTTGACTCTGGCAAGCATTTCCCATGGTTCAATTGATCGAGGCGACTGGCCGCCCATGGAGGAACAAGACGAGCGGCGGGGTCGGGAGGGCTGGCCGGAGCAGCCTGCAGCAAACGGGAGAAGCCAAAGACGGTGTCCAAGCGAACGGGACGCGGGCCGTCGCCTCTTGAAGCGGGAGCAAGCACTGACGAGTTCGGGGGGAGGTTATGTAGGAGTTGGAGAGAGTGTGGATGTGGGCGGTGGGGGGGAGTTTTGGTGGAGGACCTCGTCGCGCGCGGAGGCTGTTTAGTTGGGTTGGGTGAGAAGATGGGAGTTGCCAGCCCAGCGCCGCGCTAAGAGGTACCTGTGCACTGTAAAATGGGCTGCAAGGTACCTCTGCTTCCCCCCGCGCCATGACGCCAATCCTGCTTGTTTCCAAGAATGCAATATTCCGAGGGACAGCACGCCAAAACGGGCCTAATCTGACTACTGATAAGCAGCCGATAGCTCCGCCGAACGGTGCCTCTTGAACGCGCTTCCATGCCATCATTCGTCACTGGTTGACTTAGCTCCTCGGCGGCACCATTCACGGGATCTCGAATCACGAGGAGACGCAGGATACATACAGTGACCGACTCGACTGAGTAACAAGCCTCGCAACGCAGTTTTGGGTTTGAGCAGTTGCCAGTGTAGTTTCGCTCCCGTACGAACCTTGGGTCGAGAAACGGTCTCCCGCTTATACTGCATGCACCAACGCTCGTTGTTATAGAAAGGTGCAAGGTGTCACCGCAACAGCTGTCAAAGTCAAACTTGGAACCTTTTTCCCGCCGCCTATTTAACCCAACACTCGCCCTCATCCAGGCTCCGGGGTAGCTTCATATTGCCATTCATCTTTAGAGAGGTGGAGAGCGGGGGATTTGGTCCGGCAGCATGGCCGAAGGCGACGTCGACTTGGGACAGCTGTCCACAAGCCAGCAAGAAGCCCTCAACCAGTACACCCAAGTCACAAACCAAGACGTCAGCGACGCTATTCCTCTTCTCCGACGGTCGGAATGGAACGTTCAGGTATGGAATTGCCCTTGTCTGATTCAAGTTCAGTGCGATCTGACCTCGAACCCTCTAGATCGCTATTGCCAAGTTCTTTGACGGCGAAGCCCCCGATCCCATAGCCGAGGCGCAACGAGAAATACCTCGAGCGACGGCACGGCACGAAAACCTCCAGGAGAGTCTGTTGACATCTTCTACCCGATCCCACCGAACATCGCCGAGACAGCGCACCGATCCCGCCCCGAGAATCGTCCCGCAAAACCCCATAACCGGGCGCTCACCCTGGCTTCTCGGTCTTCTTCTCGCACCGTTTGGCTGGGGTTGGAGAGCAGCCTCAACGCTGTTTCGAACTCTAATCTATGCGCTGTCCTTCTTGCCCGCCTCGATCCGGCCCCGGGCTGTTACTAGTAGAATATCTACAGGCTTCAGGGGTACTAATGGACGCCGGCCGCTTATGCCCCGGGACACTGCCGCGAGATTTAAACGAGAATTCGACGAAGAATACGGGGAGAATGACTTGCCATTCTTTGAAGGTGGCATAGCGCAAGCGCATGACCTAGCCAAGAAGGAGCTAAAGTTCATGCTGGTGGTACTGATGTCCCCCGAGCACGACGATACCGAGTCCTTTGTCAAGGAAACCCTTCTCTCCCAGGAAGTTGTCGATTTCATCAAGGACCCTGCGAACAACATTATTCTATGGGCAGGGAATGTGCTGGACTCGGAAGCGTATCAAGTCGCGCAAGAGTACATATGCACCAAGTTCCCCTTCTCAGCACTGGTCTGCCTCACTCCCAAGGAGGGCAGTACTCGTATGGGAATCGTGAAGCGACTCGTTGGACCCATGCCTCCTGCCACTTATCTCACTGAGATCCGAACAGCTATTGAAAAGTACGGGTCCGACTTGGACGGAGTTCGAGCAGAGCGAACAGCCCAAGAGGTAACTCGAAACCTACGGACGGAACAGGATTCAGCATACGAGCGATCTCTGGCTATTGACCGAGAACGCGCGCGTCAGAAGAAAGAGGCGGCGGCTGCGGCGGCGGCTGCTGAGAAGCGCGCCTTGGAAGAAGCAGAGGCCGCAGCAAGATTGGAGGAGAAGCGCCAGCAATGGCGCGCATGGAGAGCCACAACCATTGTGGCAGAGCCCCCTACCAGCGATAAGAACGTGGTGCGGGTTGCGCTCAAGATGCCTGAAGAGTCCGGCATCGGGCGAATCGTCCGGCGGTTCCCCCAGGACGCATCTCTGGAAGACTTGTATGCCTTTGTAGAGTGCTACGAGATCCTCCAGGAGGATAGCGCAGCGGGAGGCGACAAGCCGGAGGAGTACGAGCACGAGTACAAGTTCCGAATCGCGTCGATTCTCCCGAGGATGGTGTACGAGCCAAGCACGAGCGTGACGATGGGGGAGAAGATTGGGAGGTCGGGCAACCTGATTGTGGAGGACATATCACCGGACTCGGAGGACGAGTCGGGGGACGACGACGATGATGACGAAGACGAGGAGGCGGAGGGTGGTCAGTAGAGGGCTGCCAAGAGTTGGTGATTGGGAGGCTGCTCATGATATATGGAGACTTTGCAAAGCGGTCCATAGCGGTCAAGACTACTCCAACATCTCGCTAGAGATTATTTTGTTATGAATGGCGGTCATGAGGATACAGCGCCGGCGTGACGTGACGGAGGCACTACTGACACTAGAACTCGAGCATAGATGTACGGAGTACGACTTACACGAGCCGGGATAAACCATCATGGGAAATCTGCCGACAAGGCACTGGGTAACAATGGTTGCCATGTAACGAGAGATCGGGTATGAACGACGAGGCCTGCCTACCTATCCAGTGCCGTGGGCGGGAGGAGAAGGGGTATATCTCGTGGTGTCTTGAAGTTGAAGCCATTCGTTCAAGATGCTGCAGGTGATGCACGAGAAATGATCAAAGTGCATGCATGATGCAGATCGCCGCGGTGCATAGATTGACTGTAGACGTTCATTACACTAACAAAATATCGACCAAAAACGACACGCGTTCTATTGCTCTGCCATCACCAATCTTGATAACAGCATGACAAACCTCATGGCATTCCGGGCCAGAGAGGCAAGCAGCGTCATGTGCCTCCGGCGGCGGGCATTAGAGAGGGGTTGATTGCGTAGGGCGATGAGGCTGTGCAACGGCGGCCGCTAAGAGAGGGAGAGAGGGGAGGACCCTTATGTTCTGGTTCATAATCCATCTGCTCTCAAGCTCCAATCCAGTCAATTTACCTTAACTCTAAACAAACATTTGCTGCCACCTAGCGACACCGGAGACCAAAGGGGTCCTGCTTCATATATTGCGCAGGACTATCTGTTGGTTTTGACATATCCAACACCCCTGCCCTCCCTGCATACAGTACATGCCACCGCCCTCACTCATCTCGACTCGACTCCTCCGCAGCTTCGCTCCAGCTCAGAGTCCCCTCTAGCGTTCGGAACTACAGGTGACGCACGGGGCTTATTTCCACCTATCCGCCCATCACGGACCTTTAAAAGACTCCGAACCTTGGCCATCAACAGCGCCGGCAGCCTACCGAGTGTGGGGGATCGAGTGTTGCCTCAGCAGGAAGTGAGAGAGAGAAAGAAACAACAAGCTTCTTTTTGTTTTGTTTCCCTCTTCCTCTCTACCGTCTCACACTGAACTTCACTTCATCCCTGTCACGCAACGCTTCGTCCCTGGGAATCGCTCATCTCCAGGGATCAGGACCCTTGCTCTGCTCTGCTAAATCCCAGACAACGGCGCTCCAATCAGTCGACGCTCGCTCCAGCATCAGAACCCCCATCATCAGCCCGCGCTCGCGCTTGCCTTGCGGCTCCCGACCAACATCACCGCTTCTGAAACTCATCGCATCCTCGGCGGTTTCTTTTTTCGGCCCTGCAAATTTCCCTACTTCACGGTCTTCTCTCTACCACCGCGCCAAAACTTCGCCCGCAACCTATCTACTTGTCCAGCTTCGAGCTTGTAAACCTGCCACCTACTGCCTCCTATCCCCCCCGCCGCGCCCCAAACCGCTTCCAACCCCAAAGCGCCCGCTGTGGCGCGAGATCGACCGCCGCCATGAAGTCCTTGAAGGGCCTCGGCGTGAACAAGATGCTCGGCAGCATCAGAAGGAAGGCTAGCAACGTGTCAAACAGTACGTGTCTCTCTGCGCGCGCAAAGCCGCCAACCCCCGAGCCCCGAGACCAAAACATCTCCAAAACACCAGCGCTGACGATACTACCTTGGTAGGAACCCCAGACGGCCCCTCCGGATCAACACAAGACGCATCAACACCCGCCGGATCCCCCGAGGCCACGGCTCACAACAGCGTTGTATGTCACTCACTTCTCGCGCAACTCTGCGAACCCGCCGTTTCGTCCTCTGGCCATCGCTGACCAGACCCTAGAAAGCATTCTGCGAATCCGGAGGCAAATCCAAGGTAAACATCTGCAATTACAGTCGCTATTAGCGTCCGCCAATTTGCGGTTCACTGACGTGCTGCGCCCCGCGAAACAGAACGATGAAGTCCTCTTCCTCCCCCCGATTGTCGACGCTGCCGAGTCCTCTCCAGCCGCCGCCGCCGAATGCGCGCGCCTTATCCGCAAGTACTTGTCCAAGGAGTACTTGTCACGACCCCCATGGCAGTACAACGCCATCATGCTCATGCGCATCTTGACCGATAATCCCGGTTCTACCTTTACGCGAAACGTCGACCAGAAGTTCGTAGATACTGCGCGACAGCTTCTCAAAGGCGTGCGAGACCCCAGCGTTCGCCAGATTCTCATGGAGACGCTCGATGACTTTGAACGCACCAAGGCGGATGACGAGAATCTAGCATTAATAGTGTCGATGTGGAAGAAGGAGAAGGAGAAGGCCTATAAGGATTTCGGGGTATGCTTGCAGATTCAAGCCAGCTTCGTGATATACCAAGACTAACCAGGCTGGACAGCCACCAAACCAGATGATGATGTCGCCGCCGCCTCCAGGCGCTTTCAACACTCCTCCCGTGAATCCACACTCGCAAAACTACTTCGCGAGACACCACACAAACAGACGACTCCCTGACCCTGTGGAGCTGGCCAGTCGCCTCGAAGAGGCCCGAACATCAGCTAAGCTCCTTGAGCAGGTTGTCATGAACACGCCTCCTGGCGAAATCCTTGACAATGACCTCATCAAAGAGTTTGCTGACCGATGCTCGAGCGCATCCCGGAGTATCCAAGGCTATATGGTGTCCGAGGACCCGACTCCTGATAACGACACAATGGAGAACCTCATCGACACTAATGAGCAGCTGCAGACAGCCCTGAACCAACACAAGCGCGCTGTTCTCAATTCTAGGAAGCAGCTGGGTCTAGGGGAGCGCACCGATTCCCACTCGCCCAGCGTTTCGCCTCAGCCCCAACTCCAACCCAACGGCTCCAACAATCATTTCAACGATCAGGCCTCGTCGTCAGGCTCTGGTAACTATCCAGGACCCAGCCGCAATACCACCGTGAGTGGCAAGGGCAAAGAGGCAGAGTCTTACCTCCCTCCTCCTGGTCCGCCCCCGAATTCCGGACAAGCCCAAGCAAGCTCCAGCAGGGCTCTGCCTGACGAGCCTGTAGAGGACCCCTTTGCAGACCCGAAACCGGCAGGCACATCGAGCCACGTGGGGCCCAGCGCGACAGATGATTACCTTGGGCATGAGCGGCTTGCCTTTGAGCCTTTCCATCCCGGCTTCAAGCCAACTGAGAGCTACCTGGGTCGCCAAGACAGCGCTGTGGGCAAGGTGCAGATGCACGGCGCCGGAACCTCAACTCCGTCAAACCAGCCGCCTCAACGGCAACGGCTAGATGAGGTCTCGGACGACGATGACATCTACGATGCGCCCAACGATGCGGCGGGCAAGAGCAAAGACCCCATGTACCGGTACTAGGGGCAATGTTGGCGCATCCAGAATTTAGTGCCATGATTAGCACTTCAGAAGACAGGTAACAGAGCCCGCATGCCCGGGCGTTGTTTCGTTTGTAAGGAGCCATCCACAATTTGGGTGGCTCAACCCGATACTGGTCTGAAAACGAGCTTGTTGGAAAAGATGGATCGTGTTTTGGATCGACTTGTTGTGTTCTCGTACATGCATGAAATGGGCGGCTGGCGCGGCGAAAGGGCAGATTCCCATAGCGTTCTCTTCGAGTTGTATTGTATTGTACCCTTAACCATGTTCAAGGCGTGGGCACCAGCCCCTCATCCTGTTTTCTTGACCCATAACATTCTCCATCGGATTTACCAGTATTCTCCCTAGCAACAATTACGGCTCAGGGTGCGAAGCTTTCTTGGACGACTTGACGCTCACACATTCAGGGGTGGTGGTGGAAGGGCCCATTCTTCAGCTGATGCGCCCTGGTTGGTATCAGCAGAGTCGCAACGGTCGAGGTTACAGCGCCAACGCGACCAAAGAGTGGTGATACATTCTACTCGACAGTTGCTGGGATCAGAAAGGTGTGGTTACCCTCAGGATCTTGTGTAGGTGCGGTGTGGCCCATGATCCAGCAGGCCGGGGTTCGAATGCAGTTGACGGTAAGTGTCGGGACGTTGAGCAAGGGTCAGGAAGTCTTGCATACTCTTTAGGGTTCACCGCAGATGTGAGTCTCGGACTCGACGGCGTGGTCAGGGTCTCATTTATGAGGATGCCTTCTTTGCTCGACAGTAGCACAAGCCGGGCCGAGACCTGCTTGACAATGAAAGACATCAGGTGCTCTTAAGACAGCCCTGAGGTACGCGAAAAGGTCATCCTGCAAGGCGAAACAAATCAAGACGACACGACACGAAACAAAACGAAACAGAGATGCCGGGTTGGAGCGGGCACGGTGAAGGTGAAGGGCTCGGGAAGCGACAGAAGGGCGGCACATTAAGACGTGGTTCCAGAGTGTCGGAATTGATCGTCGCCGGGAGTGGCAGCCGAGGTGGATGTGCTAAGTGGCATACTCAGCGGAATAGGCTATGCCATGGAATCTGGTTTTCGTATTGGTGAGCCCTACAGGACGATTACCATAAGGAGGCGCTTGCGTCTAATCAATGCAACCATCAGCAGCATCTGCCGAGCCAGTCGCATTTGGCGAGAGGCTACCCACAATCCCCAACCTACACTCGCAGGTTGACCGTTGACGGGCTACGGCGATATGCTCCGCGCTGATGACAGAGGGACGCCCATATCCGTTCCTGCGCTGTTAATATCGGCGTTGGCAAGCTCGTGGTCGGCGGGAGGTGTTGTGCAGCATTGACGAGTGGCACGGCAGCAGCGTGCTCAGCTTCGAGTAGATGGAGAAGCAGACACTTGGCGCTGCGACCACGCGCAGGACGATGGAGCTTGACTTGGCTTCCGCTTCACAAATCTGCTTGTGATGCCTCAAACCCCGCCATTAAGGGGATACAAGATGTAGGAACAACGGTGACGGCTGCTGGTTGCAGGGCGGTGGTGAAGACTTGGAACCTTCTCTGGTGGGTGCGCAGCGGATGGAGGATTCCGACCCGCAAGGCGGAGAAGGAGATATGTGGGCGAAAAATTAGAGGTGAAGACCTGTGATGCGACTGGCGGCCATGAACAAGGCGATGCTCTGGCGTGAGCAACGGCGCGTAGACGATGGTTGCAGGAGGTTAAGGGTGTAAAGTAAAAGGTGGTGTCTGAGAGACGAGGTTTGGCGGGTTGCAAACAAGTCCCGAATAGGAAAGCACAAGTGCTGCCCATGCTTCCTTCCAGAACAACGGCGGCCAGATCTCAACGGCCTAAATAAGCAGGCATCCCGTGACCATGACCTTGCCTTGTCAACCAGGCCAGATATTGAACCTGAATGCTTTGGGCAACCTGCATCCCAGTGCGCGACGAAACCTCAGATCATGGAGCCCGAGCTGCGACAGGCTCCGCTGTCAGCACTTATAATGAATGGCCTGAAGCATTGTACGGAGATGGCAAAGACACCGAACCGAACCATGTCCATGGCTGCAACGACGGCCATTGCCAACAAGGGGAAAGCTCTCGGCCCTTGGTTACAACGTCAATTCCGGGCTCCGCGGACGACGGCATGTGTAAAAGCCACGCCGCTCCATCCAGAGTTTGAATATCAACGATCTGGCCTGGTCTGCCTCTCTCTTTTAGAGTCTTCCTTGATTCCGCCAGACCAGACCTTTATCAGAGGGCCCGCAAGTGACAGACAGAGACAAGGGCCGTGGAAGAATGCGATTTGGCTACCCACCGCCGCCTTGCGCCGCACCCCGGCCACGCGAGCGTCTGACACGGGCGATTGGCTCCGGAGAAAGACGCCATGAGGGGCGACCGTTCCCATCAGAGTTGGACCCAGTTTCCCTTTTTGGGACATTCTTGCGAACATATCAGACCTCCGGCCATGAGATTCAAGACCCAAGTACGGATAGTGTGTGTACGAGGCCAATGGTCGGATCGGGGACGCGCCCGCGCACCACGTCGATGCGCTAGAACCTCGTACAAGTCCACAAGCGATTTGTCGGTGGACCAGATTGACTTGGGGGTATTCCCACCTGTTGAATTCACGCTGCAGCATCCTGCCCGGCTTGCGTCTGCCGCCTCGAGATATCACGCTCGTCTTATTTCTTTTCCCGCCCCCCGCTCACCAGGCTGTCATGGGATAGACATGATGGCTTTCCTAGGCGTTCAAGAAAGTCGGGGGCTTAGGATTACATTGCCTGCTCTAGGATCCTATCCTGAGCAAGATGTCTCTTCTCTCAACACCCTTCTCCTGTCTCGCGTTCTCCAGCTCTCAGACTCTCTTCCCATACAGAATGACGCCTCGCGCACACTATCACACGACTCTCCTCCTCCCTGTGCTTGATGTCGTTTTACACACCATGTCTCTGCCCTTGCCTCTCTATTCGTCCGTCCCCAATAACCTTTCTCCGTCCCAAGTCCTAGCAACAGAGTCTCTTCCGTCATCTCCCCACCCAGGACCCTTGTTTCTTCATCTGCACCCTGTGGCTCTGCTTTAGCCTCTCTCCACAGACAACTCACCCTTGCCTGCCTACCCGATCTTGGTCTCCTCGGCGGCGGCTCAGTCATCTCCACATGGCTTGACTCTCTCTGATGGCTGCGTTGGGTTGGGTTGCCCTGCCCCGATGCTGTATGAGCCAGAGCTCCTTCATCTATTTGACTTTGCCCATGTCCGTGACATGGCAACTTCTCTCGTTTCACTCTTCCTCGCCCGAGCCCTAGCCTCTACTACTACTCAATGGGCACGCCTGCACACTGCTATCCTTGCTCTTGGGTCGTGGACATGTACATAACCCTGCCATCTAGCACTCCACTCATCCCGACTTTGTCTGCTCATCCTGGCAATCAACCCTGCCATGGTTCCGTCGCCTCGGAACTGCATTGATAGCCCATCCCTCCATCTCTCCAAGGGCCACTCCGCCTACCATCCCACGTCAAGCTTGGTCGTCTCCCGTCCTTCGTTACTTTCTCCCCAACCAGCTTAGTGCCATCGATCAGGAAGAGAGTTTACCACACTGCCTCTCCCTACCCGCTCTCCCTGCTCGTGGGTACCCTACCCACTCGACTTATACATACACAAAACTCCCACGTTTTCCTCTTTGTTTACAACTCTTCCGTTGCTTCCTTGTCATCTGCTATATTCCCCGACCCAGACCGAGTCCTTCTGGTCTCGATCATGACCTCGTCAACTGAGCTCCTGCTCACGACGCCCTCCATCACTCTCTTATGCTCTATTCCTACGATCAACCATTGCTTCTCGCCGTGTTCTTTGAATACTCCTCATCGTATGGCCGCTCCCTCTAAAAGGCCTTCATACCTATATTTCCCCTTTAACCGCCTCAGCTCAGAGCTGCTGGCTCTCATCTTCGAACAGGTGCGTATCCGCCCGTGTTAAGACCCTGCATTTTTGTTCGGCGCACGTGGCTAATCGCTCCCCTTTAGCTTCGGGATCTAGATTTGCGGTCAATATTGTCTGTGCGTCTAGTCTCAAAGAGGTTCAATGCCATAGCCACACCTATCACCTACCGATTCCTGACTTTGAACGAGCGGCTTGTTGCACCAGACACTGAGGAGACCTACCCCAATGCCTTTCACCACATCTCTCTCTTCACAAGCCATGTCACCATTCCGAGCAATCTAGATCCCAAAGGCATCGCCAGAATTCTATTCAGCATTAGGAGATTAAACTCCGCTCGGTACTAGCGCTTCATTCATTGTTACCACATCCTCGCTAACACGTCGGTCGGCAGTTGGCGATATATTGACGGCGACGTTCACCCTGCGGGCTTATGGCTTCCCTCCGACCTACTCAACCTGTGTAACGAGAACCTCAATGCTACTAAACTCCATGTTGAGAATCTACCATTTCAAGACTTCGACAGCAACCTGCGAGACACCTACACAAAAGCCATCCCAACAAAACTCTTGACATCACTGAAGCTAGCAAACCCTACTCCGGCTTTGTCTACTCGGCTGAGATCATTAAAACATCTTCTTCTCGACTCTTCACAGCTCAAGACTCTTCACTATGAGGATCGAGGTCAGGGAACATGCTTCAACTTCCTACCCGGCGAGCGTATGCCAGCTTTCGAGAACCTACTCCTACGGTCATACGACTGGCGACACACAGCCGAAGATGTTCGAAAACATTGGGACTTTTCCAAGATAGGATCACTCGAATTGGTTTCTGTGCCCGTCTTCCATTTCCTCCGGTCTGTGTCCTTCGAGGACTTTTCCAACCTTCACACCCTACATGTGGAGGACTTCAGTGCCCACCTTCCAGATCAAAGGGAGGATGCGACAACTAGGCTCCATAGCTTAGTGAGGAATTACATCCGAGCGCTCGAGGTTCTGGACATTGCCTGCCATATCCGCCTTTTTCCTTTGGATGCTATTATGGTACATCGCCACTCACTACAGGTGTTGCGGTTTAGGGACCACACAGGGTTCTCGGAGGAAGAGGAAAAGTGTCCGACCTTGTCACCGAACAACCTGGCACTACTCTCGCGACAATTGAAGTTCGTCCATACGCTCGAGCTTGACATGGATGTCAGGATGTGTGACGCAGCCGCATTTCTCCGAGCAGTCTGTGCTTTTCCGGCAGCACACACTCTGACACTTCACGTTCAGACTATGATTCGACCTCTAGAGGACACAGTTCCCGATAGCGATTACGATTTCGACGCAGCGATGAAGACTTTCCAGCTCCTTATTCATGAAAAGGAACGAATTGGCGCCCCGACCACTTGGAGGCGCATCGCCATCAATGTTGGCGGATGGAGGCGAGTCATGGTTCGAAGACTAGGCGGCGCCTGGCGAAGGCAAAACGAGATGGGCATCTACGCCGAGAGGTGCTTTGTCCTCGAACGGGATCCTTCAACCGGGAACATGGGAGTGCGAGAGGAGATGTGCGTGGAGAACACAAGCCGAGGAGGAAGCCCGAATCCTTGAGGGTTTCAGGTCCACTATACTTTTAATGCGTTTTATGCGCTCACTAATGGCACTAACAGAGAGAAAGGTCAGGCAGCATATGGATTGAGATGAGTTTTGGATGCGTTCAGCGGGTCATTGCGAGTAGCAGGTCGCATCAAAGTTATGCGGTATCAGCCTTGCCTCATCCACGCTAGGAACACGACGCGTGAGGGCCAGGTGGAGGTCGCTGGATTATGGGCGATATTCGTCAGTTGCCATTGGCCTTCGCCATAAACTGCAGCGGTACGCGGCGCCAAGCGTGTTGGTATTCCTAGCTGGGTCCAGACAGACAGCCGAGAAGAGGTTTACTTGATCAAAACGGTGCGCCTTCTCAGATAGACGGATAGAATGTGTTATGAGACCAACGAGATACGATTATGCTCTTGACAAGACCCTGCCTTGCGTTGTCAACTCTGTTTCCTGTTTCATATGTCATGATTAACCACAACTTGGTCATTGCAGGGTAGCTTGCAGTCCGTCTTTGTGATGCAAAAACTGTCTCGGTCGCCAAGTATTCCCTCATCTCGTAGAGCATGCGTCGCAGAGCTTTGTGTCGCTTCTGACAGCTGACTTGTTCTTGAAACATGGCGATTGCTGCTCTCGACATGTGAGAATCAGCGGCCACGTATTCAAGTCAAAGGCTCAGGTGCTCTACCTGACGGCCTCAATGCCGCAAGGCATGACACTGCAGTGGTTCCCGAGTCATATTTGGCATCGCTTCCAGTCCCATATCCTGTTCCTGTCCGTTTAAAAAGCATTCTTCGTTTCCATGAATTGTTTCATCCCACCGTTTTCAACAAGTCCTCGTCAAGTGACGTGTCATTGCTTCAGCTTCACCCAACAGGCACATCAACAGTGTAAACCATTGACCAAGGTAAGTTCAGGCTTGCTGTGACTATGCTTACTAGCAAAAGAGGAGGATGATGATGATATAAGTTTCGTCCCGAGGCATAGGCGATATGACCTCCTCGTGGAGCAAAAGGACATGCTAAGGCTAGCTACTAGAATACAGAAGGTTGCCCAATCCAAGACGTAGCTCTTGAGCCTCGTTCTTTGTATCCCTTAACCTGTAGCCATCTGGTATTTCGAAGCCGAAGCCAAAAGTTAATCCCGCGCGCCGTCAGCGGCTCTGCCGGGTATGGCTACCGCAGCAGCTAAAGGAGAAGAGGTCCTCTGGGCAGCCGAAGCTGCAGAGGTCGGCCGGTCTTGCAGCCTGAGGGATACAGTAGTCTAGGATCGTAAGGGTCCCCGGTCGTAGGGCCTGACGATTGAGGTTGTGGCCTGCCTTGGCTCGCATGTTTCCGATCTCTCCCCTTGCACAGCGTGGTACAGAAGCGGTCCCGACAGACTGGCCTGAAGCTTGGGAACGAGCATGTTCTAAAATCAACACAGCCTTGGTCTTGTTTTCTTATATTTTCTTCTTTCGAGAGGGTTCTGGTGCTGCTTCCTATTTATTTAATCCCTTCCGCGGTTTGTTAAAAGGCTCCCATAGCATTAGTCCTGGCTGCAAGACGGTGTAGCAGAATATATTTCGGCACCCGATTCCCTTCACGGTTGACGTTATGTTTCCAATAATCTCGCAGAGGTGCCTCTCATGACTTGATAGTGTTGGTCTCGCTAAAGATGTCGCTTAATGGCCCATTGCATGACCTGGCTAGTTGCATCCAACCAGTACTCTCATACATGACCGCAGCCCAGATCGATCAGACCTTATCGACTTCTGGCCAATGCGTTGAAGACAGCAATATGTGTGATATCTCGAGTTCTCTATCTGCCAACGGAATCTTGGGGGACTCCCACAGATTGCGTTCAGTCCACGAGCCCAACACTACTGTATCTACTAGACAAGAAGATTCGCAAGTGCGAATACCCATCTTTCCAACCGTAGCTAGAACTCTATTCAAGATTTACACTTGCCGAATATTCACCCAGTCTCAGACGCATGCACTCTGCGTCGTGGGCCTGCCCCTGACGGACCTTCTTCGCCACAATCTGCCGTCGCGCCGGGTCTTGAGCCATAAACTTCTCGACGAGGTCTGTCGGGACCTGAAAGTTGTCGCAGTACCGAAATCCAAAGTAAAACATGGTATCCAGATCCATCCTCTCCAGAGCTGGTGCTACCAGGAGGCGACCGTTCTCGTGCGTCTCCTCCCACTCGTCCCAGAGGTGCGTCGTCTCGAACTGCTCCAGCTCGCTCGCACGCAGGATGGTACACATCTTCTTTACTTCCTCGACGTGGT
The DNA here is from genome assembly GCA_000966855.1 of Fusarium sp. JS1030. NCBI lineage: Eukaryota > Fungi > Ascomycota > Sordariomycetes > Hypocreales > Nectriaceae > Fusarium > Fusarium sp. JS1030. Next base: position 124,225 of record JWIW01000006.1, read on the forward strand.
AGTCGTAGAACTGGCGCGTGGTGAGCGGATCCAATGAGTCGGTGACGAGCCATATTGGTGGGCAGAGGAACTGCCGGGGCACAACATGACTCCATTCCCAGCCCAGGACGGCGATGATGTCCATGTCGTCGTCGACGATGATGTTGCGTGTGGTAAAATCACAGTGGGACAGCACAAAGGGCGCAGAGCTCAGGTCTTCGTCGAACCACTCGTCGCGGACGTATTCATGGAAGCGATTGAGGTAGTAGAGCGTCTGCTCGGCGTCTATCTCGTCCTGGGTCACAACAGGGCTTTTGTGCAGCACATTCCACGTCATTTTTAGTAGTGTCGATATGTAGGCCAGGGATGATTGAAAAGTGCCTTGAGGGTCTCGAAGATCACGGATACGCGACGGGTGTAGGCCCTCCATCTCTTGCGTGTTGAAGGCGGCTGAGACGGGGCCATAAGCAACCTCAACCTCGCCTTCTTCGTTGAAAGCGAGGGAACCGATCTTGTCAAAGGTGAGAGTTCGTAGCTCGATGTAGATTTCTGCCAGACTCCGATAGAGATCGTTCCGCTTCCGAGCCGGGAGCCCAGCGATCCTCACATCCGACAGCGGCATGCCCTCGATGTACTCGAGGATGATGAAGGAGGAGATGCCAAAGTTGCCTCCCTCAGGCGAGTATGCGATGATCTCCGGGACGGGGATAGCCGACTTCTGAGACACCAAGCTGCCAAGCGCCCAAACGTTAAACCATTGCCGCATCGCCATAGACTCGATGGGGGGTCTCTCAACTGCATCGTAGCCACCTCTCTCTCCACCATCATCTGCGCGTCAAAGGCCAGGCACGACGAGATGGGCACGCGCACAACCCAGAAGTCACCGTTGAGGAAGGCGACAAAGTATGAGATGTTGAAGCGGCCGTATCTGGGCGGCTGGAAGAAGTAGCAGTCATTGTTGTTGCTGTTCTGGTACCACGAGGCGAGGCGCAGGATGTTGGTCTCGTTGATGGTGCCGATAAACCGATCGCGCTCCTTCTGGAGGCGATCCTGGGCGATGTGGTCGATCATTTGGAGGATGAGGGAGAGCAGGTCGATGGGTGATGTTGATAGTTGGTGATGATGGCCAGCGACGTCGGAGTCAGGTTTGCCCGCAAGGCCCTGATTGGCTCGTGATGCGCACGACAAGATGGGGCTTGCCTTGTGCGACAGCTCCAGCTGGGAAGGAGCGTGAGGGCATCATCTTGGGCCTGGCACCTAGACTCTTGCCGCGTCTAAGGGTCTTGATCGCATACTGAGCAGACAAAGAGGCTAACTAAGTAGTTGCAAGAAGGATGAGAATAGCAGCATCAGACGGGCGCTAACGATGGCTGATCTGACAGGTTTGACAGAGCAACTGTCAAGTCAATAGACAGACTGCAGCGCTGGACAAATAGCCCAAGTCAAAGACTCGCCAAAAGAGGCATCTGATACTGGGGCATAAATAAACACGTGTAAATCGTCGGCCTCTGATCAACACGTCTCATGGTCCCTGTAATGGAACCCTGTGCTGTGCTCCATCAACTAGCGACGGTTTTGGTGTAAACCGACGAACCCACCCCTGCTCGTCTTGATGCTGTTGGTCCATCCCCTTTCCCTTCCCGCGCGGCCCTTCCCGTCCCTCTATCTCCCGCCAACGCTCCATGTCCCAAAACATCGTGATGCATCATTCACACCTCGTGTCTCGTAGCTCTCCCTCACCCTCTTTTCCCCCAAATTTTACGCCGCAAATCCTGAATCCTTCCGCGGAGAACCGCCCTCGATACCGACAATCACATCCCCCCTCACACAGTGTGGAGTGTCCCAGTCTCCGGCCCCCGGCCCGGCCCAACCGCTGCCCGCATTAGTCCCCTTTCAGGCGATGAGGAATGGCTCAAGCGAGACGTGCCAAAGTGGGAACCTGGCCGAGAATAAGACATGGGCGACATCTTGACGTGATGTGAGCTTGACGGCCTCGACACCGCCAGCACAGCCTGTCTATCCAGTGACACTTGCTGCAGGGGGTCCGAGACTAGGTTTGGGGCGTCGCTGCCAGTTTGGCTGGGGGCCGACGGTCCGGTAATCAAGCAGAAGAATCAAACAAAGAGGCAGAGGTGGTGCCCAGATACGAGGCATCGCAACCGCGGCAGAGATGGCTTTGCTGGTCTGGGGGTGCTGCTGCCGAACAACCACGTAGACAGGCACTTGGGCCCAAGCCTAACCAGCTATATTCGGCCTTGTAATGCATCCAAGACGCCGCTCGACCAACCAGGAGGACTCTGGGGGTTATTCAGCCCCGGTCCGTCCCTGCTCTCGATATGATAGACACGTAACAAAAGGACATCCAGGCCTAGAGACGCTTCCTACGCCTCAGCAGCGATTCTGCTAGGGTGTCCGAACCATATAGCCTCAGTCCAAACTCCAGCCATCGAGTAGCAAGTGAATCGTCCCCTTAGCTGCCGCTGTGGAGCCAGGCTGAACAAAAGCCAAGTGTAACATCAGCTTCGGCCTTCAGCCAGCAACAGCTTAATCTTGACAACAGCCACAACACTAGTTGCTTCTAGCTGCCTTCCTGCAAGTAGAGAACAGCCAGGTTACACAGGCACTTGCACTATAATACATCAAGTCGGTCCGCCGTACTTCTCAAGTGCAAAGAAGTGTCGCTTGACAGGGGTTGGATCGCTTGGAGTCTTGGACGGCCTTATGCAATGACCGTCTAGGCAATTCCCCAAGCTCGCACGACGGCAACGACTCTTCGATAACCAGTTCAAGAACATATCTGTAACACCACTGTTTTCTTCTTGGAGTGGCTCCTGAGCCACATTTTCGTCACCCCGCCGCATATTTCAGTTCCTTTATAAACATCGTTCGTTGCGGAGTGTCAACTCCTTTCGTTCGAGTTCTTGCTTATCGAAAGGATCGATCACGTCGACGGCGGAGCCTAACACTCTCTGCTTGTCTCGGACAACTTGGACCAAGCTAAATTCATCGCCCTTTTCAGCAGTGGTCGTTTCATGCTAGCAGACTCGAGAACAGCTTTTGAGGATCCGAGGTGTTTCCAGAAGCATTGAGCACTATGCCTTGTTAGCACCAAGATTCAAACACGAGCAAAGGCAAGAATCGACCATCAACGCTTCGATCAGGCAATAGCTATTGACTTTCCCACTATCGATTATGCCCTCAGCTTGGCCCAAACGTACAACAACGGAACAGGAGAAGTCGGAACGTCCCGCCGCCTCTCCCGCCAAGCTGATGACGCCTTGAAAAGGCAGATTTGCCTTTCGACTGCCTCGGGTTGAGGAAACAGGAGTGTAGGGTTTCTCGGTAGCATATGCAAGGCACGAACTTTCGTACCAGCCGTCTCCCATCAACAAAGAAAATCGAGGGCCGAAAGGGAGCAGACGATCACAATGGATTCGCAAGCATGCCGCCTCCCAAGATCGGCCCAGCAGACCGGTACAAGAAGAGTCAAAATAGCCAGTGGCGTCAAGAGTCCAGCCGGCTCAGCCAGACTGCTCGTCACGCGACGTTTCCCGCGGACGATCTTCTTCTTCTTGCCGTCTCCGTTGCGGAGGGTTATCCAGTCTCGTGCTTTCCACGCGTGTGGGCTTCGGGATGGCGAATGGCTTCGGCCGGAAGTAGAAAGGGACGAGTTTGGTGATGGAAGCGGTGACTCCGAAACAAAGAGATGGTTGATAGAATGAGGAGGGGTGGATAGCGAGTCTGTTGAAAAAGGAAGAAAATGGCCGAGAGAGTAGCTTACTAGCAGCAACACCAACTGTTGTTGGTAATCTCAGGATAGACCGTCATCCCGTGACGTCCCGTCTCCCGGAAACAGGATAGCACAACCAATGTTCCTTCCCGTTGTTTGTCTCCCATCATCATCGCCACTGCCATTGTCAGTTTCGTCCTCTGCCGTTTCCCTCGCCCGAGACGTACTTCGTCCATGATGCCTCCGCCGCCGCTCCCGTCCACGGCCTCCCCCGAAAACGAAGCCATCCCCAAACCCTCCCGCCGCCCTAGGCAGCCAAGAAGGAGCCTCTGGCGAAGCGAGCCCGATCCTCGGGGCGCTCGATCGACGTCATGTGCATTCCAGCGCCCTCGACAAAAATAAAGCCGTTTGCGGTCTCGATCTAGGGGTCCACCGTTTCCTGCGCCCCCTGTCCAGCTGGATCATGGAGAAGAGGGCAAAAGATAACCGAGACGCGGCTTGAGACGGCAGGCGAGCGCGGCTTTTGGTTTTTTCGACGGTAGGCGCACGCCCTTGTCTCGGTCTGGTGTTTCTCGGTCCCAGATGGCATGGACGGCTAGATCGTAGGGCCGATTTTGCCCCCGGATTGTGGCAGGTCCGGCTTCGATTGCTTGAAACAAGTCGTCATTCCGGGCCGCTGCCATTCCCGAAGTGTTGATTCGGGGGCATCCGGGCGTGTAGAGAAGGGATGATCTGGTGAGGGACCGGTCAGTGTTGAGGCAGAGAAGAAAACACCAAAGTGTAAAGTATCACGATGCCGCGGACACAAGCGTAGGAACCAACACCAAGCGTCTCCTATCCCCCCTAGTGATCCCAATGTCATTTCCATACCTTACCCATGTAGAAGCCACTCAATAGTAGATTTTGCACCTTGTTCTGAATTCCAGCAGCTGTCTGAGGCATCTCGGTTGACCTGGATGGTCCCGAATTCCTTCAACTGTCTAAGACATGTTTGCGCTTGGCCAGCTCAGTAAGCATGCCACTTTCGCTCCCTTTTTCAAAAAAAATGTCTCGGATATCCCTCTCCCTTCCGTCGGGACGACGCGAAGTTCCTGATTCACAATATCTGTTCCCGGTTTGTGGCCATCCGCTTTGGCAACTTTTCCATGTTGTCCCCCTTTTTTCCCGCTCGTATGTTTCTACTCTCCCTCTCCGTCCATTTACGGATATTGCCAAAGAGACTCGGCCTATAGTATATCAATGTTGCTCAAGGCTTTTCCCTTGCATTCTTTTCTTTACGACAATTCCACTTGCTTTTTGGCATGTTTCTTGTGCTTTCTGCCGAGACAGAGTTTCTGTATTCCCACAGCGGCCAAGCAAATGCTTCGCAATTTAGCTTCTTTGATTATCAGCCATTGGCTAGGCGTCCAACAACGCATGATAGGACCGCGCAATCACTTCTGACACGGAAACTCGGAGATTGGCCAGCACGCATGATCAATACGACTCTCCGGATGCCTGAGCTTTGCTAAGTCTCCGAACTCTGCTCAAGCTGACAATTGTGTCCCGCAAGGCTCTGCTATGGATGGCAAGGTTTTGGACATGTCGGGTGCTTACACAGAACACAGCCAACCAACCCCCTTTCCAACAGCAGCAATAATGACGGCAAGAAAACCAACTGACAAGACCAATCTTCCTTGTTTCGTGCAAAGTTAGATAAAGCACGGTATTGTTAGAGTCAATTGGCCACGTCCAAGCCGATGCTGCCCAACAACAGAGTCGAGTCATGGCATGGTCAGGCTGTCAGCACTCTGTTATGCCACGAGGCACGGCTTCCTGTCTTCCGGATGCCGTTTAATCATCTGACAGACTGAATTAATCCAAGGAGGAGCATTGACAATCAGGAGAAGTCTGACCAACACTGCTTGAGTGTTCATGGCCAACAGGCCACGCCCTCTTTGCATGACAACCTAAGCAGCATCCACCCCATATCATCATCTACGTAGACGGATACCACTTAGATGCAACAGCAAGCCTCTCTCTATCGTCACCCTTTGTGATCTGTCCAACCAGCAGTTGCCAGCTGTATGCAAAAGTACTCTATCCTATCGTCTCGCTAATACAGTACGGCTGTTCCCTTTCTCCTCCTCTCGTCTGCTCTCCAATGACACCCGTCTCGTCCGCCAAGCCTGGCGAAGCCCACGCAAAACCTTGCCGCCTCATCAGTTCACCACCGCCTCTTTGCTGCTGTTCCGTCCCACCACCACACCCCCTTCTGACGACGCTACTACACGCTTCTCCGCCCGTTGCCTCGCGCCGTTTTTTCCTCTGCCCCCCTCTCCAGCCTGTAGAAGCTCCCCTGTGGGTCCAAAAATACAGGACTCTGATCTTACCACGGCCGTAACTCTATCAAATGACTACTATTAGGCCAAGGGCTTAAAGATATTATCATAAAGGAAGCCCAAGTCTTAGCTACTATATGACATTAATCCTTTATGAAATATACCTAAGTTTAGCCCTAATATGATATGAGGATTTATCTATAATTCTCCGTGTTTTCTTGGACCCCCTGGGCTCCCTCCCCCTGGTTCGCACGCGCATGCGTCCCGTCCGCCGCTGAGGTTGTCACTAAAAAAGGGCCCCTCGTTCATTGCTCCCTTTCCCCTCACTCACTCGCTTCGCTCATCTCATCGCGGCGCCGGCCGCCTAGACTAGACAGCTCGCAGCCTGATCAGCAGTAGCCAGAGGCACGCCCCCCTTTTGTTTGCTACTGTGCTGCGCTGTGCTGTGCGGTACAACGCATCGGCGGCGTCAATCCTGGCCCTGCCCTAAGCCAGCTCCAAGCACGCCAGAGGGAATAAACGACACCGCCGTTGCAGAGAGGGCTCGAGAAACGGGTCCCTGGGACGGATGGATGTGATGCATCACAATGCTGGAGAAGGGGAAGGGGAGAGAGGCGTGAAGGCGGCAGTGACTGCCAGAACAGGCTCTAGAGGATACACCGCAAGTACAGGGCCGATGAATGAAAATAATACCGCTTCTGTCAGTAACTTGATTGATTCCTTTGGCTTGACAAATGCCCCTCTTGACTTGATCCTCTCCGTCAGGTTGGTTGCTCTCAGGCCTGAGCTCAAGCTCTCCATAATAGCTCTGACCCCCCGACTTCCATCTCATCAGGCTTACAGCCGCTCGGGCCAATGTCACGGTGGTAGTGGCAATCTACCTAACAACGGTTCACTTGTACCTGAAGCAAGTCTCTTGTTAATTAGGTCCCCCCTTCACTTTCGCCCCCTCGGTCTAGGTAATCATAATCAGCGCCTGCTGGGCCGTTGTTAGGCTCTCTCCAACGGCAATAACCCTCGAGTTGATTAAAGACAAAGACAGGGCATCAGCCGTGCTTTTCCGCTCCCCTGGGACCCCCTTGACGGTGGTTATCAAAACTGCCAACACCAACGCAAATCAATCAATCAACCAACTCAGCAACCAACTAACAGCAGCAACCATGTCAAAAAATTATTCAGCTCAGACCAACAACGACAGTGCACCCTCCCCGTCCCCCAAGACATTGTCTCGCTTGAACACATCAACTCTGGGTCATGTGCCCTTCCCGTCCTGCGCTCCCCGGTCTCCTGTCCCGCCTCCTTCATCATTCTCACCCTCGCTCCCGCAAACAAACTGAGGCCCAACGTCACGTCACGGCCATGACCCTCACACCCCCCGAGTAGCATGTACCAACAGGCATTCCACGCTCTTTTGATGACAGGGCGGGCCCCGGGATCATCCACCACGGGGCGCCGGAGTGCACGCGGCGGGAGGGGTCAAGGGCCGAAAGAGAACGTTTTAGAAAACCAAAAAGAGAAGGAAAAAAATCATATTCGCCGAAACCTCAAATCAGGGGCCAAAGAAACGAAAAAGTCAATCGGACACTACCAATTGGTCCGCGCTGGCCGGCAGCCTTGTTGATGCAGTGCTCTACGTAGCCATGTGCTCGCAACTGAGCACAGCTGAGCCCATGCCCATGCCCATGCCCATGCCCATCCATCGTCTTTCAGCCAGCCATGAGCCTTGAGCCATACCAGAGCCGTGGAATAGTCTAGTTACAAGTTGGCCGCCGTCTTATGAGCAGTCGACGGGCTAACGAGTAGTCTCAGATCGGCCCCTTGGTCCCATTAATTCCCTTCCTCCCTCCCGCCCTTGTCTTCCATGGTCCAGGCTTCGTCCCGTCTCTCTTCTCTCTCAAGACGTCTCTGTAGAGTCCCTCTGTAGAGTCGTCTCTGGTCTGCCCCGAGTAGAGCCTCGCCATGTGGATTTTATTGTCCGTCTCCCCCTCTTTTTATCCTTTCAATTGCCACGCACCCCTCCCCTCCCTCCCCTCCCCTCCCGAGTCCCAAGCCCGAGCCCCGGCCCCTCCTCTCCTGCGGCCATCTGCCTGTCTTTCTGTCTGCCTGGTGCCGGTGCTGCTGCGGGCTGCAAAAGAGCCGCCCCATCGTGAATGTCGCCGCGTCTTTGAGACTTGTTGTTGTTGTTGCTGCTGCTTGCATGCCAGACGCCCATCCCATATGCCTAAGCCCTATTTAGCAAACGTGGACCAGGGATACATGCATACCCTAACTACCTATTGTAACTCCTCAGATGCAGTCGTACAGGCATTGGATGCCAACATACTGTACCTACACTGCTGTCAGTGCTGTACTGTACTCCGTACCTACAAAGAACGAACGTGCTGCCAATAGACGCCGTTCCCGCTTCGACTACCACCTCGACCTCGATTCCCCTCTTGTTCTCTGCTCTTTGTCTCTTCTCGTCTTTTTCTCCGTAGGAGCTCCTCTCCTCTGCCCCCTCTTCTGCTCCCCTACCCTCCTCCCCCTGCTCTCGTCACTCATCAGCCCATATTCTGCCCATCGTCATCTTGTCCTAACCCGCCATCTCACCCATGTACTGTCCGTACTGTGCTCCTGCGTACCATGCCTACCTACCCTTGCAAATCTCAGTACGGTATCTGCCGCCCAGCCGCCGGGAGTCTTCGGGTGACACATGACGACCATGCGTGGACCCTCACCCCCCTAGATGAGGCCCTGGTCCCTGGCTCTGGCTGCCCTTTGCCCTCTGTCTCCCTCGTCCCTTGGCTTCTCATCCCCTGGTCTCCTCTTCTCCGCCTCTGCCTCCTCTCGTCTAGACCTGGAATCGCCCGCTCCACTCACTGTCACCCTCTCCCGTCCACCCCCCATTAGCATGTCCCTAGTGCTTCTGCCACTTTGGTACCTAGTTGCTTGTCCTCCCCAACCTCGAGCCTTTCATTGGATACCATTCGTCCGATTCTTCATGGGGTACAAACCCCAGTCAAGAAAATAAAAAGAAAGAAAAAAAATAAAAACCAAAATCAGAAGCAAGAAAACAAGTCGCCATCGCGATACACGTATATTGCCACAACCAATAGGTCAAAAACACATGTGCATTCACCCAACTCATCCACTCCAACCGTGACATCCATCCACAACTCTTCACAATGGCTTCAACTGTTGATACCCGTAATCATGTTGGGATTTGGCTCTCGCGATACTCGACTACACTAGACAAACAGTGCATAAAAGGAATAACTGAATAAAACAAGAACCTTCAAACTGCCGCCCTGCCCAGTCCAGCCCAAACCTGATGCCATATGCCCTTTCCCTTTCCCACCGTCTGTCAGTAGCCATTGGCTCTGCCGTTCTTGTCTTGCTGTTTTTTTGCCCAGTCGCTCCCCGACCGTCCCATAAGTTCTTTTTCGCCTCGCTTGCGCGACTCGCTTGACCTCATAGACAAGACAACCAACCAACCCCCGCTACCAGAAAAATGACAAAGCAAATGCTGTCGTTGCTCACAGCTCTCTACAAGCCAGCAACGACTGCAACATGGTAGTAAAAGACTGCATCCAAATCAAATGTAAATAGACGTCAGAAAAGCATGAGCATGAATGGAAATAGAACCGTTGGGTGCCGTGAGGCTATCCGTCTTTCCTGAAAACACAAAATGACCGACCGATTAAAAAGAATGCAGCAGCTTCGCAGCTGCTGCTTTTTCGAGCAAAACTCTCCAACCACCGAGAAACGAAGAAACCCTGGAGGACAAAAGCAATCGTAAATCAAAATCCAGACAAAGGCAACCAGCAAAACCATGAGAATCGATGAAAAGGGGGTTGTTTGTTGCCAAACTCGCGTCTTTCTCTAGACCTTGACCTCTTTGTCCTGTATTGCCCTCGCGTGTCCCCTCCGTTTTTGTTTTTCTCTTTTTGGTCACGCTCCTGTCGCTTCCCGTCGATAGAGAAACCTGGACGTGCAATGAATTTGAAAGGGTATAAAAAGAAACAATCGTCATCAACTCGTCGGCAGCCATCCAGCGGTAACCGAGGGACTCGTCGCTGGGCGTCGTCAAACGGCCTCGACCCGCCCCTGTTGACCTGTCCGGCAGCGTCAACTCATTTTCGATCATCCCGTTAACGGCTGGCGTCGCGTCGCCCTCCACCTGGCTGTCCCGGCGCGGGCCGGTTCAGCCTGTCGATCATGGTCTTGTCAATGTCGTTCTTCTCTACGAGATTGCTGAGGCTCATAACCGACTGATTCCCCCCCTGCGCTTGCTGTTGTCCTTGCCTCGCCGGGGTCGATGCACCGCTGGACCCATTCTGGCCGGTGGGAGATCGGCCGCCGGGTGCAGAGGCTGCATAGCTTCCAGTCGTCGCAGGCTGCGGCAGCGTGCCGCTCGTCGGGTTGCGTGGGCTTTGTCTCGCACCTGGGTACGGCGGATACCCAATCCCGCCCGGGCTACTGTGATTCGAAAACTCAGCCGGGGACCGCCGTCGCGGATCCTCATCCATGGCGCTTCGTGGCGGAGGCAGTCTATAGCCTTCGTCCTGCTCCTCCGAGGTCCTGCGGCGACGTCGGCCCGCAACTTGACTTCCATCATCGGTTCTTGCGTCCCCATAAGATGAGAAGGATTCCGTCGGTGACTGAACAGGCGGATAGTAGTTTCCTGGGGGCGGGGGAGCACTCGTGTGCTGGTAAGCAGCAGGAGGCGGCGGTGGTGGGACGGTGCCTGGCGCCAGGGGCTGGCCATATGCGCCAAACAGCTGAGTACCCGGTGGTACACCTCCGGGGACTGCAGAAACCGGGATGAATGCTGTCGAGCTCGACGAAGATACCGGCTGGAAGATGCACTCTTGATTCATGCGAGCGCAGTTCTGGCACTTGCCGCCAGGAGCGCTTTGATAGCCGCTACATCGAATCTATACCACAGTCAGCAATGCTCGCCAACAATAGCATACGCGTCAAGTCATCTCTCAAGGACAAACCTTTCTTTTACGGCAATATCGACACGCAATGGAGGTGCGCTGCCGAGGAGCTGCCTGGGTCAATTGAGGAGCACTGCCTGGTCCCACCGGCGGATACTCGTACACACCGCTGGCGAGGTGACGATAGTTTTGATGGCCGTTCGGTGGTGGAGGCCCGGGAGGTGGCGGCTGTCCTCGATAGTAGCCGTAGTAGGGATCTGACCCGTAGGGCTCCTGCCCATACGGTGGGCGACGGTCATCATAGTAACCCCCTCGCTGGTCTGGAGGCGGAGGAGGATAGGCGGAAGACCGGGGATCAGATTGCGGCTGCAGAGGCGGTAGATACGGGGCCTGCTGCGCTGGAGGTTGCTGCTGACCGGGAGGCGGGTAGCCGTTGACAGCATTGGGGGATGCATATCGCGGGTCAGTTGGATATCCGCGCCCATGAGCTGCGGGGGGTGGTCCGTAACCGCGAGAGTCATGGATGGACGGAAGAGTAACTGAAGTGGCCATGCTGCCTGGAGGAGCGTCGACTGGCCGCTGAGCGGTGTCCGGAGGTGGGGGATAATGCGACTGGGTTCGAGAAGGGTTCTCGTCTGGGCGACTCTGCTGGGGATACTCTTTTCGGTAGCTGTCGTCGGCCATGCTCTGTTGAGGCGCAAGGGGCCGCTGACGGGCGAGTGCGGTTGGTTGCAGGAAAACCAGATGCGTGCAGTTGAAAGTGGTCAGTGGTCAGGCTGCGATGAAGCATTTGGCAGCGGAGGTTAGCCCGGGAGGGAACAGTAATTGTCCGTCGTCGTCGTCGACGTCCTCTTGCCAGTGTCGTCGGAGTGGCCGAGGCTGCGAGTCAAGAATGAATGTCTCGGCGGGAGATGACAGCGGATTCCTGAAGTCGAGGGACCGCAATGCCTGAAGGTTGTTTTCCGAGAGGCGGAAGGTGAGTTGTCTCTGACACGAGCGGGAAGAGTGCAGCGGGACAGGCCGACAATTAATAGCGAGGGAGGGATGGAAAGAACCTCCGATCTGATCCACGCCGTGGGAGGAACCAGGAACCACCAACCGTAAATGTGGCCTGGGGATTTTGGGGATTGTGGATTGAGGACTGGGACTGGGGGTGAGAGGAGGGGGACTCGGGACGGCTCTTGGGGGTGCGGAAATAGTCAGGTGAGATAGAGCAGCTATCCCGCAAGGAGCGAGCCGAGCCGGCTTAAATAACAGGGCAGGAAAAAGAGAGTTGCCTTGACGTCCTGCGAGATGAGAGGTTAGAAGGGAAAAAGACACACTGCCTCTGTCGTCAGGTTGTAAAAGGGAAAGAAGAGGGTTAAGAGAGAGGGCGAGGTGCGTTGGAAACAAGAGGTAAGAGAGAGAGTGTGTGTGTGCGTGTGAGCAAAGGAGTGTGTGTGTAAGGTAAGGTACACTACCTACCTAATGACTATGCAGCGACAGAGGGAGAGTGGAGAGGGAAGGGGAGGGGTGCGAGTCTAGCAGAGGGATGTGCGAGACGAGGTGCAGAAGGATGGAAGTTTAGAGTGGGCAAGTGGCGGAGACGAAGGCGGGAATGTAATGGGACGGATGGCCCGGTGTCGTGCCGTTCCCAGGGAGCCGGCCCCAGCTAGCACCGAGAAACCCAGCTCCTAGCACCTGGCTGGTAGCGCGCCGCCGAAGGGGGGCCTGCCGGACACTGTATTCTAGGGAGGGGGAGAAGAAGGCAAAGGAAGCAAAGAACCAGGACCAGGGCGCCCTCTGGCGTCAAAGTCAAGGGCCAAAAGACGGGACGGGAGATGAAGCGACCGACTGGGGGCCAGCACGTACCAGGTAGCAGTAATAGCAGTCAATGGGTAGCGGTAGTCGCAGTCGTCGAGTAAAACTTAGAGGCCTTAAGTGCCCGAGTAAGGCTGCTGGGAGTCAACACCTTGGAGCGGACCGTAAGCGATTGGGCTTGGACGATTCGAGTGAACCGGGTTGCTGATTCAGGCGGATGATGCGACGGGAGAGAGCCCTGATCGAGAAGCCCTGACGCCAACAAAGAACAAGAAGGAGGCTTCTCGTGGGGAGCTGGGGATGTTGACGGCGTGCAAGGCTGTCGCCTCTAGGGTCTAGACGTGCCGTCCGTCCTGTCGGGCTCTACGTCCAACGCTGAGCCTCCTCGTCCCTCTAGCCTCTGAAAGGCGGAGACGACGCCAGAAGATCGGATAGGCGTCCACGTAGGCGTATGCGCAGATGAACCGAAAGGTTGACTACGCGAAGCCAAGCGAGAGGGTAAAAAAAAAAACTGTCTACACAAAAACAGTGTTAGACTTTTCTGCTAGCTGGAATGTCCACCGACCACAACTCAACGGGGACGGCGCCTCCCTCCCTCGCCTGTCTTTTCTGGTGTCTTGACTGTGTCTGTGTCTGTGTCTGGGTGTCTGTGCCTGTGTCTTGACTGTCGCTCGGATCTGCCTGAGCGTCTGTCGTCTTGTTGCTCTTGTGTCTTGCTTGCACCCAAGCCTAGCCAGCCGTTGTTGTCTAAGGGGGAACCTCTGCTCCAAGACGTCTGTTTGAGCGGCTCGGAGTCCTCGTCGGTTCTTGTGCTTGTTGGCTGCTGGCTCATCCAAGTCACTTCACTCAAAGCTTCTCACGCCGCACACCGCAACCCAACCCAACGAGCCGGGGTCGGGAGGCGCCCGCTTCCCACGTAGCCGGTTTGCGATTCGGGGCGAGGCAAAAATAGAGCCAAGTAAAATGCGTGACGAAGGCAGAGAGCTTGACATAAGGCTTAAGATCCAGGTCCGCCAGCCAGACAGAAAACAAAACACAAGTCTGGCAGGACAAGTGCGGCAAGGCAAGGTTTAATTCCCGTAGCCGTGGAGGTCAAAGTGGCATAAGGTTCGCTCGCCTCTCGCCGCTCGCCGGCCGCCGGCTCGGTCAGCAACAGCCATGCCTACAATGGCTGACAAGACAAAGTGATGGCCTCTCGACACGGAACACGAAGCGAAGACCAAGCAAAGGGAGGGAGAGGAATTCGGGATTGGGTCGGAAGGAAACACGGCAATGACATACCTAGAATTGACAGATGGAGAGTAAGAGTGAGAGTGAGAGCAGTGAGAGATGGAAGCGGCCTTCAAAAGAAGGAGGGGAAGTGAGATGTGAGGAAGAGCGCGTGGCAGAGAGGGGAGGATAAAAATGGGCAAAAAAGACGACAGCGGGCGAACGAGGAGGAGGGGAGGGGCGTGTGAGTGTGTGTGAGAGTGCAACTGTTTGAGTTGATGTTGGTTGTGGTGGAGGAGGGTTTGGCGTGTCCGTCCCAGCGGTATGGGAGAGGATGTCAAGGTCAGGTCAGGCCAGGGCCAGGGCCGGGGGGCACAGTCCAGCAGCCTGGTGCTGGCGGGTGCAGGCGCAGGGCAAAGCAAGCAAAGCAAAGCAAAGCAAAGCCAGAGGGCCAGGTGCCGGGTGCAAGCCGGGTGTGTGCGACTGGCCTGGGGCGTGGATTTAGCCCTGCCGATGATGATGATGATGATGTGTGCGTGCTGCGGGTGCTGGTGTTGGTTTGCTCTGAATGGGACGCTCTCGGCTGTGGCAGATTTTAGCGGTACCTTACAGCAGTCGAGGGCGGAGGCGGCGGCGGCGACACGGGCGATGGTGGAGCCGAGCCGATCAATCCAAGGGAGACGCCGAGCAAACGCAGCTGGAGTGAATCGTTTACCTATTCTACTTCGTACCGGTCGGTGCGGTGCGTCAGGGCTTCGCTTCAGACCTGTGAGGCTTCCAGAGGGCGTCCCTGGCGAGGGAGACGTGCAGCTGCAGCTGCTGCAGCAGAGCCTTTTTCTTAAAACACGCGCCGGGTCCGCTAGCCAAGGACAAGTCCAGTGGATGAGGAGCACAAAGGGTGGAGGGGTTCAGCCGAGTACAGTGCGTGCGAGCGTGTGTGCGGGCGAGCGAACGAGCAGCTCGAGTGGGCCTTGTCCAACAGAACGAGACAAACAAGACTTGCGTGTGCCTGCGTGTGATGGGAAAGCTCGTGAACGCCAACCCGATCCAGAGTCAAGATACAGCACGGGAAAGGCTGAACAGCTGGGATGTCCGGGTGGGCAGTGTAGCCTGGAAGTGCCCGAACCTATCATACACGAGATGTGCTCTGAGCTCAGCTCAGGCTTATGACCGACTACCTTGCCTACCTGCTTGGACTCCGGCTTGGACTCGGCTTGGATCGGGAGACGGTCGTGTTCGACTCTGAAAGGGCTCGTGAGGCAGACGAGATGCAGGATTCACGCAGCGTCAATCGAAGCTTGGCCTGGCTTGTCACAAACAAAAGACAGCCTCCTCTCGGTTTGCAACTCGAGATTTGCCCAATCAAGACCCTGTCAAATGCTGCTAGGGGCAGGGACAGAAGAGCACCTCAGATGCTGCCGGGACGTTGCACCGCGGGCGGACGGTGCTTGGCTTGGGGTTTCTAGAGCCCTGAGCCTTGGGCCGCTGCGTGGTCTGGGGTCCCGCGCTTGTTCCCGACGGCGGGTTGCAGAGGCGGCCGCAGGATGCACCACCAGTGTGTGCGAGGTGTGTGGGCAGAGCGAATGGGCGTGTCACTCGAGCTTTGCCCAAGCTCTGTGTGAGTGGGCAGCGGATGCCTCTGAGCCGGTAGTGGGCGGACTGGTGCATAGATAGCTGGTGTGGTTGTATCCAGCCACGATGTTGGGCCTGGGGGGCATGCGCTGGCGAGCCCTCAAGCCGCCTGGTGCAAAATACTGCAGCGCATCACCCCAGGTCGACAGAAAGATCGGCCTAGACTCTGGTCACGGCCCCTTATAAGATAGGCCACTATTTTATGTCCAGGGCTGCTCATGCACCATCTTTTTCTGCAGCCTGCCTGCGTCGCCGCCCCTACCTCGTCGTAGTCATCCTTGGTGGACCTCGGCGCGGCGGACCTGGGCACACGACGGTGGTGGAATTGGCCGACGCAATCAGTTAGCTCCCTCTTCCTCTGCAACGCCCTTGCTGTCATTCATGCGACTTGTTCTCGACCGCCGCTTCGTCTGTCCGCCTGGCTGTCGTGTCAGTTGCTACACGCACACACAAGTCTCGTCTCTTGCTGCCCTGTTCTCTGTTCTTTGTCCTTTCACCTCCTCTCCGCCGTGCGAGAAGCTGTTCGTCGCAACAGGCCTGGCTGAGCATCGAAGTCGGTATGCGAGAAGCCGCTCCCGAGTGCTCAGCAGTAGGTGATGTAACGGCGAGACTGGCCCCAGCTCTCCCCTCCTGCGCTCCGCCTCCAATGACTCGACTCGAACTCAGCATCGACGGCATCTGGTTCCCTCTTCAGCTACACCGATAGAAGGGCCATGGCCCCGTCACAGCGTAGACGGCAGATTCGAACACCGACCAACTCGGCCACGCCTGCGGGTTTCGGTTGCAGCTACTGTACAGCTGCATGACATGCCCACAGCTCGTACGCGAATTGATCCGATAGTCTTCCGCCCTGCGCTGCGTCATGATCCAAACCAACAAGCCAGCCGGGGTCAAAGGCGATAGCATTGCTCCCTCCCGCCCAGCTCCTGAAACCGAACCGCACAGGCGCATAATAGGGAAATGAATTCTGGTATCCCCCGGGCGAGATTGCTGTGCTGACCAGGGAAGGCCAAATTAGAGCCAGCTCCGAGGCGGTTTCAAGTGCACAGATGGCAGACGCACGCTGAGATCCTTGAACAGGCGACGTTGCTTTTTTAATCATGTTGAGATGCAGGTCTAAGGTAAGTCAGGTGGCCCTTGATTAAGGGGGCCAAGGTCAGAGGCAGCACCGTTTCGTGTTAAGATCGATCTTTCCGAAAACACGATTAGGTTCAGAGGGTCCCTCCCCTTTGTGTCTGAGTACGCCTTGATGAAGTTGGCAGTCTCCAAACACTGCTTGCCTACAGCGAGCTAAGAGCGTAGCAGCTTCAATTCCAGCAAGCTACTCTAGTTCTGGTACGGAACAGCCACCAGGAGCGCTTTTACGCAAAAAAGCACAAATGCTCGGTATTGCTTTTGCCATGTAAGGGATTTGGGCTCGGATTCATCCTCTCCAACCTCAAAAATGTAGCCTGCAGCAGACGGGTAAAGGGTGTGATGATGCATGACGGCATGCCGGGAGGGCGGGAGCAGGGTTCATTGGCCCTGGCCTCTTTCTCGTCCGTACTGTGCTGTACGTCGCGCCTGGGCTGGGCTGGGCCACCTGGGACGGTCCGGTCTGCGCTGGGACCCAGTGAACCTCTCATCCCATCCCCATCCATTCTAGCCCCAGGGTCTGTCCGACCTTCAGACATGGAAACCACCGTAGCCACAAAGCACGGGACCCATAAGACGTTTCTTATGCCTAGGTCTAAACAAAATTATGACAATTCAGGAATAATTAAGACTATAACAAGGCAAGGTCTATGTAGTACTACGACAAGTCTTCAACTCCTATTCTGGCAGTATCTACGGAGGGAATATAGCTATCGATCTGTTCCCGTGCTTTTTGTCCTCCGGGAGCCACTGCCGCCCTGCGACAGAGCCGTAGGATCCGCTAGGCGACAGTTCTGTCGGGGGCTTTCCTAGCACGCGGGGGTGGTACATAGCCGTTACTTTGAGATCTCGCTTGAGCCCCTGCAGAAACATATCTTTCAGGGGCCTTATCTCGCTCTTTGAGACCTGACGTGGTACTCCCCAAGTACAGCTCCAACCGGTCATCTTCAAAGCACCTAACCCAACGGGACCCCGCGGCCGAGTGACGTGCCGCTCTCGTACAGTAGCGCCCGGCGGCAAGGAGGTCGTGACAGACCTTGATTCCGTCGAGTATTTAAAGATGAACGTGTTAAGACGTTGGAGCAACGCTGTGTCTTCATGTTCCTGCTTGGGCAATTGGGCGAGTAGAGCTGGTAACGTACACCATTCACAAGTGCATGGACGGGCCAGAGAGAAAATGGCAGATCGGGCGGGGAGTTTGTTTCGTTTGCTCACCGCTTAAACCTGGACATGACATTGCAAACGCTCACAATGGCCGAACATGGCTTAGGATGCGAGCGAGAAGGGCATATGGTAGAATGTGACAAGCTGGACGGCAAATAGCCTGCTTCGTGATGATTCCTCGTTGTGTTTTTATCACATTATGGGTGCAGGCAAGAAAGACGATGCCGTCGTTGCGAGGATGTTCCTCAGTCGCCATCACCATAATGATCAATCTCATCACCCTTTACAAATCTGTTGGTTGTCGCTCATCTCCGTCACTACTGCATGGCGCCCTGCGTCCTTGACAGCCGGTGGCGCCAGCCAAGATCAATAAAAATCTTGCACAAATAGCCGTCCGTGACAGTGGTGAAGTGATGAAGTCGGTGGGAAACCCCCATATGTTATTCCCTCTCAAGTCCATCGGCATAGCGAGACGGGGTGAGCAACACGACGCCATCCAGCCGAGCATCGCAGCTCTGTTTGTAAGTTGAGGTCACCTGCCCACTGGGCTGGGAACTGCATCCATGCATCTACTCACGCCACACTTCAGAGTCCCCTCCCACTCTCGACCCCATGACGCTTGAATGTGGGAGTCTGCTTTGCTGACGCTCGTCCCCGGCTGGTTTGCCCGCTTAGACAGCATCTCCCCGTTGGGATCCGCGGTGGGTCGGAAATTCTGACAGGTCACGCATCCCTTGCGGCTAGCTGCTGAGCGCGGGCATCGTGGGTTTCGAGTTCTCCTGCGTCTCATCCCCTTGCCTGAGTCCGTGCCAGTACCACCGAGGTGTTGTGAGCTGCTGTCTGTTCTTCGTTGGCCCTCCAAAAATCGCTCGTGGCGGATGATGATCCCAGTCAAAGGCTGAGCGCAGGTGCAAGATCGTAAAAAATCCTCGAGAACAGAGCAAGTATTCCGTACCAAACTGGCTTCTGCGTGAGGGAGGGTCGTCATAGTGCACATCGTTCAGGAACTGATAGGTTGACATACGCGGCTCGACGCCAGAACCCGACACGTAGTGACGCTTCTTTGAGCCGGCACGGTCGCACAATAAGTCATGTTTGCTCGCTAACAGATTGCCTCCTGGCATCGCCATGGCCCGAGTGAGCGCTGCGCAGGCAAACCGGAGCAACTACCCTGCATCACACCCGAGCCTGAAGGGTGGGAATCCTTCGTATTGCCCACCACGCTTGGTTGCTATCGCGACTGACAAGTTGCCAGACGGCAGGGTACTTTTCTCGAATCGGTACTGATATTGCCAACATCTGATCGCGTGAATCACTAGATGGGTAGAAGCAACTCTCAAGAGAAGGGCCTGGAAAGGGGACCGTGTTAGTGGAAGCTTTGGGAGAATACGTTCACCGCTCATGGCGTAATGGGAATCTGCATGTTACCTCCTCCACTTGCAGACTCGTGGCTCTCAGAGACGTTCCGTCATTGCATGCGGCCAGAGAATGCGAATGCTTGATCGAGCGACAATGGACGCCAATTGCGACAAGCGCATGTCGATACCCGTTTTAACCCCCACAGGGCCCGTCCTCTGGGTGGCATCTCATGCACTGCGGTTCAGTCCGCAACTTTCGAGATAGCGTCGGACTCGACCACCAAACTCGCTGGCGAAACCCCGTCCCCCTCCCCGCCACGCACGAGGTATCGACCCGCGTACGTACCGTCCGTCCATCCTTGCCCCATCGAACATGTGCCCTTGATGGGTTTTCTCCCTGGCTTCTTTGGTTGGCGCCCCTCCTAGACAGGGACCAGGTGACGAGCACCCACACGACTCATGCAGGTCGGCTCAGCTCCATGCTCACCCATCGAGTCTTAGCTAGCCCTGGCTTGAAATAGGCGACCAGTCACCGACGTGGGAGCACACAGTATGCGTTCGGATTAACCCAACAGAACGGGTGCCCTGCGCTTTAGATCGGGCTATTTTCTTCTCTCGGGCCCATGGCACGCTCGTGGAGGTTGAGCTATCATGGGAGTGTCCGATGACCTATCCACCTTGCTTTGCCCCTCGTCGCCTTCCATGACGATGCAACCATCCACACAGCCCGAGATGCCTCGCCATAGAAACACCGAGGGATAATGCCTGTGCTGCTGATTGGATTGTTGGTTTGCATCCGTTTGACCCTGCAATCCGTACGGTCAGGGCGGTGCGGAGAAGATCTCCTTGCGTGCTCGGACAGGTGCTCCGCAGGCGCTTCGAGTTCGATCGCCTGGCTGAGTCGGGTCGGCGCTGAGGCCTTTCCACTGCGGGACGCCGTTGAGATTTGAACCAAAGTTGTTTGCTGATCGGCAGGAGTCCCGAGGCTGACGTCAAAAAGACGCCGGCCGCAAACACCGGTAGTCCACAGTTGCGGTTCAACACCCAATTGCTGTTTGTTATGTACAGACCAAGCATCAGCCTCCGCAGACAACAGACGTCGTCCATTGGCGACCATCGCGTCATCATCAGGACATGACAGCTTGTTGGCATTGAAGGTTTCCGATTACGGAGCTGACCGAACCGACACCAAACGCCGTGATGGCCAAGAGCCAGAAGTGGATCGACATGTCGATTTTCTCACGACAGGCCCGGGGTTGGTCACAGTCATTGGCTCAATGTACCAAATCGCTGGATGCGGATCGTTGTGTGTCCCAGAACCCGTTGTGTGTCACGAACCCTCTTGTGGAGCGGGCTCCGGTTCTCTGGAAACCGAAAAAAGAACTTGGCCGCTATCAACGACGGCCCTTGTTCGAGTGACTTCCTGTCACCAATCACGTAGCAGGTTTGCTTTTTTACCCCTAGCCACATCCAAGGCACGGGAGCGGCGGCCCTTGGGGCTTCTTTAGCTTTGAGCAATCAGAGCTGATTTTGAGGGGGGTGTCTTGGGTCTGGCGGAGCCCAGTCCACTCCACAACCACTAACAAGCTGAAGATCACGGTCACCGCTCCTCTTCATCGCGGCCAGTTGCAGGAGGAGATATGCAGCAGCAGAAGGCAAAAGGAAGTATAGCCCAAGGATGTTCTTTTTCTCCCTTCTCCTTCATAATAGCCCCGGCGTTTGGAGTGTTCCAGGGGGGTTGGCCGCAAGTTGGTTGCGTCAGAACACCAGCGATCTTCAGAGGGCCGAGACCCCAAACACTTGGTTCAACACGACTGGGGGATCTTTCTTGAGAGACCAGGGACGAGCATGGCCTGAGCCGCCCGCAGAAAAGGCTCCTCCCGTCCCTGCCGCGTACGCCCAAAACGCATTACCCCCTTCAAAGTGCAGTTCTGGCATTCCCATTCGCTCGCTCTGCAGATGTTGCCGATGACTGTCAAGCACCAACCGGCAATGCGCGATGTTACGTTTTTACGTGACGCATCTGGTGCAGCTTTGATGTCTGCGGGACTTGACGTGTCCATCTCCGTGGGATGGTTAGTTCCAACACTCACGCCTTCTTCCTTGATTTGTGCCTATGCCATCGAAACGGAGCACGAGAGGCTATTGAGCTATTAACAACAGGCAGGAAGCTCCTGTCTGTGATAGAGGTCCTTCTTTCGTCTTTGTTGTCTCTCATGCCCATTTACTTGTCTTGATGCAAGCCTCACTTGCTGGCGACAGTCTTTGAAACTGCTGGAAACTCAATTCTGGGGGTTGGATGGAGGACAATTGCCTCCTGTGCAACCCAATTGAATCCGCCCGCTCATGCACCGCCGGAGTGCTGCAAGAACATGAAAACACTCAACCCTGCCTCGGTCCGACCCCTAAAGATATTGATCTCGATTTGCATCCCTGCGAGATGATCAAGTGTGGTGACATATTCAGGTCGAAATTTGACTTCTCTGCACGCTTCATGCGCTTCATTCTGATTTTGTGATTGAACGGTGAACGCTCGGTGAGCATGAAAGTGAGAAATAAACGACATCAATTGTCGGCAAGGGTAGGGGCAGAGGCGCCACTGTGAGTTGCTACTGTGACGACTTGGTGGATCTGGGGTGGTCTGAGCCGATGGGGCAATGCGGCTTCTAGGTGCGCGTCGGGCCGCAAGGGCTGTCCCGCCCAAGCCTGCTTGGGGAAGGGCTGTCCCGTTTGAAGAGAGAACTTCGGCCAACCCGGCAAGCCGCGTCAAACCTGCTTCACGTGAGAAGCCGCCTGGATATGACGAGATCCGTGGAACGACCTTTTCCCCAAAATGAATTCAGGCTATCCGGGCAAAGATCGACTGTTGCATGCAATGCGAGAAGAGCAGAACAGTGATGTCTCAACCAAACACGGCTGAAGAGAGCGTAGGCTTCGCATGACTGGCTCTGCGTGGTGCTCATTGCTTTGCTGTCGGTCGGTAGGGAGAGGATCAGCACTGATGTGAAACAGTCACTCTGCTGCATCACGTTCGAATGCCGACAGCCTCACTAAGCTCTGAAGTCGAGCAATATGCACTGAGTGACCAGGGTATCGTGGAGGACGCCTGCATGGTGCCAATGTCGAAAACCACGGAAGATGTATAACTCTGGGCCGACACGGAGACAGAGAGTAGGGCACCATCTCTTTGAGCTGTCATTGATTTCCCCCTCTTGCCTAGCCACCCTCCCAGATGTTTGAGGTGGGCAGGGCGCCGATGGACGCAATTCGTAGCGTAGCGAAGTAGCTTATGAAAAGAGGCGCCCGCATAATAAGTTGGCTTACGAGCCTCGACTATAACCAACGTAGCGACCGATCCGACCTGCCGGGTACCATCTTTCGGACTCCAGTTCATTCTCGCTTCTGCGTTCTGTACCTGTGTGGGGATCGAGTTGGCCACCGTTGCGAGCGCGATTCTTGAGCACACAGTTGCAGTTTCGGACCAGATTGGAAGCAGTAATTGAGACCGTAGCAGTCGACCTGGTATTAGACATCGCAAAGCCAATTTTGATGCGATGGTGAGCAATCTCAGAGCTCACGGTCCCCCAGATCATCGCTCACATGACCGGTGGCAGCTGCAGGGACGGCACACGATGAGGTTGCGAGGCGGGCAAATTCGAACCCGGTCGGCGAAAAGACACCTGCTGCACGGAGGCAAACGCAGACCCGTCCTGCGACGGGAAAAAAAATCAAGTAAACAAGTTGACATGGATGAGCGTACTACGTATAGCGCGGCAGTGTGCATGGCAGGCATTGAGTGGTCAAGAAGTGGATAAGCAGGAGGAGAAGAGGAGAACACAACCCTGTTACCCCCAAGGCAGGCAGGCAGGCAGGTGCAGGTGCAGTTGCAGTTGGCTGTGAACCCAGAAGCAACAGCGGCACGCACCGTCAAAGCGCACCCACCTTCCTCCATTCAATCCTTCCCGGAGGATCCATGAAGTTGAGGCTGTCTGTGCCTTATTATTCACTGTTGGCTCCCAATTGGGAAAGCGTGAGGCAGTGACGGCAATAGTGGAGGTGTCAACTTCGGCAGGCGCGTTTGATTTCCTCGTGCCAAATGCCAACTAGCCGTCGTTGCAAGCCACGCGCGCGCATCGCTCCTTCTCCAATGCAACCTCCCACGGCCTTGGAGCCTGAGGTACATAGACCTTACCAGGGTCTGCCACTCCTAATTTGCACGTCACTCATCAATCACTCTGACCAGGACCACACCTAGCTCCAGAGTCGTGGCATTTAGGCGGTACCTACTTCTTGGTGCTCGTTTCTTTTTCCATCTTGGCCCGATCCTCTTTGCTTTTTCGGCGCTCTATGCAATTAAACTTGGCCGACTCTGAGATGGATCGCCGCCGGCTAGACCATCGCCACCAGCCGCTGCTCTGCAACGAGGGATGTGAGAACGGGCCGGGCCATCGAATTCCGCCCAATCCCTGCATAAAGAGAGACACGGTTAGTTGCGACCCGCATCCCGCCCCCCAGAATGTCGATGGGCCACCACTGACGCTGAGGTTCTGACTGCCGAGCACAACGCCTGACGCTCTTCGCACCGCCGAGACCAACAACAACCCCTGAGGTCGGCAATTCCTCTCGAGCTGAATGTCAACGCCTTGCGAGAGACGACTGGCGCTGTGGGTGGGAAGCCCAGCGGTGGACGATGGTGTTCAACATCCTGTCAGTACGTGGTACCTACACGACGACGAGGCTATGACCAATGCTGACATGCTGCGTAAGGTGATTGATCAGTGAAAGACACACAGGATCAACAATCGTGGCAGTCCAACTGCAAAAAAGGGTTCGGCAAGGGCGACTGCAAAAATTAGCATGCCATGTTGGCTTCGCGACGCCGCGACATTCAACCCCGGCAGACACTTGGAATCGTGGAACGCAGTTGAGGGGTCTCGCAGCATCAATGCCCACCACACCGACACTCCTTTCTCCCTGCCCACCAAGTTGAGCGCGGTGCTGACCCGAGACCTCGGGGCTGGCGCCAGGGTTGTCACCACGGCTCGCACCAAATCTGCCACCATGTTCACTTGTCACAGTCTGGACTCCAGTTTCAGGGGTGCCCTTGATTGGCTTCGCCCAGGCAAGGCCCGGTCCGCCAATCGCACACGTCAACCGACGGTCACGTGAACAAAATCTCATGCGGAAGATCCATGCAGGGCCGGGTAGGCTGCATCTCTCCCGCAACCAGGCTCCATTTTTCCCAAGCGTTGTGGGCTTGCTGGATGGTCCGCCATGCCTAAAAGAGACAGGCGACGCCATCACGGGCCTCGTCAAATGGTTAGCTCTCAAACGCTCTTCATATCCTCGTTTCTTGGGACCGATAGAAGAAGGGAAATTCAGGGGTCTACAGATGGGCTTCTGGCATTCCAAAGGCCTGGCTACCCGCACCGCAAAAGGCAACAGGGTCAGAGGGAATCTTGGACCTCAGAAAAAAAACAAAAACGAAAGCAAGGGTTGTGTCCATCTGTCCATCAAAGCCTGCCACGTCGCAATTTCACGGGGCGGCACGGTCGTCAGTCACTTTCGCGCCATCCCGGGCTGCATGTCATCCTGGACCACCAACACTGTACGTACTGCCAGAGTGACTTGACGTCACAGTGTGAATAACGAACTACTGCACGGGAACCGATTCCCCGTTTTCGACAAGACAAGCCCGCCAGTCAGCCAGCCCCCATCACGCCTCTTCCAGCCCCTCTCCAACAGGCACAGACATGCTCAATGAGGGTAGAACGGCGAGCCTGGAATAGTGGTTGCCCAGATTCCTCGAGCTCAATAAATTGAGACGCATTGGGGTGGCAGGGACATGAGCCCAGAGGAGAAGCGAGCAGAAGGCAATGTACTCCAGCACCACGAGACCTGGCCTGCATGCACGGCGACCTGCAGGCTGGCTGAATAGTGCGGCGCTGGCCTGGCGTGTTGTTCTTGACCAGACGGGGTCCCCTGCGAGAAAACACGCCCCCGATTCTTCCTGCCCTGACGGGCGCGCCTCGCACCCAGAACGTTTGAAATTTGAAGTGCTTTTTGTGTTGATCCCGCTGGCGCTCGATCCAGCGACCGCCACTCCGATAGGGTGCAGGCTCATCCGGCGCCGGCTGGCAGCGTGTCGCAGACATGCTACCAGCCCCATGACTCCCCGCACAGCGGATCTCCGCCACGGCGGGCAGAAAACAAAAACAAACCCAGGCCGGCCTTCGGCGGCCAGCACACGGCACGGCCTATGAGAGGATTCGGCGCCTGACACCCCGTTGATGGGCGCTTGATTGACCTCTGCCCCGGCATCAGCGGTGCCGTCGTCACCGATATCTTGAAGGTAGCAGCGGAGGCATCGGTGACAAGATGGCAAGGTCTAGATTACTGGGTTGAGGGTTTGCTCTGGCGAGTAATTAAGCGGTGAAGGCGGAAAGACCGACATTTGCCTTATCTGCACCCATCCACCGCCGTCACTCTTCTTGCGCAGAGAGATTGCCCTTTTCAACTGCTTGCGTCGCGGCTGCTCCCATGACCATGTTGAACAGACAAAGATGGGTTTGTCGTGCTACCAGCAGTGGCTCATTTGGACAGGGTCGCTGTAGTGCTGCTCGCATGCCTACCTCAGTAGATCCAACGCATTCTCATTCTCTGCCAAATTGCCGGCCGTGACATCTTCTTGGCAGAGGAGTTCTCGGGCGGGGATGCGAGGAGATGCACGACGTCGTTCACTAGGCATTTGCCGCAGAACCCAGGAACCCTCATGCATCGATACCTCAACAATGCCTCAATACAGCAGAGATGCTGCGCCTGGGAGGTGTAGTATCATCCATCCCTTGCAGGCTCGGCGATCAGCGTCGCGAGTGGTAAACCCCACCCTTCTCTTTGGGCCTCGTGCATATCACGGCTCACAAGCGGGATGGCATCTCGTACCACTTGTTCCTTGGACGCATGCATGGACCCGGGGATTGCTGCACCATGTAGGAAGGGAGTGTTGGAATGCCGTAGCCACTGGGTGCTCCTGCAACTCCTGCGACTGCGACTGTACTATGCACAACTCGCGGCTGGCGGACCGGTGCGCTCGTGCAGCCGCAGGATCACGGCTGCTGTTACGGCTACAACCACGGCTACGGTGACTGTGAGGAACGTCCGTGTACACACGGCTGACTCGCCCATGTCACCGAGCGCACACCTGAGGCCGTCTTGTGTTTGCGTATCGAGGGCGGCCACGTTGGTTCTTAGGGTTGCGACGAAGGCCTGCAATGAATATCTGCTGTGCCACTGAGCCTAGGCCGTCCAGCAGAGAGTTTCTGGGAGAGCTTCATCAACGAACCTTGGATTGAGGTGCTTTAATGTTACGACATGCATCGATTGATCCAAGATGCGCGATTGACTTTGGTGTTTAGTCTGAATACAACGATGAGATCTCTGAATTGAAATAACGTCTTGATTATCGGCACTCCTTGCTATTCCCCCTCGACCTAATGAAGCTGCTCTCTCCAAAGTTGGGATGCGGGGTTTGTTTCATTTTTCCCTTTCTCGTTTATTTTCCCGTTCATTTATTTCTTTAAATGGCCGACAACGCGGAGATATCTTCGAATGTCTGCGAGCAAAATAAATATGCGAAGTTGAAGGTATCTATCCGAAAAGTCTCCGCCTTGATGTTTATAAGTTGATAGAATTCAGCGACTGGAGCTCAAGTTCGTTCAGCACACTACAGTATCAACGAGGAGATTGACTTTTGGTGAAACCGCCATTGACTCTCAACAACCAACCGACCACGCCGACCTGTTTGTTTCATGCTGCGGTATCCGTCCTTGTTTCTATTCTCGCATATCTTCGTCGCAGTTTCACTTACCGCCAGGCCCGATCTTGCCACCATGACTGACGTCCTGTCCGAGAACAAGGCGTACTTCAAGTGAGCACAGTACTATTTCTTAGCTCCACATGACGCCAGCGAGGATATGCGTTCACGATCATGTACATGGGGCTGGTTTCGGCCGCTTGCTACACCCTTACATAGATACCTAGGGGGGTTCAATACCCGCTTGTCTAACACGGGATCAGCAACTTGCGATGCGTCACGCTAGTAGCCGAAGCTGCAGCATGCTGTGAAGTCCCTTGCTAATGTGGTGCTTTCACAGCAAGATCGCCGGACAGTACGACCAACGCAATGCGGATGCGGTTGTGCAGCTAGAACGCGGCCTTCAACAAAAGGTCCCTTTCATTGGCATCAACCAAGGAGCTAGGCTGTTGGACTATGCATGCGGCACCGGTATGCTTTCAAGGGTCAGTTGCCTAAGGGAACCATTCCGACAGGCCTTGATTGAGACTGACGTTGCATTGTAGGCACTGGCAGAGTACACGAGCGAGAGCATTGGCATTGACCTGTCAGAGGATATGGTCGGTGTGTATAACGCGCAAGCCCAGAGCCAGGTCAGTTTTGTCTCCCTTGGGTCTATGGCATATTCCTTCGAACGTATCCAAGGCTCTGACACTCTGAAGGGTTCTTCCAGGAAGGCCTACCAGGGTAATCTAGCTGATCCATCCGATGCGTCTCCTGCGAGCCTCTCGGAAGACAGGTTCTTCAACTTCGACGTTGCAGGCGTGGGGCTTGGCTTTCATCATTTTGACAAGCCTGAACTCGCCTCCAAGAGACTGGCTGGGCGCCTCAAGGCTGGTGGTGTCCTCTTCATTATCGATTTTGTTGCTCATGAGATGAGTGCCGAGCAAGCAGCAGGCAGAGGCATCACCCACCACGGCTTTACTGAGGAGGAGATCAAGGCCATGTTTGAGAATGCTGGACTCGAGGATTTTGGCTATGAGGAGTTTCCCGAGCCTATCACGTTCAACGATCCTCACGGCGAAGGCGGTCATGGACATGGACATGGACACTCTCACGGTCGCAGCCACGGGCACGGGCACGACCATGGGCATGGGGCGGACCATTCCCATGGACATGGTAATAGCGACAAGAAGGGCTCTGGCATGTCTAGGAGGATATTCATCGCAAGAGCATCGAAGTTGTAAGGGTTTCACTTAGTCCTCCTACATCCCTATTCATGACGAAGGGGGCGTTGAACTGGATAGAGAGTGTCAGACAGCGAGCCTGGTGTTCAGGAATAACAAAACTTGAGAACACTCCCAATCCCCATATCTTGGGGCTCTGCTGTAGCTCGACGACGGTGTCTAGTGGCTCCAGGACCCTCATCCCAAAGAGTTAAACCTATAGCATTTCCGAATTCCAAAGCCCCAACACGCCTCCGTGCTTTAAACCACCAGAGTCAATTCTATTAATATTTCAGACATGCATTCTGGAGCAACTCTGGGCATCATTGCCAAATCTCACCACCGCACCGGCTCCGCGTACCTGTCCAGGGTAGCCAGGTTGACTGAGGGGGAGTCTAACAAGCACGACACTGGAATGAATATCTAGACTCAATCCCGCATACCGACGCCATCCGCAATCCAAAAACAGCCCTGCCGAGTTGTCGACTCCAGAGACACGGATCAGCCAACGACCACACGTCACCGAGGAGCCACTCTGCCGGCCGGCATGTGTAATTCTCGCTCCAAGCAGAGACTACGCCCGAGACTAGAAGGCATTATGCACGTCTCCCAAGAAACCATCCATCCCCGAGCATTCCCTCACACCCCTTTCCCATCTGGACCGTCCCGTCCCGCCCTTGTGGTGTCGGAGAAACCTTGTTTTTCTTGCCGCCTCCATTCAGAGCAAGCCACGTCGGATACGAAGGAAGGGATGAGATACGAAACCTCCACTTCCCTTGGCACATTTCTCCCCACGACTCGGTGGGTGGCAACTCAGTCAAGGGAGCGACCCGGATAGGCTATCCGTGACGTATCCGACGTGGAAATTTGGTCAAGGGAGGCGATGGCTTGCTTGCCCGGGGCGGCGCGATCCGGTGTCTTGGAAAAAGAGGGACAATGTTAAGGAAGAGTCATGTGCTTGTCAGCCTCTTCCGAGCTTCCAGAACGCCAACACCCCGGTTCCGACTGAGTCGTGTAACCAAGACCCTGTGATATTGGCGCTTACACTCCTTCATTTACTAGATGAGTGTGGGTAGAACGGAACTGTTGGGGCGGGCGCTGTCCCGGCTGGAGGCTTGATCATTTCCGTCTAGCATGCCAATGGGGGAGGGAATGGAATATGTCATGAGGTCTGGGGTTGTCTGTGTTCATTCAATCTGGGCCTCGGAGGGTTGTTGGTTGGTGCTGATGCAATATCAATATTGAGGTCTGATCGTCGGGAGATTGTAATTACCATCCCTGGACTAGGGAGTCTTGGGTCAGCTGGTTGGTTATGCGGTCTGAAAATATGTCAATTAAATAGCAAAGTCTATGATTCAATGACCCGTCTAAGTCTGTATTTGGGCCGAATACTGTTCCAAAAATCTCACTAAGCATCGTCGAGTTCAACAACAAATGCACCACCAAGTAGGAGAGCCGGTTCCTCAATATTGTGATGTTCGTAACTGCATTTTGTCAGAATATTTCTCATCGAGAGTAGATGGAAACAACCAAGTTGACTTACCTGAGAGTGCCAACACCTCCTGCCTCTAGTAAGAATGCCGGGCCATCTTGCAGAGAGTAGCCAGCCCATCTCATAGCAAAAGCACGGAGGATATGGCCGTGAGCGATGAGGAGGACGTCACCGCATTGGTCCTTGTCCTTGCCCTTCTCCATGGCTGGCTTGTGCCACTTTGCCCTAATCTCTTCGATCAGCTGATCCAACCGTTTGGTAACGTCTTCGGGACTCCTGATATCTTGTCAGTTGACGAGGTCGTCACCGTTGGCAGGGTATGCAGCCAAGGTCTAGGGTAATCAAGGTTACATGAGAACACTTACTCTCCTCCCGGGCATCCGTCTCGCCAGATATCCCAGGTACCTTTGTAACCTTGTTCGGCTCTGATCTTGCGAATCTCGGGGGTTGTGATGCCCTCGTAATCGCCATAATCCCATTCTCTGATGGAGTCTGTAACCTCCACGTGGGCGTTGCACTGAAGACCCTGGCCCTCAGTTTCACCATGCCGCTCCCACGGAAGAGGTTGCTCAAGTCCAAGGTTGAGTAACTCAAAGGTACGCTGAGCACGCTTTCGAGGTGATACGTAACTAGAGGACATGTTAGACCAGTGTCTTGATATTGGAGTTGGCAAGTGCTGGTGAAGAGGTTAATATCCGGCCGTGAAAGATCCGTCACCTCTCCCTCCAAGTCGAGTTGGCGAAATATCTTGACCTTGATTTATACTCCTGTTGGTAGCCAAGGGCTTCCATGTCCTGTGCAGTTTAAACAACAATGGAAGAGATGGAAACTTGGCTTACATGTGGGCAATCTTCTTGGGAGCAATGAGGCGATCGTGACCAACAAGGGCCTTTCCGGTAGCCTTGACACGCTTCTCGCCGTTGGAGGTAAGTGGAATATCGGTTCGTCCGGTATGACGACCGTTGAGAGACCATTCCGTCTCGCCGTGGCGGACAATGAAGACTCGAGGGGTAGACATGGTTCTGGGCCCCTGGTAAGAAGCAGGATGGTAGCAATGAGATGCAAGACTCACCGAGTCAATCCTACTCTAGGAATGGGACGACAGGTCTTTCGATGACTGTGGCTCCGATTAGCGGAAGCTCCCAAGCGGGGGGTTGCATGATCTGACCTGATTATTGCCTGTGATGGCGGGGGCGAGCAAGGCTGAAAGCTTGTCGCAACTGAGTTGGAAGGAGAACTCGGCGAGGTCTATTGCATTGATTAATGTATGTGTAAGAGAGAGACTTCAATTTCCAGACTCGTCGCTAAGGAATTAGTGCAGAAGAAAGTGAGCAGGGGAAAAGAGGAAGTAAAGTATCCCAACCTTGATTTCTGGTGTTGAGACCTGGATGGATTACGTTTCGGTGACAAACCCCGCTGTCAGGTACACGTCGGAGCAGGAGCAGGAGGGGCAGCAATAGCAGCAGCTCTTTCCCCCTTGACGACTTGATAGCTCCAAAAAAGAGCCACACAAGATTGGAGGAAGCTGCGCGGTAATTCCTGACATAACTCAAGATGGAGGTGCCTTCCTGCCTACCTATTGGATTAATGCCATGTCGCACTTTATCCGGCGGCCGCTGGCTTTGGTCCCGGCGTTCTTTCCTGCACATTTGACCGCCCCGCGGCCCCGCTCGCCGGCCAAACCGGAGGGGAAAAGGTGGTTATTGTCAGCGCTCATTGTTCGTTGCTTATTGTCGAGATGAATTATTCTCAAGGATCAATCATTCGAATTAAATGAAGAAAAAACATGTTGAAATGTATTTATGAATATCTCCTGCCTATGAAGCTGGAAAGCACCACTGCCTGCCTCTTACTTTATGGCAACCCAAGATTGTCGTGTACATAGCCATGTTGGCAAGAACTGAACCCTATGCACCTACGATCTCCGTGTCCATGTTCCTATTGTGAAGTCTACCTAGCATGAGCGCCTTCAATTTTCTTTTCCCATCCAGCATCATATCAACATCTCTTTTATTATTCCTACCATCGCATCTCCAATCCGCTCTCCACTTCCGTCTTCACTCTTCGCTTCGCCAGTGACATCAGCGACGAGACCCCCACCGTCTGTCACAATGCCCCTCTTCCCCACCACCCTCGCGGCTGCAGCCCGCTTACTAAGGTCGCTCACCAATCCACCTCCACCGAAAAAGTCCCACTCGGCGGCCGCGCCCATTCACCTCGACGACTCCGAGTCTTCCTCCGTATCCCGGTTCTTCTCCGATTTCTCGCCGCCGACTCCTCCGGTCGAGCTTGAGCTTGAGCTTGTCTCCCTTAGCCCCAAATCCCTGTCTTCGTCTCCTCTCCCTGTAGCTTTGTCCGCCCTTTCAAGCTCTAGCCCCAGCTCCAGCTGTGGCTTCGCTTCTTCATCCCAAGACTTGTCGTACAAGGAACGTTGCAAACTCGCAAGTCAGGTCTGGAGAGAGTATTGGTGATACCCTCTCAACAGTGTACTTGATCGGGACGTCGAAACAGAACGCAATGGCGGTGTATCAGTGGACAAGGCAACAAAAGGTCAAGCGAGGTATCTGGGCTGCCGCTTTCGCCGCCTGCATCTTTGCTGGCACCATTACAGGCGCCCAATTAAAGACTGACAAGGAAAAAGAAGAGGTCAATTTGCACTCATACCCATTGTACAGTGAGAGCTTTACTGACCCCACATAGGCCATCAAGGAGTTCCGTGCCACATCACCCAATGAGCAAATAGCCGCTCTCCAGTCGCAGCGACAAGTTCTTGTCGCCCAGAGGGACGTCCTGCAACGCAAAATGGATGCTTTCCAGGAACGAGTGAAGGAACGAGAAGCTGAGAGGGCGAAGAAAGAGGGTACTTCATAAAGTTTAGTGGGAGAATCACCCTTGAGCATTGTTGTTGTTGTACCACCATTTTTGTAACTCTACAAGACACCATCAAGATTGCATTGGCTGCGGGCATCGGCGTTGAAGGATAGACACAAAAGAACACAAGAGTGGGATAGGCATCTAATCTTCTTTTAGGCAGTCCTAGAGTGGGCCGCTGTAATCATGCGGCCCATCTAGACAAAAGCACAATACCCGACAGAGACATCATCATCACTCTAAACACATTAACGGCGTGAAATTGATCCATCCTTGCCTGCTATCTCCCTACGCCTGACTTTACCATGCCATGCTCCTACCCGTATTCATTTGTCAATGCATCCGTCCCATCCCATGCTGGATTACCCAGTGACAGTCCTAGTTCGCACACATCCGCTTCATCTGTCTATGCTCGTGAAGCTGCAGAACTTACTCCATGGTGCCCTCAGCACTGGGCAGAGGGATGGCCTTGTAGAGGAGAATGAGAGCCGAGTGAGACTCGCCGCCGCCGGCAAGAGTCTCAATCTTTTCCGCCGGCACCTCCGTGACCTTGTCGTCGTTGAACCACCACCATTTGCCGTCCTCCTCTCCCTTCTTGCCAGTCTTGGGGTCGATAGGAGCGGACTTCTTGACATACGACGTGTAATGACCGCTGTCAGCGCTTGCACCCTGGTGCGTCACAACGCCTCGAAGCTCGTACAGACCAGACTGGTTGGCGCCATCGTCGCTGCGGAGATCGGGGTTGATAAGAGCGTTGAGCTCCTTCTTGGCCTCCAGAAGAGCAGCATCCTTCTCAGCATCCACCTCGGCATCCGTCTTGAATGTCTCGCCCATGACAGTATCGCCGTCAGCCGACTGCTCAGCCTCCTTCTTCTCGGCTTCCTTCTTCTCCTTCTCGGTGGGGAGGCCAGCGCCGCCAGGAATATCACCAACGTCCTGATCATGGTTCTTCTTGCGTCGCTTGCGCGCACGTTCGATATCCTCCTCATCCTTACGAATCTCTCGAACCTTATCACGGACAGGGATCAGAGCTTTCTTCAGCTCATCTGAACAGAACTCGACAATATCAAGCTCCTGAGGAAATGTCACCTTTCGCATAATCTTTGCCTTCTTTTGAGTCTCTCGCTTCCAGAAGAACCGCACAAAGTGCACCGTGAGGTACTTGGGGGCCCGCGAAATCTTTGACGTCTTTGTGTAGACGGCATCGCGACCTAGAACATCCGACTTCTTCTCAATCTTCTCGCTCAAAGCGGCAAGGATGCCGTCTCGCAGGTGGTTTGTTGAGCTGTCGATGTGACAGTTCAGCTTAGCAAAGCTATCCTTGTTAGTAATGGCCTGCTCGCCACCGTTGCGGGCTTCTTCCTCGTCGCACTCCATAACTGAAGAGAATTCGCCCGACATGTACTTCTCCACAAAAGAAACCTCCGGGGTGTCTTCACCCTCCTTGATGCGGAGCTTCTGGTTCAACTGCTGGACAATCTGCGACCACGCTTCCTCTGCATCCTGCTGAGCAAAACCATGGCCTGATTTAGACTTCTCGGCAAACTGTGGGAACACAACCCGAAGGGCGTTGAGGAAGGTCATGGGTGGAAAAGAATCTTGAGTCTCCCCCATTCTTTTGTATAAGCTCGACAGCTGAGATGCAAGGTCCATATTGGTGCCGCCCATGAGCAGGCTGGTGGACGCGGACTCTGGGCGGTACTTGGTGAGGGCATCTTGAAGCTCAGGGATCAGACGCAGAGTCTGGAGAGTCGAGTTGAGATAGCAAGTGTTTCCGAGGTTGTCAAGACCTGCAGGAGTAGCACCAACTTGTTGAGCCTGCTCAGCCTCGGTCATGTCCTCAACAAACTTGATCGCCTCCTTGGGTCGAACAAGGTCACCGCCGCTGGAGCCCGGTGTGCCCATCATCATGATAACCTGACCAGGTTTCAAGCCGATCGTGCCCATCTCGGTGTGGTTCTTGAGCTGGCTGCCCTTGAGGAGGATCTTTTGTCGCTCGGGTTCGACATTGGTCAAGCTGAACATCTGAAGCTTGAAGTCCTCGCCGGTGGAGCTCGGGTCGACTTCGACATCGTGCTTCTTGCCCTGGTGCTTTACGACGACTGGTGCGTGTTAGTAAAGAACCTGACGACTGTATATCGGATCGAAGGATTGGGGTCGCGGTGTGAAAAGCTGACTGACCTGGTATGGACGCCATGGTTTCGGGCGATGGGAGCTCTGCGAGCAATGAACAGAGGAGGGAGTGAGTAGGAGCGAACCGTGCCAATCTTGAGTAGAAAGAGCAAAGGCTTAACAAGAAGAACAATGCAGGTAAAGGAAAAGAGGCCGACTTTGCGATTCCCCTGCAAGAAAAGTTCGTGTTTGCCAAAGGCCTGCAGCAGAAGGTGCTAGAGGTTAAAGAGGTGCGTCACCGATTGGTACCTGGACGGAGGCGAATTGTTGGTGGGGAAAGCGGTGTACCACCTTCCGCGGGGCAACAACATGGAAATGTGGCTCAACAGAGCTTGAAGCGCCACATGCGGCTCAAGCTCTTCCAACCACGTGACATCGCATGCTGTTGAGCTCTCTCTCCTCCGCCTTCATCCCTGCCCCGCCGGCCCAATGCGGGAAGGAGACGCCTCGTCATGAGCCCCACTCAAGAGACGTCAGGCAAGCCTCAGAAGCGACAACTGCGCCTCAGGTCGTTGAAGCTCCAACCTCCAACTCCAACGTCGACCGACCCCGCCGAGATCCGACGTGGCCGTTGATATCTGGATCCGCGCCCCTTACAGCTTGAGACGGGACAGCACAAGAAGCAGCAGCAATCATGGTATATCTTTCTGGTTGTCTCTGTCCCTGACCGCAAGCTGACAGCTCTCCCCGCTCCTAGTCTCAATCCCTCCGACCTTACCTGCAATGTGTACGCAGCAGCTTGACCGCCGCCCTCACCCTGTCCAACTTTGCCTCCCAAACCGCCGAGCGACACAATGTCCCAGAGATTGAGGCCCAGACGTCCCCCGAGGTCCTGCTGCAGCCCCTGACCATTGCGCGCAACGAGAACGAGCGCGTCCTGATCGAGCCCAGCATCAACTCTGTCCGCATCAGCATCAAGATCAAGCAGGCCGACGAGATTGAGCATATCCTGGTCCACAAGTTTACGAGGTTCTTGACGCAACGTGCCGAGTCGTTCTTCATTCTGCGAAGGAAACCTATCAAGGTTGGTTCTTGGACTGGGTCCTGCCATGCTGTTACCCCTGACTGACGTCGTTTTAGGGTTATGACATTTCCTTCCTGATAACAAACTTCCATACCGAGGAAATGCTGAAGCACAAGCTTGTCGACTTTATCATCCAGTTTATGGAGGAGGTTGACAAAGAAATCTCCGAGATGAAGCTATTTGTGGGTGTTGCACGAATATCATGAACCTGTTCATGTCTAACTTGGTTGCAGTTGAACGCCCGAGCACGATTCGTGGCCGAGTCTTTCCTTACACCTGTAAGACAGCAACATCAAAGGCTCTTTGTTTGTCCCGAACTGACACGTTTCATAGTTTGACTAAAGAACCTCTGCTGGTTTGAGGCCTGGAGTTTGCTTGGGGGCGTCGGTTGTCGCGATGTTCTGTGATCAGGGAAAAGGTACCAACCGTGATAGCATTGGCCCGCAAGGTTTAGACGGGGCGGACCTCACTACCATGAGTAGGAAGGGTTCGAGATAACGATATTAGACATGAAACTTCGTCGACTATACCGAACTGAATTGTACGCTTTGGAAACACCTTCTTCCTACCCTCGCTGTTGGATGAGGTGAATTGTCCCTCCTGTGGCCCCCTTATCCAAGTTATCAAGCCGAGGCTGAAGCCATCCTGGGTGATACATGGTGTCTTGCCTGATCTTCATGTGCGCTCTGTGTCTTCAATGGGTGTATCTTGGAGTTCAATTGGAGTCGACGTCCTTGACCATGGTTTAATGTTAGGCCATAATTATAACTATATCCATTACAAATCTCTGCCACTTTTCATGGTCACCATAAGCTTGACTTATCCATCATGACCGCCTGGTAGTATCACTCCGGTCTTCTGCCATTGGGTTGAAGTTCATTAACTTCCCTGTCCACTGAGTCGAGGCTGGACAGGTCTTCTGTTGACTACAAGATCTGGCTGTATTTAGTTCCCCTGACAGTGATTCACTGACACAGAACCACCATTTAACTATTTGAACCTCCATCCTCCCTTCCCTCAACTCGACCCCTTCAAGTCTCATTATTACGAGAGCTTCTGACAGTGATTCACTGTCATTGAGCCAGGATTCAACTATTTAAACCCCCCTCCCTCCCCTCTCAACTCCATCCTTTCATCAACAGTGCCAGCCGCCAGCCGCCACTGACAAGGTTTTTCCATTGTCCGGACCGGCACTTCATTCTTCTCGCTTCTTCATTTTCCTGCCTGCCGTCATTGTTTCTGCTTTCAATAACTCCCGCCTCTCAAGTTCGCGCGGTCACGTGGGCATCCTCCTCTTCTGCATTTGAGGCTCTCCGGCGCATTTCTCTCAACTTCCCCTCTTCCTCATCCTTCCACCTCTCACCACCTTTCCACCGGCAATCACGCTTTCTCTTCTTCAACCTCTTTGATCCTTCAAGTTCAAACACATTTGAACAGTCGAAGGCTCATCATCAGCTTCTCGAAGCCGCTTGCGCTGTTTGCGCACATCATCGCCAACACTCTCCCCGATTTTTCTCTTCTTCACTTTTCCACCTGCGATCGCTTTTCCCGCCTCTCCCGGTTTTCCAAACGCCGTGATCTTTTCGTTTCCGACAAGTTCGTTGGATCGCGCGAGAACCCAAGGTAAGGCTCAGCAACCGTTTGCCTATATATTCCTCCAACGCTTCCTCTCCCTCTGCTTCTTTCCTTGTCTTTTCTTCTTCCACAAACGCCTTTGGGCTCATTGAACACGCGGTTCGTGGTTCAACTTGACTGCAGAGGCAAATATCCAACGCAAATCTGGTACAGAAACACGTTCCCCGTTCACAGACTGTCCTATGTCCCCGTACCAGAAACCTTTAGGCGCCTATCTCCTAGGAGTATCTTTCCGCTGCCTGGTCACCCCCCTCCCGGGCCGCGGCCTTTTGGTTTCCCGGGCGTGATCTCGGGTCGTTTGCCCCTATTCAACCCCATGAATCACCGCCGCAAGACGCTGAATCGCTGACAATACGTTCATTTAAGGTTTCTGCGAGAGCGGCATGTCGCATCCCTCCGACGTCGTTGCGGGTCAGTCTAACGCCGCACTGCCTAATATGGCTCGACGCAACTTCCAAAACCAGAACCCGCATCCTCTTGCGTCTAACCCGTCCTTCGGGCCGGCCCCTTACTTCCAGCCGCAGGGCACTCCGATCCGAGGCGCTGAGACCAATCTCTCTTTGGACTCGACCTCTCAGATGAACTCGGACCCCAACTCTTGGGTGACCTCGGCTCACCAGGCCATTTCCAACGCCATCCAGGTATGTGCCCCTGAGTCTTGGTGATCGGGTTTTCACCTGTTAACCCCTATCTAGGCCAGTGGACTTCCGATTCTTCCCATGGAAAATGACGTGTCTTCCATGGATACGTCTGCTTCCATGCTTCACGATGGTCCTGGCTACAACATCGTCGCACCCCCAAACAGCCCTGTTGGTGGTGTTGCCCAACCAGCTGGCATGGATGCCTCCTACGGCACCGGTGCTTCGGCTCCTTAGATGGGAGCCCAAGCTACCAATGCAGGCGGCTCCATGGCCAACGGCGTCGTTTACGACTATGCTGGTGGGACTATGAACGGTATGGCTTCCGGGATCTCGAACAGCTTGGCTAATGGAGGCATTCCTACCACGGCTAACGGTGTCGTCAACCATGGGCCTGTCAACACCATGATGACCGGCTCTGCTTATGGTTTCAACATGGCAATAGACGGTCCTTCTCAGGGTTTCACTACCATGTCTAGCGGTTCTGCCCATGGCACAAACGTGGCGATGAACGGTCCTTCGTATGGTTTCAACACCATGTCGAACGATTCTGCTCGTGGTTCAAACTCCACGTCGACTGGTCCGACTCGTGGGCCCTCCAACGTCGCGATGAATCACACTCGTCGATCTGCCAACAACGCGGCAAACCGAGCCCCCCATGGAAACTCAACCACCGTGGCAAACGGAGCTGGTCGTAGCGGCGCCCATAGCCGCAACAATAGAAATAATCGCGCTTTCCGTGAGAATGGGAACAGGACGGCAAACGGCGCTTCGCAGAGAAACTCCAACAACTCGAACAGAGCTCCGCGCAATCTTGGAAGCTCCAACATTGCCAACCGCCTTCCTCACGGCGCTTCTATTACCATCATCCCAGTAAGTCTTCGCCGTCTTCTCGATCTGTGGTTTTTACTAACATCATCATCTTCTAGCGCCCACAGCCTGTTACCCAAGACGTGACTGCCCAAGAACAAGTTCCTCAGCATTCTCAGGTCAACATGAACAACGGGGCTCGTTCTCAGGCTCAGGTAAGCCTCATCCAATACCTTAGACCAAGGTGAAGATACTCATCACTAACCTTTATCCTTTGTTTAGAGCACCCCGCCTGCTCAAGGCAACGGTCCCGAGGGTCGTGTTCAGCCCGGCATCATTTCGCCTCCCCAAGAGCACGTTGACATGGCACAGTATCGCGTTCCTCAACCCGCTCCCTCTGGGCCCATCGGTCGTATTCCCCAGAGCCAGTCTTACAGTGCTGCTATCCCTCAGAGCCAGCCTTACACTCCTGGTTTGCCTCAGAGTCTCTCTTACAGCTCTGGTCTGTCTTTCGCCAATGCTGGTCCTACTCCCCAACAGCTGGAGGAGAGCCATGTGTCCGGGTCTTTTTCCGGCTCTGGAACCGGTTACAACGAACGTCTGACTGAACCGCGCAACTATGCGCCTCGCACTTCTGGACAGCCTGTAGGCCAACACCCACCTCCTTTCAACCTCAACTTGGAGCTGGTTGTCGCCTCTCCCCAGGCCTCATCCCAGGCTGCATCCCAGGAGAAGCCCCAGGAAGCTGTCCAAAGTCCTGTTGCTTCTGAGTCCAACGCCCTGATTCCGTTTCCTAACCTGCCTCCCCCAGCGGTTCAACAGGCTATGCTCGCTGCCCCTATGCCGATGCCATTCCACACCAACAAATCGAACAAGCTCATTGAGCTCACCGGCACTGTTTCCGGCTATCCTACCCGACAGATTGCCATGAGCGATGGGTATTTCCCCTTTATTGATCTTCCAGGTTCGGCGAAACCGGTCATGTTCGGTGTCGTTCGCCTCAAGAACGTGAGTTTATATCCCCTACCTGGTTGATGGCAGTTTTATACTGACCTTTACAGATTCCATTCTCCGCGAAACGAGCTGAGATTGTTGCCTTCATTGGCCGCAACAGCAAGATGCTGAATGACGCTGACGAGCCTGTTCACATCATCATGGACCGTGCAACTTCCAAGACCATGGATGCGTTTGTTGAGTTTGCGACTATGGAAGATGCTGCCCGCTGTGCTGAGCGCCACCACCAATTCGCCCAAAACGGACGTGCCGCCCGTATCGGTGACCGAAATATTGAGGTCGAGCTCTCAAGCCAGGCCGCTCTCATGAAAGAGCTGTTTCCTCTTGCTCGAGGTGTCTTCTGGGACGGCGCCAACCCTATTGTGCTGCCTCCCAATGAGCGTGAGCCTTGGGCCAATTTCAAAGGCTTCATCTCTTGCGAGGAAATGGTCATGCTGGTCAAGCATGTTGAGGTTCCCCATCGAGTATGCTCATCGAGTTGTGTTTACCATTCATCTACTAACACTTCACAGTCTCCCTTCTCTAAGGAATGCCCCCAGCGTCCTTACGAGTGCCTTATTAGCACCCTTCGAAAGTTTCCCTGGTTCGCGACCTACTACATAACCATCACTCAACGAGAGGCCATGTTCAAGGCTACTGTCAAACTCCTCCACTTGCTTGCCAAGTCGATTGCCCAGGGCGATGATCCTGTCAACCTTAACACTGGGCTGTTCAAGAGGGTTGTAAAGTCAGCCATGGAGTGCAAGGGGTTCACTATCATGATGAAGGACAACATTGCCTTCATGATTGATATGTCTGAAATGGAACAGCGCATCCACGGCCAACCTTTGAACGCTTCTTCCTGGGTTCACCAGTACACTATCGCTACCAAGCGTGATGCACCCCGTGATGTCGTTGATGTAAGTCTACCCTCTCGTCCTTTGACCGCTCTGAAAAGGAATGCTAACACCATCTGCAGTGGTACATCCGCCTCATTCGCGAGCAGACCACTCGGGACGTTCTTGTTCGTCCTATTCATGAGCGGATCGCTCTGCAGGAGACCCTCAAGGGTACCGACGACTACTGGGGCTACTTCTTCCGCGAAGTCAATTACATCCAAGGACCTCAGTTTGACACCATGACGCTTGGTCACTGTTCACGAGCAGAGTTCACGGCTCTGGAGCGCATCATCACGCGTGCTCTCGAAGGCAACTAAGTTGCATCCCTCGGAGTCATTCTCCCCTCTTGGCGAAGGAAAAAGAGTTGCTGAGCTACGCGTCTACGAGCGCAGGCCTGTTGGGCCAAACACGACGAAAAGTCTGATTTCTATGGTTTTGGGTTGTGCCTTTTCTTTCTTTTCACATCGATTCATATACCAGCTTTGCACACATCGGTTCCGCATCTCGACACGGCCATCGAACTTTGTATTTCGACACAGCCTTCTGATTTTATTTCGGTTCACCTGGGTTTTTCTTGGTTTCGAGTCGTTCCTCTGGCTTCATTTCGACTCGACTCTTTTCTTTCTGCATCTCGACGCATTTGCCTGGATTCATCAAGCCAGGAAATTCGGCGCCGTTCTTTACACATCGGACCCCTAACGCCAAAGAGACTTGGGCGCTCGCGGAGCACTGCCTCACCAGTAATATTCGGAACTCAGCTTTTTGTCGACTCATCTATCGGGGCCAAGGCTAGACGACCAGCATACGGGAGGAGGAAGACTTTGCGGCGCACTAATTCGATGACTTAATTTGGGGGGGATGATGGATGGCAGCCACAAGGACAGGGCCCTATACATGGGGATAGGGATGCTGTTCATTTGCGCCGGTTCATTAGGGGTTTGCAGGCATGTTTCTGATTTTCACGGTACTTTTGGGATTCTACTGGCTTCTTCTGGCTATCATAAAAACAAAAAAAAAAACAATTTTGGTAATCCGGGCTGTTCTCGATTGATGTGATGTGATGTGATGTCTGTGATTGATTGTCAATGTAGTCTAGTCTACACATGGCGGCACTCGAGCCTCTCTTGTTGACTTGGCCTGCATTGATGAATCCAATTGCATATTTATCCTTGTACTCAATTCCAAACCGCGACAGACATTAAAATGACATTTCTCAAGCTGCCCTCGCCCTGATTTTTGGCTGCATTGCTGGTCAGTTCTCACCTACTCACGCAGCAGGGCTGGGGTGCATAAGGCCGATTGATAACGGCATTTAGTGCACCAATGCGCTGGCAGTTCCCCTGAAACCGGCCCTCAATGCCCTGGAATTGTAGTGGATAACCCCTAGAGTCCCATGGCTCCACGTGTATAAGTGTCGGCTCCAGCCAATGGCGGCTGGCGATGCCTCACTTGGCAACGGCATGTCGTCTCCACTTGCCGAAACCAAGCAGGCGTTTCCCTTCCCTTCCCTTGCCGTTCCCGCCCCTGGCTAAGGTCCTCTGGAGTGAGTGACCCTGAGAGACGGCAAACGTTCCAAGTCTTCTCGTGTCGTCTCCCTTGTCGAAATTGAAACCGCCCGTCAACAAACCACCTGCCCCAGAGTTGGATCATCCCCAAAGGGCTGCACTTTCCGTGTTTGTGTTTTATTATATCCGACGCCCCTTCCCTTCCCTTCCCGTCTCGTCCCGAGCTTTTGCTTGCTATCTGTACAAGCAAGCAGTAGGAGCAGGAGCAGGAGCCGCGTGCACCAAGACCCGACTCGTTCGTGGATTTATAAACAACCAAGAGGGCCCCATCTCCCGAGTCCTGTCCCTCACCACCAGCATCAGGCGATTCTTGCTTTCATCGCC
Organism: Fusarium sp. JS1030; assembly: GCA_000966855.1. Lineage (NCBI taxonomy): Eukaryota > Fungi > Ascomycota > Sordariomycetes > Hypocreales > Nectriaceae > Fusarium > Fusarium sp. JS1030. The sequence continues at coordinate 166,915 of JWIW01000006.1, forward strand.
GTTGTCGGAGCTACCAATCTAGAACCAGATCTCCCATCTGCACCACCTTCACCAGCTGCACATCTCGGTTTTTTCCCCTTTCGTTTAATCTCACTTCATCACCATCATCATGGCTGCTGAGCAGGACAAGACCGCTACTACTGCTCCTCCTGCGGAGACCCCGGCTGCTCCCGCTGTCGCTGAGACTCCAGCTGAGACTGCACCTACCAAGGCTGCCGACGAGGGTCCTACTGAGGCCAAGCCTGAGAAGAAGTCTGACGAGGAGAAGCCCGAGGCCAAGTCTGCCCCGGAGACCCCTCTCACCAAGCTCAATGCCCGTCTCGAGGACATCTTCACCAAAACCCTCCACAGGGAGATGTGGGGAGTCCAACTCTCCAACATCGACCATGTCCCCACCAAGGTCGTTCTTCAGAAGTTCCTGCGCGCCAATAACGATGATGCCGCTGCCGCTGAAAAGCAGCTCACCTCAGCTCTTCAGTGGCGAAAGGACATGGACCCCGCGTCCCTCGTTAAGCAGACCTTTGATAAAAAGAAGTTTAACGATCTTGGCTTTGTCACCACCCACAAGGGTGAGAGCGGCAAAGAGACCATCATCACTTGGAACATCTATGGTGCTGTCAAAGACAACAAGGCTACCTTTGGCAATGTTGGAGAGTGAGTATCCATGTTGAGCCCATGCACAAAGCTTTACTGACTTGAATTCAGGTTCATCGAGTGGCGAGCTGCCATCATGGAGCTCAGCGTCCAGAAGCTGAAGCTGGACCAGGTCACTGAGCCCATTCCTGAGGGTGGCGAGGATCCCTACCAGATGATTCAGGTTCATGACTACCAAAACGTCAGCTTCTTCCGCATGGACCCTGCGGTCAAGGCGGCCAGCAAGGAGACCATCTCTGTCTTCTCCATGGCGTACCCGGAGCTGCTTTCGCACAAGTACTTTGTCAACGTCCCTGCCATCATGGGCTGGATGTTTGGTGCCATGAAGCTCTTCCTAGCCCCTGCCACCCTCCGCAAGTTCCACCCCATGACCTCTGGCACCACACTGGCCACTGAGATCAAGGACATTGTTTCTACTCTGCCCAAGGAGTACGGTGGTCAAGGCTCCAGTGTCAAGGAAGGCCTGACCGTTTCATTGGCTGAATCTAGTGAGACTCCTGCGGAGGCTCCCGCCGAGGTTCCTGCTCCTCTTGAGGCAGCCAAGGAGGAGACGGCAGCCAAGGCAGCTGAAAGTGCCGGCGAGAAGCAAATCGAAGAGGGTGTTGACAAGTTGACATTGAAGCCTGTCGAGGAAGTTCCCGAAGCTGAGAAGAAGGAGGCTACCCCCGCTACTGATGCTGACAAGAAGGAGACGGCCGCCTAAGTGGTGGATGACTGAAAAGCCGGATGAAGCGTTAAGCCGGAGGATACCAATGTCGTGATTTCGCTGCCAGAAACAATACCCCTTAAGTTCTCGTGAGTGCGCCTCCCAAGAGTGGCGTGCGTATATCCGCTCTAGAGACATTTTAATTCCCAAGTAGAACGAAATAAAGATTCTTCTCTTCGTTTGCAATTGTGTGCTGCTGCGCAATGTGGTTCTCCGCGTGACCTGGCCCTGAGGATTGGCGCCTCTGGGTGATGCAAGGTCGTCGGGTCGGGGTTCCGAGAAGCAGCCTCTCTGCCCTTCCTATGTGAACATGAATAATTAGCTAAAATGCAATATTTTCGATTATTGATCTGAACTCTGGAGATTGACGGAGACTGCACTCAGTGATAACTTGATATAATGGCGATATGGCTGAGTGAGCTACACAGAGTTGACACCAAATATCGAGATCCCTGTGAATAGGTTTTCGAGCAATGAGTATGGCCCACGGCTGAATGTTTTCTGTTCTCAGGCGGAAGGATGCAAGATTTATTCGAGCTTGGATTTCCGGCTGGTGTGAAGGCTGAGATAATGAACACTGCCACGCTGGAGCTGCAAGTGACTGCTCACCTGGAACCTTGCAACCCTCGTCATCGTCAGAAAACACGGGAATATGAAATAAATCCTTATGCTATAGTAAAGCTAAGCTTAGCCTTATTTTTAAAAGATCAATAGTATATAATAGCTAAGGCTTAAGCTTCTTTTATAATAATATCTTGTCACTATTAGCCTAATAGTAGTCATTTGATAGAGTTTTGTGTTTTTTGACACGCGCAGGCAACCGAAAGGATGCAATGGGCGGGAGAGGTTGACAGGTGAGTGTGGCGGGCAAAGAGCAATTGTTCACTTGGATAATTTTTTGCCTTACGTCTAAGGAGACCAGGTGAGATGCTTGATAGTGATCCGCAACCGCGTGGAATTTCCTGGTGTTTGGGGTCAAACACTCGTGAGCGCCTCAACTCCCAAGCCGTGGGTCACAACTCGCACCTCACCCCCTGAACTTTGTAACGTCACTTGGACAGCAATTCCGGAAATAATGTGCATTCTTCTCGAAGCGATATCGATGTGTTTCAGCTGATCTCTGAAACTCGAATGATATAATGGAGCACTGCAGTGGCAACAGGAGGGAGCTACATGGCGTTTGTCGATAATGAGGGCAGAGGAGATGCCTCGACCTGTCAGTTGACGACATGTAGATCGACCCCCGACTCGGTGGTAACTCGATAATGCATCTCGATGAGACAGATACAATAGGTGATTTAATTTTTCATGGTGCCTCACGATGCATCTGGGGTCCAGATATGGTGGTATCTGAGTCAGCTGTTGTCGAGGCTCCCAGTGGCAAAGCAGATGGGAGGATGACATGTTGAGGATGGTGTAGGATGGAGGTGTAACTCGAGAGATGCGGAAGAGATAGGTTCTCGATGGCAATTTTGAACAGAGCATCAAATCCAGGGAACCCATACATTCAGGATCGAGTTCATGGCAAATGCCTCATAGTGATGCAGAGCCCGAGTGATAGCTGTGCATCATGGGGTGGTCTGTCTGTTGGTCTACCCAGGTCTCGACACATCGATTCTGTTTACCTCTTTTGCTAGCATGGCAAAATAGCCCAGCCCAGCCATTTTCTTTTCTTCTCCTCATCCTTCTCGACTCTGTCTCTCTCTCACACTCTCTCTCTCCCTCCCCTAAAAATTCCCTAAACTGCCCGGACGCGATAAACCCGGCTCCGTCATCATCTTCCCCTTGCCTCACGCACCCCCCAAAAAACCCTCTATCACACTTTCTCCCTCTCTTTCTCTTGCAAACCCCCAACTCTATCAAACCACATTGTCGGCGAGAGAGCCAACTGGATACGTGCTCTTGCGGGTGTATTACACACACAAGATTTCTCGTTGCTCTTCTCCACTATTGGTCTCTCGACTATCTTTTTTTCCTTGTCCATCCATCGTTTCTTATCCTCTTCCTCTGGCTCCCTGTCACGCCTCTTCCTTCAGTCGTCCATCCCACTTTTTTCCACCCGAGCATCTCGACGCGACCCATCACATCACTCTTCAACAACTCTCCAATTTAACTACTTTGCCCCTTCTTTCTCCATCCTTCAAACGCGTCCTCATCGAGAGGAAGTGACTTAGTTTTTCCACATCTCGACAACTACTTGTCTCCTCGTCCATCTGACTCTTTTTTTGACTCTATCAAAAGTCTCCGCATTCTCTCATCGAGGCCAGATCTGATTGCCTCTCCTCCTTTTTCGGTTGTTGTTGTCCCTAAAGAATACGTACCCTGGGTCCCCCAGCTTGGACCGGCGCGCGCGGGGGGAAGGACCACCCACAGGCACTCGCCCACACCCTCCTGCCCACTCTCATCTTTGGCGCGCCGCGTCTCGTCTCTTCCACCTCTTTAACTCTACCTCAACTTCTACCTTTACATCCACCTTTACCTTTACCTCTACTAAACTCTTTCTCAACGCTAATAACTATCTACCTACTTTACTCCTTTTCTTCTCTTTTGAAATCATCGTTGCAACATCTTCCCATCCCTTCTTGGAGACTTGGCTGCGGATGACCTCTACTTTCCGAGTATTTCGCGTCGAGTCGAGTTCACTTTAACTCCATCTCTTCAAGCGAGGTCTTTACCCTGCCGCCATGGCCCTCGTGTTGCCCGCTGAGGGCAGCTTCGAGGTTGGCGCCACGGATGACTCCTCTTCGAATGTCGCGTCCACGACTTCAACTCCTCCTACTACCGTCGCCGACGAAGCTAGCCTTCACTCCGACTCTCCTAAACGCGATGTCGTTCACGTTGCGGTCGAGCCCGTCTCTCTCGAGGTCGCGTCTGATGACCATGCGCCCATTGATTCCTCCCCCGCTGCGATTCCTGTCGAGCCTGTCCAGACCGCCGAGACCGACAGCCCTGCCGATCCGCCGCCGCCACCTCCTCAATTTCGCTCTCGCCGCAGCCGCGAGAGCGCTCCAGTGTACAACCTCGTTCAATTGAGCGGCACGGCCGGCCATGGTAAACGACGCGCCAAGGGAGATATTGTTGCGGACAGGAGACGGCGACGAACAGTTTCTGGCCCGGTTTTGGACAATGACAACCAAGAAACTTCAAGCCCTGTTCAGGGTGCTACTCCCGAATCCGCTCGCAGTGGTAACAAGGCTGCGGGGGCCCTGCGATCACTCAATAATAACGTAGAGTCCCCGCGTGCTCGACATCAAAAAGTTCTGGAGAAACTCTCTAGACGGCGTTCTTCATCGCGTCTCTCTGGCGTTATCGCGCCCGTCGCGAACAACACAGCCAAGCCAGGCAAGCGCAGTCGCAAAGCTGTGGAGAAGGCCCCAGTATCCATGTCACGCGAGCTCAGGCGGTTGCAGGACACTAAGGAGTTTGCCCACATTGACGACAAGCCTGTACTTCACACGGTCTGGTCCAACGGCAAATATGTTGACCCCAAAGCCCCTAAGCCAACAGCTCAAAAGAAGGCTGAGACGGAGCCAGCTGAGGAGGATTCTGAGGCTGAGGCGGAACCCATCACCAACACCAAGAAGCGCCGTGAGAAGAAATGGCTCGACAAGGGCCTTTACGCCGGCCAGGAAACTCCCATCGACATTTCAAAGGGATTAACTGTGGCTGAGAAGAAGCAGCTGGCACAGCTCCCCGAACTTATCCCCAACGGTCGCGTCAACAAAACGATGCCTCTACCCATGTTCAATGGCCTGCGTACGCTCATTTCCGGTCGTGACTTTAAGCTGCCCTTCCACGTCTGTAACCCTCTTCCTCCAGGCCAACCTAAGCCTGATGAGTGGAAGAAAATGACAAAGAGTAAATTTCCCAAGCAAAAGAGTGAACATGCGCGCTAACTAAAGTTCAGACCGATTTATTGGCGAGTCCAAGGAGATCTGGCGAAAGTCGCCGCACTTCCACGATTATCAGTCCAAGTGCGTGTGCAAGCCTGAAGACGGATGTGGTGAGAGCTGCCAGAACAGAATTATGCTCTACGAGTGTGATGAGCAGAATTGCAATGTTGGTAAACAACACTGCACCAACCGCGCCTTCGCAAATCTCACTGCGCGCCGTAACAAGGGCGGCAAGTACCGAGTTGGCGTTGAAGTTATCAAGACTGCGGACCGCGGACATGGCATACGCAGCAACCGATGCTTCCGACCCCACCAGATTATTATGGAATATGCTGGAGAAATCATTACCGAGGACGAGTGTGAGCGCCGTATGACAGAAGTCTACAAAGACAATGAAGTGAGACAACTCCATTCTGACACACCTGATTGGGTGACTTTACTGACTAAGCAAAGTGCTATTATCTCATGAGCTTCGACCAGAACATGATCATCGACGCAACTTCAGGAAGCCCTGCGCGTTTCGTGAATCATAGCTGCAATCCCAATTGCAGAATGATTAAATGGATCGTTTCCGGAATGCCGCGAATGGCCCTGTTTGCTGGCGATCAGCCCATCATGACTGGAGATGAGCTGACTTATGACTACAATTTTGACCCATTCTCTGCCAAGAACGTTCAGAAGTGTCTCTGCGGCGAGCCAAACTGTCGAGGTGTCCTCGGACCCAAGCCCAAAGAGGTGAAGCCGCCCAAGACGGTTCTCAAAAACGCGGTCAAGGGCGCAGTCAAGGCAGGAAAACGCAAGCTCAAGGAACTCGTGGGCGATGAAGCAGACAAGGACGGAGGCAAGGCGAAGAAGCGCAAGGTGCAGCCAGCGACAGGAGTGAAGCGAGCCTTGGCCAACGCTAGCTCCAAAGTTGCCAAGGGTGCAGCGAGTGCTCTCAAGAAGGGCATGTCGAGTGTCACGATGACGGCAAGGAAGGCAGCACTTGGGTCCAAGTCGCCTGCGAAGCGACGAGCATCGACCGGAGCCCTTCTGAAGAAGACGACGACAAAGCGGGTTATCCAGACTTACTCGGGACGGACGCCCACCAAGAGACGTGTTTCGGCCAGCGCCTCCAGCCTCGCGCTCGCCTCGGCGAACAAGGGCAAAGGATCTCCAGCAACTAGGGTGACTGTCAAGACGACGACCAAGATGACGGCATCACCGGTGACGACGGGATCTGTGACCAAGACGTACGCCCGGGGCGCAGGCGCGCGCAAGTCGGCGAGCCAGGGCGGCTCACCTCGGCAGGCGCTCGACGTGTCGCGCGAGACGGAGATTCAGGTGGTGCAGACGGGGGAGTAAAGTAATGAGATGAGCGAGATGACAGAAAGAGATGACGTTGGGTTGGCATTTTCCGTGTGCAGGTAAACGAGGCATTCCGGCGGATCTGGATTGATTTCGGGGTGGCAGGCGGCTTAGGAAATCTGGACCTGCTTTTGGCCTTTCTGTTTCCCTTTTGTTTTCTCGCTGGCGCCAAGGCGTAGGAAAGGGCGGCATTGTACAGTACCAGGGAAAGGTTTGGCTGGCGGGCTGTCGAGGGCATATTGTATTTGTGCTTGTTTATCTACCTTAGTGTTTGAGCTTTTTTGCAAAGAGTTTTGTAACGCCGTCTTTGGCCTGTGATTTGGTGATGATGACTCTCGTGACTGCTGGGGAATGCGCGCAAAGGGGTTGATCGGGCCAGGGATCAGGGGTGGTGAGAGAGGCATGGAAGACGCCTCAGGATGTCCAGGCTCCAACATTAAACCTGCAATGCGCAACGGATATCGCCGATTACCTCTTGTCTCAACTTCTTGGATCCTAACCAGGCAGCAACAATTCGTCTCGCATCATCGTCTCTCTCAAGAGTCAGAAATTCTCATGCCAATCAATGGTCGGTGAAGACGATCCGAAAATGAGGCGACAAGCAGGCAGAGGAACTAGTAAACCTAGACAACACGTAGCACTCGCCCTGTTGCCGTGTGTGCAGCCCTTCGGCTATTTGCAGCGTCGAGACCAGAGGCCAAAAACGAGATGAAATGAGAGTGCGCCTGTTACTGAGCCTTGGTCTAAGCTTATCCTCGCTCTCCTCGGTGAGAAAAGAAGGCGAGGTGATACTGTTGAGAGGTTTTTGAGGTTATACTATCCAATGGGTTAGGTATCGTATCCCGGATGTGGCGCAGTTATCATGTACGGTAAGCCGCCAGGGGTGGAGGCTTATGCTGTCGAAGCATGTTTCTACAGGAGGCAATGTTTTAAGCATAACCGCCTTTGCAGCAACTCGGATCATCGGATCCATCAGGTGGAAAATTCCTAAAATTCTAGAAGTTTGGGGATTCTGAAACTGGACAAATCCATCCATTAATCCTGGCATCACATGTGGCTCGGCGTCATCTCTGACTTACATGGCTGCTGATCTGTGACACCACAAAACGGCACAAAAGCAAAAAAAGAAACGAGGTGGCAAATCGTGGAGAGAGCACATGGCAAGGTCAGCACCACAATGGCGAATTGGGCCTGCTGGGTTTTACAAGGCTTTGTGCCTGGAAGAGCAGAGATCTCAATTTCATTGGGGTTGGTGTTTCGCAGAAGCGCATCTCACCATGACCAGGCGAAACGCCCAAAGCTCTGTGCGCGGTAACACGCCCAGGGGGCATCTGCGCCCCCCAAACTAAAGGCTGGAAATATCATCACATCGGATAGCGGTGACTGGGACGGCGCAAATACGCAGCGTGGTTTCAAGCAAAAAAACAAATGGTGGTATTGGGAACTCTTGCGGGTACTGTCTAGGTCTATCTTGCGCCAACCAAAAAAAAAATTGACAAAAAAAAAACAATGCAATCCAAGGTATCAAGACGGGAGTCAAAGGGAAAGTCTAATTACAATACAGAGTGGGAACAGGATTGGAAAATGAGGTATAGAAATAGAAATGGCTAAATAGATGACTGGTGGAGGAAATGGAAAAGAAATGGGGTAAGATGAGGAATGAGTGGCATCCTTCAAGTTGTGAAGTCTGAGATATCAAGAGAGAAGAGGGCTATTGCTAGCCACAGGAAAATGTTCTCTATTGCTGCGAAGCAAAGAAGACTGCAGTTCTGTCTACCTTGGGTGCAATCTTCATAGGATGTCCTGTTTGCCATCCCTTTTTTCTAGCCGTCGTTGTCTAATGCCGTACGTGTTGTCTGTTGAGTGTATTCCGTCGAGCAAATCGTCTTTAAAGAGTGTCGATGAGAGGCAACACGACTGTCTGATTACCAGAGTTGGTATTTTCGCTCAAGACATGTCTTGTCGAACTTAAGAATATCTCGCCATGAAGGATACTTGAGGGCTTGTGAAGAAGGAGCCTTCAGAGTTGAGGTTGAAGTGCCAGCGTGTACTTGTCCGTAGTGCTGACTGAACAACACGGCTTCTTTGAGCAAGGCTGGGCCGCAATCCATGGATTACGAACCAGTAACATAATCGGTGCGGACAGCGCAAGAGCCGCATCGTGGGTGATGGCAATTTAAGCACGCTGGAGTGCCGATGACCGTCATAGCTCCAGCACCGCAGTAGTGGCATTGCCACATGGAAACATATTGGCCAGGCATTGTGGCTGCAGCGAGGAGAACTAGGTGTGAACAAGATGTCTCGAGGCTTGAATATAATTTCGACGAGGTCTGTAGAAGCAGAATGATCTCTAGGATAGTTGAGTGGTGTATTGGATGGTTGAGTTGCTAACAATCGCGTCCAGAGCCTTCAATCCTCGAAATATATATATACATACCGGACGGCCACCCACAGCTTCGTATTCAGTCAGGTCCCAATCGTGGAATTTCCACGTCCAAGCGGCCTCACATTGGAACGACGGCAATCAACAACAATCGCCTCGTTTGTGGCCAGAGGCGCAATAGTGTGAGGTAGTTCTCCACAAACACTGAGAGACAACTTGAAACCCAGTCATTTTGGCTTTTGGTGCGTAGTGCGACGGTGTTTCGTGGCGTAGTGATAATAGCTTGTTCTTGACTTCCAGGGACAGTCCACGCTTCAGGAGGAAGGGAGGGAGTTTCAACCAGCTCCAGTTTGCTGATTGGGCAACGTTGAATGACCATCACGATGCCTCACCTGGGGGCATGACTCCAGATGGAACTCTCAGTCATCCACTAGCAATAGCATCATGGATCCTGTCTGTCAAAGCGCTAGGGGACCGTATCAAAAATAGGGCCGTTGAGAGCTTCGCCTCTCTATCCAAAGGCTGACTTCCGCCGCCGTGGGTTACAAAGGGTCTCGGGAGGTCGGGCGAAAGGTTCCTGTGGCACTAGATAAACGATAGGTCTGATTTCAAGGTTAGAGGCCGAGGCTCAGTCTGGAAAGCTCGTGTAGGTGGTCTTCTAGCATAGCCCACAATGGCGGACTCTATCCGTCTCGCCTGTCCGCCTTAGAACCACAGTGTCGGAACAGGACGGACGTCATGGGGGTGCGGGAAGAATACTCAATGCCCTCCTTTCAAGCCCCACGGCAAACCACACACACAGCCACCAAAGGCTTGCACATGATAATGATGGAGACGGTAATTTCATGTCGACCTCGGTGTAATTGAATTCGAAACGTATATCGGCGACGGGGTGCTTGAAATTGTAGAGCCTTGGACTTTGTGGTTGTTCGACATGAGTCGCAGACCCGGGCGCGGACGTCGTGGTTGGAGAGCTGGTGGGATTGAAGGGACGGAGGGGTAGTCTCTCAGGGAGCGAGGTCGGACGACGGTTGGCGGGGTGCGCCTCACTCGCGGAGCCTCTCAAAGCGTTGACCGAGCGAGTTAGGTCGTCGAACAGATCAATGAATCGGGCAACGCATTGGGGGAATGTCGGATTGCCCCGGTAAATGCGGCTCTGCTAAGCAGGCTTCATGCCGTGTGACGAAAGTTGGTTGCGCAAAGTGCAAAGGGCCCTGATCGTCTTTGGACACGTTATGGAAGGGGTGGAGGGATGATATGCATCCACCTTGATGCAATAACAGGAGGAACTGTTTATGTATTGAGTTAGCCAGTGCAGTTCTCTTAACGCAGGTGAGGTAGGTACTCTTGCATGTAGGGGAAAGTACAACTCAACGACATTGCCTAGACAGCCGCATAGTGGTACCCGCCATGCTGCAGGCAGACATCCCAAAATGCACGACACAGGTACCTAGAAGAGACAGCGACAGCATCAAGGCATAGAATTTGGGTTTATTTCCAGAGCTCATGTCGATGGAGCGATTGTTGTGGCATCGTTCATGAGAAATAGAGGCCCAAGATATGTATGCGAAGTTTTCGAGCAGAAAGTATTTGGGCAGTGCATGTTGCAGCTGAGCACCTCGACCGAGCCGAAATATAGAGAGAATGCACTGCTTTCCTCGGGCATCTTGTTAGTCATCTCCCAGTTTCTACTGGTTTTAGATCGATTAGACTCATTTTTAACTTCTTTCATCGACTAGGTCTCGTAGTATCAGCTCGTCGATAAGGTAAAATATTGAGTTGTCGTAATAGTTGAGTAGCTTCGTATAAGTTCGAGAAACTGAAAAGGGATATCAGCCAGCAAACCTTTCACCACAACAGAGCCGAGAAAACGAGCATATTAATTGAACATGAAAAAAGGAGGCTCTCTGGGGGTTATATACCCCCCAAGGTTGCTGAGGTCGCCTTGCAGCCACCACTCTGCGAACGCAGAGCCTCTCTCAGCCTAGTTGTTAGAAGTACATAACAAACTAGAAAAATAACGCCCAAAAAGCACTTTGGCTTCGGTAAGCCATAATGTGCTAATTGAGCCTCCTAGCGGAACAAAAGAGACCGTCGCTAGGCGTTTTGTGTCGGTCATTTGTTTCGGGATAGCCTAATCGAACCAGTGCGGACTTGTATATTGACCGTGATGAGGCTCCGGGCTTGAAATGAGAGGCAGATATGCGGCTTAAGTTTGAAGAGACTTGTTGGGCGTGAAGAGACAACACAACTGAGGATGCCTGAGCATGCCTAACATTGTTGCTGTAACAAAGCGCCCGAGGCTTCAACACCAATAACGAGAACCCAGCGGATGAAGCTGCGTCCAGATTAGTGCAAGCAGTTGAACGCCTGGCTGGGAGGCATTTTTCAGTGAAGGGATCATGGTGGTATGATTTCGAGCAAGGATGGCACCCTTAATTTGGCATTGGTCCTCGGGAGGTCTTTGCACCTAGGCATCGTCAAGTCGGCACTCGCAACACCACGACAGCTGAGGATCTTGGTAGAAGAGGATTCGAGTGTTGCAGGAAAGCCGCCGTATTCGACAAATAGTCCTACTGCTTGCTTATGAGACCTACATCTAGGACAAGTGGCCAAACCAGTGCTGACGTACACGTCGGAGGCGCAATAAGTATTGAAAGGATCTTGGCCTATATTTATCAAGTCCCCCGAAAGATGACCTAGGGCGACGATCTCACGGAACGCTCGGCATCAATTAAGAGTTGAATTGAGGAGAAAACGATCTATTACTTCTCATATTGTTAAATGTACGTCCTAACTGAGGTGCTGAGGCCTGCTACCACGAGGGCATTTGATTTGCCGCCTGGCCAACGTGTAACAAGTGATAGATTCAAGGGGAATCCTAGAACTACATCGCCCGCCGCAAGCGATGAAAGCAAGGCCAATGGACAGAATATCACACTTGTCAATATATCAGAGGTTGAAATATAAAGGTTGTAGGGCATATTGTTGGTTTGAGTCAGTTCCGATGTGACAGGCGAGACATTGCTCGAAAGAGCCGGGTCTCCGTACAGTGCCTCACAGCGGCGCCACCCATGTATACTTGGCTGGTTCACCCGGATCGACTCGGCTTCCTATTGGCAAAGGTTGAGCTGGCTAGTTCTGCAAAATTAAATACAAACAAGCAGATTCTTTTCAACAATTACGGAAGATCCTACAAAATAGTGTTACACGGTATCTAGGGTTGAGTTGACCAGCATCACGATTACTGATGAAGTAAGCTCTTGGCGCGTCAGAGGTTACTTAGGCGACAAACCAAAGTGCATGGATGTCTGGAAACATCTCTTAAATGATCGAATCCGTTGCTTAAACTCAATAATTTCATTTCTTTTTAAATCTTATAACACAAACTCTTTTGCCGTGGTCCTCATGGCGGCACTCTCGTGTTGGAAATTATCTTAGATGGATGGACCCCAGCACGGAGATGCAGTTGCTGCAGCTTCTTCCTAATAAGCCTTACCCAAATATTCATTGGACATCTATCTTTCATCTAGGCTCAAATCGAATACATACTTTCACCATAAACCTAAACTTGAAAACTTTGATCGTAGAAAACCATGAATTGAGCAAATATTCGCAGAGGGTCGTATACATAACACAGTGTAAAGTATCCCGTATCATGCATATTTGCACTGTCCTCGTGATTTACCCGAAAGAGCCGCCGAGGCTTCATGATGGCGCGGCCCCTGCGACAAAACACCAGATGAGATCATCACAAAGCCGAGATCGACACACTCGACCTCGGCCTCGATCTTGTTCTTGCACTTCCCCTTTCGTTCTTGGCCTAACCCGATCCACCGCTTCTCCTGCCAATCCTCTGAAGACGGTCGCGATGTTGCGATGCCACGCCCGGCTACCAGCAACCGCGCCGACACTCGGTGGACGGTCCGAGTGATCCCTTTCTTCATTTTCGCGGCGCTAGGCTATGCAACCTACCTTGTCGTCGCGCATCTTTGTGGTATGTGATGCTTTGCTCTTACTGCATTCCTGCGTGGCTAACAAACGTCTCTGCAGTCGACTATCTCCTCCGAGAGAAGAAAAAGACGGCCGTCGCAATCGTTCTCTTGGTTCTCTACTTCATCTTCTTCACCCTGACTGTCGCATCCTACCTCCGAACTTTCCTCACCATCCAATTCAATACTGGGATCGTCCCCTTCACAGCCGAACGAGAGGCGCTTGACAAGGAGCGCAAGGAAACAAAGAAACGAGGAGGGGACGTTGAAGCCCTAACATGGGTCCCACCAGATACCGACCCCGATAGCCCTGGCCTCGAGGCCTTCTACAGCAAGGATGCTTTTGTCTGCGAAGTCGATGGCCGTCCCAAGTGGTGCTCCGAGTGCAGGAACTGGAAACCGGACCGCGCCCATCACTCGAGTGATCTTGATCGGTGCATCCGCAAAATGGACCACCTCTGTCCATGGGTAGGAGGCGTCGTCTCGGAAACATGTGGGTTTAATGGCCGCAATACAAGTCGAGTCACTGACACATCGCCAGCTTTTAATTTCTTTGCTCAATTTACATCTTACTGCACCTGTTACTGCGCTATTTGCCTAGCAACGGCAGCATATTCTTTACGACTAAAACAGCAGGACGGGCGACCGTTGGACGGATACATCATTGCCGGCCTTGTTCTCTCCGGCCTATTCGGCTTCTTTACTTTAGCCATGACCGCCACATCGGCACGTTTTATTTTCACAAACATCACAAACATCGACTTGTTCAAGAAGAACCAAACCTTTCGATTAGCTGTCCGCATCCCGCAGAATACCCCGCGGACGGATCGCTATGAGACCATCACCTACCCACTCGTATCTTCTCCATGGGGATCAACTGGCCCTGAGAGGGCCCACGGCTACGAAATGGGCCAACTCAATGGTCACGCCCAGGAGACTGCGAACCCGAGCTCAGCTAGGGACCAGCAGGCTCGGCGGACGTTCGCCATCCTAGCCACCCAACCCGGCGAGAATCCCTGGAACGTCGGGTACTGGAGGAACTTCAAATCCGTCATGGGCAACTCTGTCATTGACTGGTTGCTACCCATACGTCACTCTCCCTGCTGTAACCATGACAGTATGGAGAGTGACTATGAGTTTGGTCCTCTTCTCGACGAGCTTAAGCGGCGGTATGGGATCGTCGACGATGGGCCCCCAAAGGATGGGATTGAGATGACGTCGAGTTAGATACCCCTCCTGGAGTTAAAGCGCTTGTTTTTCTAGAGTTCATCGTGGGTCAGATGCTGGCTTAAGAGATGGCGAACATGATGGTTGCATGGGAACTTATATATAACTGGGTACATACGGATAATTAAGAAAGCGAACAGTAGCTCAAGACTGGTTAATTTTACCTCCACAGAGTATCCCTGGCTTAATAATGTGGTGTCATGATGTTTCGGTGACGATTGCCACCTAACATATTATCGTTACTTAATAGTGTCCATCAGTTATGTCAATTTACATGGAACGATAGACAATGAACATCATAGACGGAGAGGAATTTCATCCGTGAATCTTAATCTCAACTAGGACACGGCACAGTCTAATTGATGACCGATAGAAATAAACGGTTTTCCCTTCTTCACAAGTAAAAAGCGACGCTGACAGCCACACACTTGCTGGGAACAAAAATAAACCAGACCCAAAAAAACATACAACATTGGGGATTCGCTAGTCGTCACCGACCTAGCTACTAATCCAACTCTTGCTAGGTTATCGGTGGGAGATCGGACGGGATCCCGAGTTCTCCGGCAGATGTGGTCGTATGTGCTTGGAGAAGTGGTGGACCGGCATTTTAGGTGTTTGTTGAGTTTGGGAGTCCCCAGCAATAGTCACGAGGAGGGCAAAGAGAGGACATACAGAGGACACATGACTATGGCCACTACATGATAGATCGCAGCGGACTCTAGGAAGGAGGCCAATCAGAATGCAACCGGTGGATACATAGAGATGTGAATGAGAGCTGTCTTTTTTTTAGGGTAGGCTGGAGATTTGGGCGATCTCTGGAGCGGTTCAGGTTGACAGGCGTTGATGATTCGAACACAACATATAATTTTGAAACCACATATAATGTGTCAAAGCCAATTAAAATAACACTACTGTCACCAATGCGTAAAAACTGTAAACACCGATAATGTTGGATCAATGGGCTGGGCTTTTTGTGGTGTTTGAGGAGAAAGAAGGCTCACAAGGTAGGTAGCCACGATGAATCCACGCAACAGGGGGACACTAGTCAGATACGTAGCCTCACGATTAAACAGAGCAACCAGCAACAATTTCAAAATTGTTTCTTCGGCCGAAGGCCTTTAGAAACTCCGTCAACTTTGGTTGTGTGTAACACTATTTATACTTGGATCGAGTCTTGATCCCATTTGAGGCCGGTGTAGCCAGGACATCTCGTCGGTGGAGCCCAAGATCGACCGGTGGGTCCTGCCTTCTACGGCGTCGACCAGTCACATTCCAGATCACACTCTCTTGAGGAAGTCACAACATCCAAGTCTCGTCCATCCTCCACCATCGCCAACTTCATGCCCTTTCAACACCAAAATACGCCAATCACTGAGCAATCCACCACAACCGACACGGCTCTATGAGGGAATTTACGAGCCCTGCTGACCTGATTCTTGCGTCGTGGCGCTCTGCGTGATCACGAAAAAGCCCTCTTCTGCCGAAAGTCTCAAAAGGGAAATCGGCAACCCCAAGGCCAAAAGCAACCGGATGATGCTGATCCGTCCCTTGTTGTCACAATCTCACATGCAGCGCCTTGGCCACAGCCAGGAAGATGCCTTCTTCCCCCCTTCACCGCCCCTTGGGAGCTTCGTCCCCGCTGAATGAGGCCGGCTGGCGGCGCTCGCAGTTCACCTACCGCCAGCTATCACAGCTTGCTTCGTCCAACACCTCGAATCCCTTACGCGTCATCGCTCATATCGATCTCGATGCTTTTTACGCTCAGTGCGAGATGGTTCGGCTCGGCACTCCCAAAGACCAACCCCTCGCCGTTCAGCAATGGTGAGTCCCCCCTTGCCTGCTCATTTCCTTGAGACGCGTCTCATCAATCCTCTCCTGTCTCTGCACTTTCGCCCACCATGATCAGGAATGGTGGCCTGCTGTTCCCGCTCTTCTCCCGATTCCTTTTCTTGGCCTGGGATTTGAGCCTGTTTTCTGCCTGCCTGTCTCTGTCGCGTTATTGTGATTGGAGCTTCTTGGGAAGTTTCATTGATGGCTTCTGTTGTGCTACCCATAATGGCTCAGGAAGGCGGGAGATGGCCGACTTGACTCCACAAACAAGAATTAGTTGTCTCGCCGCTCCCAAGAAGAAGCTCGTATTGGCCGGGTTGTCAAGAGAGAGATCCCCTCATCGAGATCTCGTCTACCGTCCTCACCAGTTTTGTCATACCTGAGGATAGCCTCATTGGCTCGTTGCGAAAGATCAGCTCCTTCTACATCTGAAACTACACTGCCAATGCTCGACTGGTTCTACAACGATTGGTCAACATAACCCCTCTCCCAGACCTTGACCCGATTGATGCACTCTCATCTCTGCCATCTACTCTGTGTTGATTGGCTGACAAAGCTGTCAGAGGACCCATCAACGGCTGGAGTGTTCTACACCGGGACCATGAAGCCGTCGTTCAATTGGATTTAGGTCCCAGTTGTAGTTGTTGGATTTGACTTGGGTTGTGGACGCTTTACATGATTCACCACACAACGTCTGGCCTGTCGAACCTGCGATCTAGTGACACTCAAGCTCTCATGGCGCCCCCTCCTTTTGATACACCACTTCTGTCTTTTCACTCTTCAGCTCGTATGAGCCTCATGGCAGGCTTCCCACTGGCACTTTGGTAACACTTTTGCAGGCAAGGGCTTATTGCCGTCAACTATCCTGCCCGCGAATCAGGCATTGGGCGCCATTGTAACGTCGACGAAGCAAAAAAGTTGTGCCCTAACCTCATTGCTCAGCACGTGGCAACATGGAGAGAAGGAGACGACAAGTGGGCATATCGAGAGGATGCCGCTGCCAGCATAGCAACTGACAAGGTCTCTCTTGACCCATATCGTCTACAGTCGAGAAAGATCCTGGCGGTGATCAAGGAGGCCCTCCCTGTCGACCTGCAAAAGGTGGAGAAGGCAGGTATAGATGAAGTCTTCTTGGACCTCTCAAGTCAAGTCCATTCAATCCTCCTGGAACGATTCCCCGAGTTGACGAATCCGCCGCCGTATGACGACCCTACCGAGAAACTACCGCTTCCCTCCATCACTGCCCTTGACTGGCAAACCGATGCTCTGGTTGACTTGGACGAAGACCAAGAAACAGTTGACCCAGACTGGGACGATGTTGCGATACTCATTGGCTCTGAGATTGTTCGCAAGGTAAGGGCTGAGGTATGGCAGAAGCTGGGCTATACGTGCTCGGGAGGAGTAGCTAGCAACAAACTTGTCAGCAAGCTTGGATCTGGTTACAAGAAGCCCAACAAGCAGACCGTGGTACGCAACCGAGCAGTGTCATACTTTATGACCAGCTTTAAAATCACCAAGCTGCGGAACCTAGGCGGTAAACTAGGCGAACAGATTGTGTCTACGTTCAACGTCGAAGGTATCAGCGAGTTGTTGGACGTTCCGTTGGCAACCATGAAGTCGAAACTTGGGCACGACACGGGCCTATGGGTATACAACACCATACGTGGAATCGACAGCAGCGAGGTCAACTCACGCACTCAAATCAAATCAATGCTGTCAGCCAAGTCCTTTCGGCCTACCATTAGCTCCCAGGAACAAGCTATTCGCTGGCTAAGGATCTTTGTAGCCGACATCTTTGCTCGGCTTGTTGAAGAAGGGGTGTTGGAGAATAAGAGGCGACCGCGCACTATCAATTTGCATCACCGCCACGAGGGCCAGACACGTTCACGGCAGAACCCCGTTCCTCAAGGCAAAAACCTGGACGAAGAAAGCCTCTTCAACTTGGCCAAGGACCTCCTTGGGCAGATCATTGCTGAAGGTAGGGTCTGGCCTTGCGCTAACCTCAGCCTTAGTGTGGGAGGATTCGAAGATGGCGTCAAGGGGAACATGGGCATTGGTGCGTTTCTTGTCAAAGGGGAGGAAGCAGAGGCTCTTCGGTCATCAACACCTGAAAGCCGCCCAGTGTCGACGGGTTCCGAGCACACGACGAAGAAGCGCCGCGCTGAGGACAACGGGATTCAGAGGTTCTTTTCGAAACGTCCATCCAACGATGGGAGCACTTCCTCCAATCAACCTCAAAAGCCCGAGGACCTTGATCCCTGGCCTCATCACAAGACCAACAGTGAAACCAATCCTTCTATGCGCCAGACCGGTGTATCAGATGCGGGCTTCCCAAATGCGAGCGATTTCGAAGAATTCCGAGCGGATGACGACCGACATACCTCCATGGATTTCCTTTCATGCTCTCGCTGCAAGGCCACTTTCGAAGACCCAGATGCGTTACAGAGCCATGAGGACTGGCATATGGCCAAGGACCTCCAGGATGCGGAACGTGTCAAGCCTACATTCGCTGAACGGCAGCCTGCTCCACGTAACCCACCACAAAAAGCGCAGGGAACTTCCTCAAGACGCGGCCGAGGAGGGAAACTGGAGCAAGGACAAAGTCGACTCAAGTTTGGGTGAATGTTTCGCGCATCATCGCGGCACGGACCGAAGCACGGCGTCTACGAAAATTGGCCCCGTCTCGAACCATAGAATCGAAATTATTCGTCCTCGACGCTTTGGCGCCCTTTGGTCGGGCCTCGACTTGCTGTCACGGCATGATCATGGGTGCAGTTACTGGGGATGAGGACCTGTGCATGGGACAGAGCATTGATGGTGCCAAGGGATGAGCTGTGCTGAGCTGAGCTTATCACGGGCGTTATGAAGCTATTTCAAAGCGTGCATTCTGGTACGTTGCACAGGTTGTTTCTTTACTGGCCGGGGCTATGGCATGGTTACACAAAAGTGTTCCAGCTAATTACTGCAGCATTGGCTGTGTGACAATACCTACATCTATATGGGGTATTCTGAAACCTTTCAGAGGAGAATTGGATGCCACAAGCCGGGGGAAATGCGGCTGCGTGGGAACACGGTTCACGTCAAAACGGCCGAGGCGGGCGTGACAGGCGATGAGGCAATGCGGGTAGCCGAAAGCGTACTTGGAGCCAGGGGAGAAAATGTTGAGGCAACTTTGGGTCTGGCTCACGCACTTGTTCAGCGGACGAACCGGAAGCGAAGTCAAAATCACGACCTGCTGATGCAGGCGTCGGCAGTGTCATTTGCGACGGTGAAAGCTTCGCCGGCGTGGGATGCCAAGGTTTTGATCAATTTGGTTCAGCTTTCCGAAAAGAAGCGCCATGATTGGTCGTGCGGCTTGGGCACCTAATCGATGGCTCCAGACGGCGGGCAGCGTGCGTTGGGCCTCAATAGGTGCTAGGCATTGCTACCCGACCCAACCTCCAAAGTGCAGCCGACTAAGCCTACACACAACCACTCAAGGCCGAGCGTTTGCCTTAATTGCAGCTGAGGTAATGCTGGACTATCGCAACACCTGACAAGCATGCGTGCTGTGGAAACACGTTTCCTGTCATGTGTGGGTGTCAAAGATTGGACTAATGCTCGGCGAGCAGTGACTGGGACATGGCGAGCAGAAATAAGGAGCCGGAGGAGCAAAGATGCCCAACATGCTCCGAGACAGTTGGGCAAAGGCAGGACACGATACCACCGCGAGGGAACACGAAGACACGGCTTTTTGAGACAAGGCGACATCGGGTGGGCAAGGTAGCGCTGAGTGTCAGAGCTCCATCAACGTACGTGTCGCTTGGAGATGGGATTCGGCGTGGAATCAGCAGAGAATGCGAGTCTCGGATACCTTGGATGAGATATAAAGCGGCATCATGAGGTGGGTGCCGGGAGATGATGATGGTTCCTGAACGGCTACATACGTTCCAGCCTACGCTCATCATTCTGCTTCCGTGCCTCACGCCCGTCAGGTAGTCAGATTCGTGCTTGTGCACCACGGCCGTCTTCCGGACAAGGACAATCACTCCGTATTCGAAGCCGGGAATCCCTTGGTCGTCGAGTCTGGGAAGACGTCATCGTTGCCCTCATCACCATCCTCCCCATCAGCGCTGTAACCGCTATCACGACCTCAGCGCCCGGCCCCATCACCAAGAGCGCTGATCATTCGGTGAGAAGAGTTT
This sequence comes from Fusarium sp. JS1030, assembly GCA_000966855.1. NCBI lineage: Eukaryota > Fungi > Ascomycota > Sordariomycetes > Hypocreales > Nectriaceae > Fusarium > Fusarium sp. JS1030. Next base: position 187,131 of record JWIW01000006.1, read on the forward strand.
CATGTCGCGTATCCAAGCTTTGTACAAAACGTTCCCATTCCGCCCACGGGCGATCGTAACTTAGAACAATAACGGGCGTATCGCCATCGTCGTCCAACAGGAACGGGGAAAGGAGGCTCGACCGGACGTTGGGCATCGTCAATACAAGGGATAGCCTTGTTCGAGACGAGACGGCGGCGACATTGTGAGTGGCATCTGCCGCGCCAGCCAGTGCATCCGAGGGATATCTACAACTTCGTTGGATGAATCGGCTGGGACCAGCAGCAGACGCGGCCAGCACAGACAGGGTCGCGATCTGTTTCGATCGCCAGTTCGGACGTGTCGGATTCGATCTCTAATAAACGGCGGGTTGAACCGTTTCCCCATATGTGGTCGCTTGATTAATCGCAACTTGACATATCGTGCAAAGTACAAGTTCCGTACTTGACGCCAATTCCCGCCATCTAGCAAACCAGGGGCGAGCCACGTTGCAACCCGGACGACAAGACGACGTACACTTCCCCAATGAGACAAGACAGAGAAGAAGGCTTGCAGTTGCATCTGTTACACCACACGGTACATCACGGCGCAAGGCACCAGAGGACAGCATAGAAGCAAAGTCCTAGGCACGGGACTTTGTTTAACGCAGCCACTCAGCCCAGGTATCTCAAAGAAGTTTTGTAACGTCAACTGACAGGCGGCTCTCGCCGTGTCCGTCGCCGCAACCATTGCTCCATCATCCAAAGACGGCGGGCTGTGCTGTGACTCGCCAGCCAGAGACGGATCGCCCCGACCGCCGGTTGCAGGAGAGTCACAACAACAGCAGCGCCGAGGACGTCAGGACCCGGCCTCAAAACAGCCGGGCTCGCCTTTGACAGGAGGAGCGCTCAGGACCAACCAGCGCAACCGCCCAGCCTCTTCCTGTGGTGGTGGTGGTGCCCAAGGTATCGCCGTCACCGCCAAAGCCCAACGTCAGACCCAGACCCCAGAGCAAAATCAGGCCCGGCAAGGCAGAGGAAACGCTCTAGGCCACGCGCGACTGGCTTCGGGAGACCCAGAGCTGCCAACCGGATCCGGCTTCGGTAGGCCAGGATCTGCTGAGGCCAGGTCGGTCCAACGGTCCACCAAAATAGGTCGCCACTGGTCGCAGGGTTGTTGGCAGCAGGGCTCAGGCCAGGGAGCGGACCAGGGCCAGGATCAGGATCAGAATCAGGGCATCCACGCACGAGGCCACCAGCACCCGCTGCAGATCCCGCAGCTTGACGTTGGGCTCGGTCAAGGAGAAGGACAAGCTGCTGCCGCCGCCGTTGACGCACCGGCCATCGCAGCCCAGCCATCAGAAACAGTCGACCAGATATTAGCATCGTCACCGTCTCCCTTTCATCAGCCTTTTCAGCCAGAAGAAGCGCTAGCTGCTGACCCTAGCCTGTACCACCTTTTTCTGCTCCAGAATCAGAACCAGCTCCACCAGCAGCAAAATCTCCGTTATCAACAGCAGCAGCAGCAGCAGGATTTTGTGGGCGATCACGGCTTTGCATATCTAAATCACCAATACACTTGCTGGTCGCCGCCGCCGCCACCTCATCTGTCTTCTTTTCCGCCCTCATCAGCATCAGCACCTCCGCCAGAAACAGGACTGGCACCTCCTCCTCCCACTGCAACTCCACCTAGACCACCCCCGAGACGACGCTTCCAGCCAACGACGTCGCGCCGTCAGCAAAACCTGTCCCACTGCCGGTCCAACTCCAGCTCCAATAGACGCCTGCTAGCCTCTCGTGCTCCTGCAAGTCACTCTGCCAGTGGAAAAGCCCCTCGTCAGCGCCTGCCACCTCAGGACCCACCGCAGCCGCCCACCGCCCACCACCGCCATTCGCCTTTTCTTCCTCCTCCACCTCATCCTCCTCATCCTCCTCAACCTCCCTCTTCTTCTCTTTCTGCCTGTTCTGCCGCCTCCGCTCTCTCCACGTCTCCCTCTTCCTCCCCCGTTCTTGCTTCCATATCCTCTTCTCCCGTCGTTCTATCGACTCTTCCTTCGTCTTCCTCGTCCTCCTCATCTCTTTCGGCTTGTCAAACCCCTCACTCGGTCACCTCCCCTCACATCACAATGTCGAGATCATCGCGAAACCCTCCTCCTACTGCCTCCGGCACTGGGCGACAAAACGAATACTTTGTCCCTCGTGATGGCATCGATCGTGAAGTCATCTCGGCCGACATCTGCCGCTACTTGGGCAATGATGCCCTCGTCCGCCCCGGCCACTACGAGGTACGCTACCGTCACTGCGAGCCCCACCATCGCGACCGAACAAATGGCTCACTGCTTCATGACAGAACCCTCAGACCGGCCAAGTAGTCCAGGGCTACTACATCACTGCCTACAGGAATCTAACAACAGTATGTCTCTCACCCGCCGCCTGTCTATCTTGATAACCGCTAACACCGAACCTCCACAGGCCATGATCGAAGATCTCAAGGCAGACTCCGCGCGATGGGACAGTGAAAGGCGGGCGCAGACTTCGCGCAACACCTCTGGAGGTATCATTGCCTCGAGAACCGCTGCTGGCGTTCCGCCGAGACACTCATCTAACTCACCTGTAGTGCAATACCGCTACTCCGAGACCCATCAGTCGCGTCAGCATCATGGCCCGACCGAGGGTCCTTACCAGACCGACCCCTACTCTCGTGACTCGGCCTTTGACAACCCAAGGTACCCAGGAACGGGCGCTCCCGGTTATACTGGCGCTTCCGGCACATACCCGCCAGCGTACGGCTCCACAAGTAGTGGTGCATATGGTGGCTATCCTCAGTCCCAGCAGTCTCCTCCCCCGACGGATGCTAGATACAGCTCTACTCCCTCGGCTGCCTCCACGTTGAACCAGGCCTACCAGGCCGCCCAGGATCCCTACATGGCCATTGGGGCGAACCGCAACCAGAGGGGATACGCCAGTGACCCGTATGCTAACCCAATGGCGACTTCAGCTGCCGCTGCCCAGCAGGCTGTCTATGCCACTGCGGCTCCCACGCAAGCGGGCTATCCTGCCACTGCCTCCCCTTACCAATATTCAGGTCAGGTTCCTCCTGCGGGTGCTTCGTCGTACGCGACAATGCAACCTCAGGATCCCTTCTACGGTCGTGGTGCGTATAGCAACGGCATACCCGTCCGACAACCCTGAGTGAGCGCAGTACTGATTCTCGAGCGTCTCTAGCAGGCCAATCGACACAAGCATATGCAGCCCAGGCACCACAGTATGATGAAACCCCCCGTACTCGCGCTTCTGCGACCCCAACAAATACTCAAACAAATCCCAGTGGTTCCTCCAGCAGCCGACGTAGTGAACGGGAAAGCGACAGGCACGCTTCCGACCGACACCACCGGTCAAGCCGCCGATAAGAGGCGCCCCCCTCCGGAGGACCGAGGCCGGATTTCTCTCCCCCTCCCCCTTCCTTGAACTTGCCGAGGCGCTCCGACGTCCTCGCGAGTGTGTGATGATTTCTGCATAATGACCGGGTCAAATGGAGTACGGCTTTTCCCTTGGATCGACGCTTTCGTCCTCTCTTTTCTGTTTCTCCCGGATATGATCCCCTCAAAGGTTCCAGATTTCCTTTCTCTGGCTGGTACCACCGAGTTGCAAGTTTGCATCTCATCAGGAGTTCCCCCCCTGGAAGGTACCATTTCCGTCCTCTTTTTGGATACTTGTTCGTCACCCATAAACCGGGATCCTTGGACTCGATAAATACCCCTGGATATACCAACTGCTATTGCTATCGATGATGCCTTGGAACCACGAACTGGACCTTTGGGACGCGCGCATACCCCTAGAGCATTTCTTTTTACTCTTTTTTATCACGACCTTGCATTATGGATGGGCCTGCCCTGGATGACGACCTCATCGACTACGCACCGTTATTTACCACGGATGAAGACATGCTGCATACGTTTTATACTGGGATACGGCGCTGGGTGGGAAAAGGAATGGGGGCCATCCCTCACCAGGTGGACTTGTGGTGGTGTTTCGCTGTCATGGCCTTGCTGTCCGGATCCGCCTCCAGGGGGAGTATTTTGATTTTCGTTGCTTCCTGGATCTGGCTGGTTCTTGCTCTTTTCCTCCCTCCAATGTCTTTGGCTCCCGGATTCTTCGATGTGACCCATCGTCGAGACGAGGTGTTATATGAATTAATAGATTGGCAGAGGCCGGCATCCGGACAGCAAGGTAAGTTCGAACAAGAGCTTGTATATATTAGCCAACCCTCTCAAAGGATCTCTTTGCTCCCCCCCCCTGCTTTCTCACTCTCCATTTCCTTCCACTGATGGACTCACCATGGACCCATCTGTCTGAACTTGAACCGCAGAGACACTGACTCAGCAGACTTGACTCAAGTAGCTAGGTGCAATCTCCTCTCCCTGGATATGGATTCCTCATACACCGGATCATTCTCCTGGATCATCTCAACCTGGTTACTGGCATTCATACTCGAGATCCCATAGGACTGAACCATTCCATCTGGATACATCGTCTCATTCCCAATCTGGTTTTGCGCCTACTTGAGCATCCCATTGCTTTTGGACACTAGTTGGCTTGAACAACTTTGCCTCAGCCGAGGTTGGTTTCCGTTCGTCGCAGACGACACTAGCTCTCGATTGCAACCGCATTGAGAAGCCTGGGAAACACAAACATGATTACTAGCAAGTCATTGCAATGGAGTCAAGGTAATGTGCAAACAAGGTGACCCACAAGCCCATCAATCTGGACTCGTTTCCATGTGAGCACAGCCGGATTTCAACTTGCTTTTGCTAGCGACGTTTGTCGCATGTGTTGCTCCCTGGATTTTTCGGAATCCAGCCCGTCTTCCACCACGGGTTCAACCTTGCCTGGACTATTTACCCACTGGAGAGATTTGTCAACTGGTTCACTGTCCTAGATCGCTTGCTACACCTTTCAACCCATCAGCCTGTGACCTTCGACATTGGATCTTTTTGCAGCATATGTGGCAATGTTTTTTTTCCCCCGGGATGTTCGACTGCGACCATGGTCTGGACCAACAGCGTGGACAACGATAACCTGGTCGATGGCAACCAAATTGGTCTATGTCCGAAGAAATACTGGAATGTCAAACTGGGGATCTGTTCTAAGAATCTCTGTCTTTGTGGATCTGTATACTGGGACCGGTTGAGGTGTTAAATGGGAACTGTGAGGTTGTCAATGTGGGACGACGCTGACGTGGTTCTGCTGTGTTGGATTTATCTGGCTTTCTCGGTTTGGTCTTGGCCCCATGGACGTTTTCGATTGGATGTGTTTGTGTTTCTTGTCGTGTAATCGTGGTTCACTTGTTGTATCTTTTCGAACTTTACCGGCTTTGGAAAGATGGAGTTTAAGGAGGTCTTTTTATGGTTGGTATGTCTTGAGCTTGAGATTGAATCTTGGCTTTAGTGTCTTTATTGCAAAAGTCTGTTAATTTGACTACAAAGGTTGAAACATGACCAATTACTTATCCCATCTTGCCTCGCACCTCAATTACCATCCTGATTGACATAATCCTTTGGTGAACCCACAGCATCCCTCAAACCCCAAGACCAGTGCACTGAGTACCTGCGTTGTACTTCTTCGGCGGCCAATCCTCCTGTTAGACGCGTATTCTGTGGATATGAGCGTTCAACGATCGTGGGCTGGCGGTGATGGGTTCACTAGCGAATTGTTCAAGACGGGTTGGCGTCCTCGCCGCCGGTACGGGTGATGTGAGTGAAGCCGTTGGTGGATGCAATGAGCCGTATGGTGATGTCTTGGTAGTTGGCGTCCAACTGGAGGAGCAGCGGGCGAGGGTGGCGGCGTCTGGAGGATACCGTCGTCGAGGAGCAGCTCAACGAGATCCTGAACCCAAAGTTCAGCTCGGCGGAGGTCTTCATCCTGGGGATCAGACGCTGAGGGAGTCAAGGGCACGCCAAAAGCGTGAACGAGGGCTTTCAGGCGATCGAGCTCGGGGGCGGCGATGGAACCGACCAGCTTGCTCTCATCAATTGCAGCGAGCGGCTGAATAGACTCGATGACATCTGTGCCGAGGATCATCAGGGGCTGCATCAGGCTGGGGATATGCATGATGTAGAAGAAGAAGCCAAGGATTGGCTGAGGACAGGTCGACACGAAGAGCTTGTGGTGGTCACGGGGAGCCTGAACATGGAAAACATGAAAGCGAGGTGGCTCAAGAACAGCCTGGGGAGTGAAATCAGACGGGCTGGAGGATAGAGAGGCCAATGAGGTGGCTGGCGAAGTGGAAGGGGTGGTTTCCGACGAGGAAGAATCGGTTGAATGAGCCATGGTGAGTAAAGATGGTGGGTAGAGTGAGTTGTCAAGTGTTACTGTCTCATAAAGCCAGTTGCTTTTGGGACGACCTCGAGTTTTGACCATGGGATAAGGGGAATGCGATGCCTTGATATAGTTTGTCAGAGAAGCAACTCCAGGAACGCTGGGTTGCACCAACAAGAACACGACAAGCCCAAAGATAGCTAGTCTGTTCTGTGACGAGCTCTCTGGGGCGGACTGCACGACTCCGTCCATATCACCACACTGTAGCCGCTACGATGGACACGCTCACCTCGCGAGTCTGACGCCAGGCAGGAATAGATCCCGGAGTCTGTAGGTTCCCGAAGGCTGTATGTGAGCAGCCGAGAGGGCTCCGGGGGCTCTTCTTCTTTCGGTGTTGATCCCCGATGTTGAAGAGTACAGTGTTGGAAGCGCAACTCGCGCCACGGAGTGAACAGGAGGGTTTGATAGCAACTATCATTCCGTTTGAAAGGTCGACGAAGAAAAGCCCCTCCTGTGGAAGAGGAGAGATCCGGGGCGACCGATGGCCACAACCACACCTTCTATTGCTCTAATATGCATGCCCGTAGCTATTCAGACCTGTCGTAATACTCGTTCTTTCAGCTTCAACATATTGATCGTGCCAGTGAGGCATTAGGGTGAGCATCATCTTCACACTGCGCGGGTTCTTTCCCCTCAAGTATGAGTTACACAACGAGCGGAAACTTCAGACGTGACCCCGCAGGGGGCAGGAACTCTGCAGGTGCTAGGCTAGGATATCTTGCCAGCATGAGCCTTATCCCGAAAATGGAGAGATTCTGCACCCGTTGGCGGCGCACGTTGGCGTGATGGGAGTACAAGTGCGGCCACATGCAAGGAAGGAGCATGTCGCCAGCCTTATAGGGGAATCTCGGCATTCCGATGAGGACCGAGGAGCAATAAAGGTGACAGCTTTGGCTGTTTGCAAGCCTCTTGTTGTTTCGAACGGGTCCGCTGATCATCGGAAGTGCAGGGCGGCATCGAGACGGGTGGCTGCGCAGGCGCAATCAAGCATGAGCAGGTTCCCTTGGCTGTGTCGAGTATCTGATGAACACGTCAGTTGAGGCTGGTGGTTGGATATCAGTCCCTAGCCGTTGTATTTCCCACCAAGAATAGGCTGGAGAAGTTGATGCGGCTAGCATCAAAGTGAAACGTCTGTAGATCGCATGCAGCTGACAGCAGCGATTATCAATGCCAACTGCCTGAAGTAATTGCCCAGCATCTTGTGTGGTGGATGTCATAGAATGGAGTTGGCTGGATTGTGAAGAGGGAAGAGGTTGAAGACGTAAGCAGAGGAGGGAAGGCATCGAGTCACCAGCTGATTTTAGACAAGGGAAGTTGCAGGAAGGCGCCATATTGCGTATGCAGCTGCCTCATATAGGCCGGTTGCATTTCGCAGCTCTATTTTCGACCTAAGCAGGGCAGGAGCCACGCTCCAGTGTGACTGCAGCTTCCCGTCACGGTGCGCTTCTGCCGCTCACCTGAGGCCACTCACGGCGGCCAGCATAAGGCATTGACTTGAGATTGGCCGTTGGAAAGAATGGGATGATGCTGAATCACAGACTGGGGTTGTGAACTTGTTCCATGTTGAGTGGCGGAGAGTTGTCCTTATGTCAAGACTCTAGACTCTACTCAAGATTGGAAACTGGTCTGCATAGAATCGAGTTTGGTATTGAATATTTCATCCATGCAAAAACACCAGACATAATAGCCGGCACCTGTCTCAGTAATCCAAACCTATGAGCTTCTTGACCTTATTTCGACTGCTGACCAAGGCGACGATGCCAAATCCCCACCACTCTCTCCTCTTCCAGCCCTCCTGAACCGGCAGCCTCTCCTCTTTGAAGAAGGCCCGGGCATATTCGCACGGAACCGATTCACCATTCCCAATCACATTGAGCACAAGCGCAATCTCGGCGCACGAGAGGTCATGCTGGAAAGCCCCGTACAAGCATCCGGGGTTGTCGGCTTGTTGCCTGGTGATGCGCCTCTTGCGTAGCTCGGCCAGGTCCTGTGCCGTTATGGTCTTGCCATCCTTGGAACTGGCCAACAGATCGTCGATGAGGTCCTTCTGAGGAGTCCTATTGTCACCTTGCTGGTGGTCCCGGCGGGTCAGAGAAATGTCATGTTCCACGACGTTGGGGAGAGCCAGCTGGTCCAGGTTCAAGACCCTGTTGCCATCCGAGTCCTCCTGTCCGGGTTTGCGCATGCCAAACTTTCCGAACAAGAGGGACCATGGGTTCTGCACAGTGTGCCAGACGTTCTGTACAAACGTCCGCTGAGGGACGGGGTCGTTGTGATGCTGTGAGGGCGCGCGCTCGAGGAAGATGGGGTTGGCAAAGGCGGCGCCGAGGCCCTTGGACAGGCCGACTTGGTCCATGCCGGCTAGGACCTCTTCAAGACGCACGTTTCTTCCGTCTCGGGGTAGGTAACCATGGTTTGCGAGGCAATTGATGAGAGGGCAAGGACCTCGTACATCATTGGGCCCAGAAGGGGCGTATGTTCCCTTGGCGAGTGGTGCTGAGGGCGAAGCCATTGTTATTTCCTGACCACGTTTAATCGAAGGAGAGAATTGAGGAAACCAAGAAGAGAGAGAAAGGAAGAGAAAAGCATGAGACGAGTGAGAGGAAGAGGGGAAGCGAGGTTGCAATTCGGCTCGTCTCATGCACAACACCAACAGCTCCTCGCTCGAAACCCAAGAGCTTCGACTCTCATGTCAGCCACCAAGAAGTACAGCTGACGCGACCCTCAACCAGGCCCAAATGGATGCATCGCACCTCAAAAAGGCGGACGCCGCGACAGGACAAGAGAGATGACACAGGGAGCTGCCGTGTCTCTGAGAGAATCCGCGTCGATTGGTAGACGTTCTGCAACGCCGAGTACAGCTCCTCGCTCTAGCCTATGGGAGGCCGCGCATTGTCAACCAGGCTTCGATAGATCACACAGATGCTGCACAAGGTGCATGCTAGCCCGGCCCAACTGGGAATAGAGCCCGCCCAGCCGCAGCTGAAGCCGACGCCTCGTGTCTGACCGTCTCTGACTCTGGAGCCACAGTACCAAGATAAGCGAAGCACACTCGATTAGGCCAACTACGCCCACTGAGCTCTCCCAGAATGACAATGATGGCCAAGACATATCAGAATAAGGACTTTGGTCTTCAAGTTACACATCTCCACTGGTATCAGATTTTGTGCTGTTGGTTGCTGCTGTTGTTTTCAAAGCATCAGATCATGGGCGCCAGATGAAGCGTGCATTGTAGGCGTCCAGCTCGACACCAATGCAGTCTATTATGAGCCTCCCATCCTTCAACCACTTATTGTGTTCGCACTTGGGAACCATCGCGCCATTGAGATACTCCTCTGAATCATCATCAGAGGCCAGCAAGAAGATTGACACATTCAGTGCGCCCTCTGCCAGTCAGCCCTGGTCATAAATGACCCAATCTTGGTGCCTGCACCTGACAGGCTTGGCGTAGAAGATTGGTTCCAAGACACGGTCTGCTTTCATCTTGGCCTCAACAAGGCATCTCGGCTTTATCTTTGCCGAGCAAGGTCGTCACCACTTCAGCCACAGATGCGATTCCTGTCTGCCATCCGAGGTGTGCCAATTCTTTACCCCAGGGCTTGAGCCTCTGTGCCCGGGAAACGGCTAGACCATGTCCAGGTGCTAGAACAGCGAGATAGCATGGTCACCTCCCACTCAACCCATCTGCAAATCACTGTGCTTCAACATGAAATGGTTTTGCATGCTTCGGAAACGTTATCCTTGGCGTGAAACGACAACAAAAGTTTGGAGGCATATGTGTGGGTTCCTTGCTTGATCTGGCCGTGACTCTAGTTAGACTTACACGGATGGACGGACACCAATATGAATCGGATGGCATCTGAGAGCTCTGCGCTAAAGGTTGCAGGCGAGGTCCAGAGTATCCTGGCGAGGGAACCTCTTCCTTAAAAGACTGCTAAAGATTGCTGATATGCGCCAGATTTGCCCTTCTTGGCTTGGTTGGTCTCAGATGTAGTTTGGAGGCTAGGCGAAGCACTTATTCGGACCACTGATGGGAGGCAGTCGATGTGGTCGCAGTTCAAGTACAGCATTGCCCAGACACTGTAAAGCTGCCCATACCTGAAAAAAATTGTACTCTCTTATTGAAGTAGATCCCAGCCCCCCAGAGAGGTCCTAAGGATGTCATGATGTGGGCAGTTGGATTGGTAGCGGCTACGTTTCCAGAATTATCCAGTTTTTGGCCATCGGTCCAGTTCCGACTTGGTTTTTAGAGATGTTCGCCGAAAAGGACCTTTTAAGATATGAGCGGATATCTTGAATGAATAGTTGGTGGAGGAAGGGGAGAGGATAGTTTGTGTGACTCCAACGGGAGAGTTAAGCGACGCTTTCTGCGGACACTTGCTTGGCGGACTCATAAGCAAGTCAAACTTAAGCAAAAGAGCAAGCAATCATCTTATGGCTTGAACTTGAAATGTACATGTGGTTTGATTACCAAACTCCGATTACAAACGCACCTGTTGGGCAGCTGAGTGCGAAGGAGACAGCAAACATTACTCCACGGCTCAGGTACATATACCAGCCATTTCCTTTTCTTACCCTTCTTCAACTTCAACGAGCGACGTTTTTCTCAACATCATTTATCACCTATATACTTCACGATATAATATACTGTGCGCTATACTATCTATGCACACCGAAGCATGCTCTGTGGGTTTAACTTTGACGCGGGTAACACAATCCGGATGAACATATCGGGTATGTACAGTTGCCACCCTCCTTTCTATCCCGCTGATGTCATGAAACAGGGAACAAAAATGACTAGGTACTATTGTCGTGTCATTAAAGTCAGAAGACGGGAGCTTCCAGATGAGAAGTGGGCGAGATCGCATTAGGCCACGGCCGATTCACTCTGCTGTTCACGTGGAGTGTTTCGGCCTTGTGCCGACGCTCTCGTAGAGGAGCTTTGTGAGGTCTTGACCCCAGAATTTGATATAGGACGCCATGATATGAAACGCCGTCGACTGGGTTGGGCGCGGTCCAACCTGGTTGACGGGTTGTCCATCTCATTTTCTCGTGCTGAGGGCACTCAAGCCCTCAGCAGGACTTCGGAGGTGCTCCGCTTGATCGCGAAGCACCTCCTGCCCGAATATTTCATATTCACGACTGGAAGCTTATTTAGGCGGAGTCAGACTGGCTCTGTCTTTACACTTGATAGGCCAGTCTGGGCTCGAATGGTCGACTTCCAAGGAGTTCGCTGCGTCGGCGGACTATCTAACCAGCAGGGGGACGAGGATGATCAGGCATTTCTATTGTTTATACCAGGCAACAGCAAGACAGCTACTATGATATATACTTGGTCGAGAACTTCTGCCTTGCTCTTGCTGATGGCTTATCTATTTCGTTCCACAGTCGCTTCTCGAGTACACGGTCTTCATAACCAAGAACTTGTTACGGCCTCAGGGAACCGACGACCAAGATGGTATGGATGAAAGATAATACAGATGGCTGAATTAAGGTAGACACGATCGGTGGGAAGAGGGTGAGAGTTTATACTAGGAATAGGCCGTCTCGGGATGCAAAGGAGCGGATGATGTCCAACCACCGATACTATGTTATCACAGAACTTTGCGCAAAGTCAGAGGGTCAAATCTCGAATTAAACTGTATACATATCGAAGATTTTAGAGTAGCGTTGTAAAGGAAAGGAAAATGATAATCCTTCTGACCGCTTGACTCCTGTCCTTCGCATACATTGATTGACCGGCCAAAATAGCTATTCTGCGGAAGCCTTGTCAGAACCCGTATCTACTCCAGGAGGCCATTAGCACCAGGTCGATGCGCAGATGCCTTGATAGAGGGTTCATCATCTGGCAGCCTCGAGCCACAGGTCGGCGTCTCTTGGTTCTAGACTCCCTTTGTCGCCGTAAAAGACTTGACATTGTTGAGGGTTCCACCACCACTCTAACTGGCCTTCCCAGGAGAGTTCAAGGCAAGTGTACCAGGCCACTGTCTCTGTATCCGAGACTGCTCCCAAAGGAAAGAATTGCATTTCGACCAGCCGTGGGTGCTCGTCCACGATACCGGAAGGATCATACTGGAATCTGAGCCACAATTTTTCACGGCCCTCTCCTCCAACCTGAATAGGCGTGTCCAGGCAATCAAGCCTTACTTCTCCAAGGCCCTCTTTATGACTGTTGTCATATTGTAGTATCATTCCCGTAATTGCGGATGTGTCAGGGGCTCTACACGCGGTAACCTGAACCACACTGTTCAAACTTGCCGAGGTGTAAAAAAAGTCATCCTGGCAGTGTAGAAAGTCAGGGAGCCGATTGATCGCCCTAACTGGGTCAAAGTTGTTGATACCGTCCATGGTTACTTCGCGACTGTCAAAAGCGATACTTTTGATGTTGTCTAGGGAGGAGGATTCATAGAAGATTTGGTGTTCCTCTCTCCGGGGCTGGTCAACCAGCCTCCAGGTCCACTCCTCGTGTTCTAGTCTGGCAGGATAGCCCATGAAGACTTCACGCCCCTTGTTGGTTCTGAACTGTATCATGGCTGTAAGTCACATCATACACGAGACTGGAGGCTGGAAAACTTACCCCTAGTGCAGTGTCCGTACCAAGAACCTCAGTTGCCCACCAGATTTCGGCTATCAGTTCGCCCTCGTCCAACGGGGTGAATACCCACGCGGCATTGCTGTCTGATTCCGAGTTATATATATGATTGGCGTCATCGTCGGATGTGTGGCAGTGAATGGCAGTAAGAGAGTGTATCTAACACGTCGAAATGCCAACGCTGGCCTGTCCGTTGCATATAAAAGAGCTCATACGCTGAGGAATCGGGCCTGGACCACGAACCCAACGAAGTCGCTGGGGGTGGATAGGAATAGGGAACGCTGTCCCATTGAAGTTGTCATGCTGCTCCTCTATCTCTAGGCAGTTATCGCAAGACTGCTGGGGGAGTAGTGCGCGGAGTTTGATTCCCTGTGGGCTGTCTTAGTTAATGGCTTCCGTGTCTTGAACTTGTATGACTTACGTCTGTCTGGGCGACAACAGGGCAATTGCCGCATGGGATGAATATAGCTTTCCACCATATGCCCGCAACTTGGCCTACTTCCAGCCATGTTGAAGAATCGGCAAAGACGATCTTGACAACGCCAAGATAGTTTTCTGCGATATATACGACATTGACCAAGGCGTTTCTGGCTGGCATAAACAGCTCGAAAGCGCCTTCGCCCAGGTCGGACGCCTTCCTCCCCAGCCCAGAGACGTACTGGACGCCCTGGAACTGGACGCAGCGGGCCCATACTGGGCCCGTCTAAGCACCGAGAATTCTGGGAGTAGGTGCTCCGCGATTCTGCGGAGCACCTCCGATGTCCGGCTCAGGACGACGGCGCTTTCGAGCTGAGCTCGAGAAAACGACCTGGACAGGTCATCAATAAGTGACGACCGTGCCCAGGCCGCTTTCCTCCGCTCATCATCAGAGGTAGGCTCGAATCCGTGAGCAAAAACCTTGCTCACGGACTCGGCCGCCGCAGCCGAAATGACTCCCCTACATCCTCTATGATGTCCTATATCTTTCGTGCATATTAGTATATATGTCGAACGAGGCCCCAAGCGGGAGATGGCAAAGATAGAGCGTAAGGCAGATGGGAATATGTTGTTCAATTATAGGATAGCCTCGAGATCCGCTTGTGCTGACATACCAGTTGAGTCGCTCTCAGTCAAGGCGAACCCGCAAAGTGGGCATCGTCTCCTGCAGTCCATCACGTTGGTGGCTCAAGGTATGACAGGGTGGTCAATATGAGATGATGAATCTGGGAAGGATTGATAAAGAGTTGTGAGGGGTTTGAAAATATGGCGTTTGTAGACATTGTTGCCTGGTCGAGCAAACAATAGTTGATTTGCGAATACACTGTCACGGATCAGTGTACGAGACTGTCAACACATGGTCGGCACTGCTAGCCCTATTCATGATGACAATCATGGATCTATTGCTATTTTACCATTTCTTATACAGAAGACTTGTGGCTGGATGGGACGTGATGTGTAATACTCTATTGTTTGAATCGTTCAAGCTGAAGAAAACATGAAATGGCAATGATATTGAAGACAGGTGGATGACAAACACCGTGGAGTTTTGAGCAATTCAGCAATACTGGTTTGATTTCATAGAGCGATTGTATATTCCACGCCAGTACTAATAACTCAGTCATGCGTCGTTGCTTGTAGAAAACAGTCAACTCTCTCGAGTCACCCTGCTCTGACCCGGAATGACGAGACGTTCATGACGATGTTCCGAGGCTGGCCATTTGGAGTTTTCCCGACCAAGCCAAAGGCGGTGAGCGAGACGGGGTGGGTCCCTGGGTGCATCTCATGGTGTTGGACCCTGCGATTTGACTGGATTTGACGAGGGGCATAATTTTTTTCTGGGGTTCTTGTTGTTTTAGCGGGTTTTGCATTTGGTTTTCCACGGTCGTTACCTGATGCTTTCGTCTTATCGGAATCGCCGGGGATTATCCAGGGTAGTTGAAATGCAGGCCAGGGTGCAAACAATAAACCCTCCATCCTCTGACGAAGCCGGGCTTGGCAAAGCCTCCCTTGGGTGGCGGTAGCTCCCCTCCACCTGAAGCTAATTAATAATTAGGGGATCAGTTTAGGGCCCTTGTAGGCGTCGAGGGCACTGTCCTCCGGGGAAAGGTGCGCCGAGCACGACACCCCCCAGTCCCCTAGAAGCCCCCCAGCGCCGGGCCCAAGCCCAAGATGAAGCCCCCCTCCGTCTCCGGGGCCTAAAGTGATCGGCCAGAGTGCCATGGGTGACCCGTGCATTGCTCGTGCTTTGCTCGTGGGAGACTCGTGCTGACGGCGCGGAGCGGTACTTGGGGTGGAGGGGCAGGATTGGGCATTCCATCAGGTACCGCTTGGTTCCAAAGTTTCATTTGGCTGCTTTCATGTGCCTGACTCGCTCTGGCTTCGCCTTGGGGGTGCTTGACGTGCAAAACCCTTGCATTGACTTGACTGCCACATTCTGCTTGGATCTGTTTCCCAGTCGCTCATGCCTTGGCGCTAGTCTACCTAGGTAGGTAGTTGCTGGCTATTGCTGCTGCTACTGCACTGCACTGCTACTGCTATTGCTGTCCCTGCTGTTGCTGCATCCCGCTGCTGCATCTGGCATCGAGACAGTTGACGCCGTCAGCCGTGTGCGCCTTCCTCCCCCGTCAATAACAAACCTCCATGCATCGTCATCATCACCCATTCGTAACTCTCTATCTTGACAACCTACACTACACCCTGGGCGGCTTCTGTTTCGTGAGGCTGCATCTTCCTTTTTTCTCTTACCGAAGCTTTCTCCACGCAAACGGTCGATCGTCCATCTCCCCCCCCGGAAAGGAAGAGGGAAAAGGCCTTGGCCGCCGTCGCAAAAAACTCCGTGTGTGGTTTTATTATTATTATTATTTTTTCCCTCTCTACTTTTGGGGTTCCTCCGTCCCGCCGCCGCCCTCCAGCTCCGCCGCCGAGCGACCGAATTGCGTCCCACACAACCCGCCCGCAGCCCTACTCGGTCCCAATCACAGTCTCCATCTCCCATCTCTCAGCCCCTGGGCCTGGCCTTGCCTTCTTTTGCTCTGCGCACACTCGCACACGGTCTTGGTACCTACTCCCACCGACTACAACTTTTTGGGCCTCTGGCAACGTCCGTCGGGACCTAATATTTCGGCTCGACGAAACCAACAAAAGCTGCTGCTGCTTTCCAAGGTTCACCCAGACCTCGAAAATCTGCATCGCACCGTGGCCCGTGGCCTCTGGAACTGTCGACTTGGCTGGACTCGACTCTTTTCTTCGGGTCTCGTTTGGGTCGTCTCTAGATGCCCCGCCATCCGCCGCTCGCCATCCTGATCCAGACTTGACAGATCCTGATTCCGCCTCTTTCCTCCATCTCTCTTCCCTTCTCCCTCCTCCATCCTCCTCGGCCTCGACGTCGACTTCTTCCACATCTTCTTCACCATGGATCCCGCCGCTGTGAGGTCCTTGCTCGCTGCTAGCTTGGACCCTGATGCCGACAGCCGGAGACGTGCTGAGCTTCAGCTCAAACAGGTGCGTCTTTGCGTCTCGCTTCGAGAGACCCTTTGTGCTTCTGTACGGTTGCGTGCCGTGCCCGACCGACATGTTGCTCGGGATGGAGATGGCCATCTGCTTGCCTCTTCCTCGCCGCTTTTTGTTTGCCCTGTGTCCCGCGCTTTGCACCTGCCCGCCTCTTGCGCCGTTGTCCGGATCTTAAAAAAAATGACCATGCATGCTAACGTGCATTGTTTCGGTATCTAGATTGAAGAACAGCCCGGCTTCTTGGAATGTCTTCTTGATATCCTGCAGGCTGAGCAAGACGCAAGTGTCCGCCTTTCGAGTATGTCTTTATCCAACTTTCCATTCCCCTCCATGCCGCCGCTCCCTTGCGGCCTGCTGCTGCCCTAGTCCAGTCCTGACAACCTCGTCCCTCCAGCTGTAATCTACGTCAAGAACCGCGTCAATCGCTCATGGTACAATAACGAGGGGTACTCCACCGAGCCCCCCGCTACCCTGATCCCCGAAGAAGAGAAGGCTCGCGTACGAGACCGTCTTCTACCGATCCTCGCTGCATCCGAGGCCCTCGTCCGCCAGCAGCTTATCCCCGTCCTCCAGCGAATCCTTCAATATGATTTCCCTGCCCGCTGGCCGCGTTTCATGGACTTCACCCTCGAGCTCCTCAACACAAATAACCCTGGCTCGGTCCTCGCTGGCCTGCAATGTCTGCTCGCCATCTGTCGCGCTTTTAGGTACAAGTCGACCGATAGCGATGACCGACAACACTTTGATAAGATTGTGGAGGCCAGCTTCCCTCGTCTGCTCGCCATCTGCAATGAGCTGGTGAACCAGGAGAGCGATGAGGGCGGCGAGATGCTCCACTTGGCATTGAAGGCGTACAAGCATGCGACTTGGGTGCGCACTTCCTCACATATAGCCCTTTGTATCATTCAAGAGCATGAGCTGACCATGATCACAGTTGGAGCTTTCCCCCTTCCTGCGACAACGCGACGTCAATATTGCCTGGTGCACCGTTTTCCTCCACACCGTCTCCAAGACTTGCCCCGCCAATGCTATGCAGGGCGACCAGCACGATCGTGAGAAGCACCACTGGTGGAAGGCCAAGAAGTGGGCGTACTTCAACTTGAACCGCCTCTTCATTCGGTACGATAGCGCCAACTTGTCGATGTTTTGCAACGTCAACTGACACATGTTTCTCCAGTCACGGTAACCCTGCGAACCCCGGCAAGGGCGAAGATGCTCTCCAATTCGCCAAGGATTTCACAGCCAACATCGCCCCTGAGATCCTCAAGCACTACCTCCAAGAGATCGAGAAATGGGTCGCCAAGACTTCTTGGCTCAGCCGGCCTTGCCTGTCTTACACCCTCGTTTTCCTCGACGAGTCGGTACGACCAAAGGAGATGTGGACGCACCTAAAGCCGCATCTGACAAACCTCGTTACCCACTTCGTCTTCCCCGTCCTTTGTCTCACCGAGGAGGACATTGAGCAGTTCGAGGAGGAGCCCGATGAGTATCTCCACCGGAAACTTAACTACTTTGAGGAGGCGTCTGCTCCCGACGTTGCAGCCACCAACTTCCTCGTGAATCTTACCAAGAACCGCCGCAAGGAGACGTTCGAGATCCTCAAGTTCGTCAACGCCGTCGTCAACGAGTATGAGCAGGCCCCCGATGACAAGAAGAACCATATCGCCAAGGAGGGTGCTCTGCGCATGATCGCCACTTTGGCTCCTGTCATTCTGGGCAAGAAGAGCCCCATCGCGGATCAGGTCGAATACTTCCTCGTTCGCTATGTGTTCCCTGACTTCACCAGCCCCCAGGGCTATCTTCGTGCTCGTGCTTGCGACACCATCGAGAAGTTCGAGCAACTCAACTTCCAGGATCAGAACAATCTCCTCACCATCTACCGACACATCCTGGACTGCATGGCTGATCCTGCTCTTCCCGTTCGTGTCACCGCCGCCTTGGCTCTTCAGCCCCTTATCCGCCACGATGTTATCCGAACGAGCATGCAGCAGAGCATCCCTACCATTATGCAGCAGCTGCTCAAGCTTGCCAACGAGGCCGACATCGATGCTTTGGCCAATGTCATGGAGGATTTTGTCGAGGTCTTTGCTACTGAACTGACCCCCTTCGCTGTTGCGCTGAGCGAGCAGCTCCGTGACACTTATATGAGAATTGTGCGCGAACTTCTTGAGAAGGAGAGCAAGGTTGGCGATGATGGCGAGCTATACAACGAGTACGATGACAAGAGTATCACTGCTCTCGGTGTTCTGCAAACCATTGGCACCTTGATCCTCACCTTGGAGAGCACCCCAGACGTCCTGCTTCATATCGAGGCTGTATTAATGCCTGTGATCAAGGTCACCCTGGAGAATAAGCTGTATGGTACGTATTGGATGTGTCATTCCGCAATGATACAGTGACTGACCAAATTAGACCTTTACAACGAAGTGTTTGAGATTATCGATAGCTGCACTTTCGCCGCCAAGTCGATCTCGCCCACTATGTGGCAAGCCTTCGAGCTGATCCACACCACCTTCAAGGCTGGTGCCGAGTACTACCTGGAAGATATGTTGCCTGCGCTCGACAACTTTGTCCAGTTCGGTGCGCCCCAACTGGCTCAGAAGCCCGAGTACACCCAGGCTCTTTACTCTATGGTCGCCGATATGTTTACGGACAGCATCCAGGGAGGTGTTGAGAGGATATGCGCCTGCAAGCTCGCGGAGGCGATGATGCTCAGCCTTCGGGGACAGATTGACACCTGTGTCGAAGGTTTTATCAACATGGCCATGAACATCCTGGCCTCGCAGGATGTCAAGGTCAAGAGCTACCGCATCCACCTGATGGAGATGGTGATCAACTCGATTCACTACAATCCTATCCTAACTCTTCAGGTTCTCGAGAACAAGGGATGGACAAACCGCTTCTTTAGCCTCTGGTTTGGCAGCATGACATCCTTTACCCGTGTCCACGACAAGAAGCTGTGTATTGTTGCTATTTCGGCGCTGCTTAGCCTTAGCCACGAGCAGGTTCCATCCAGCGTATCTGTAGGCTGGCCGCGGTTGCTGCAGGGTATTACGGAGCTGTTCCGCACCCTGCCCGCTGCCCAGAAGAGTGAGTTGATCTTGATGCTTGCGCCTTGGAGTAGGAAAAACTGACAGACTGCAGACCGCGAGGAGGCTCTCCGTGACGATTTCCACCTTGAGTCCACCTACGACTACGGCGAAGAGGATGAGTGGGATGACGACGAGGCTAACTGGAACGCTGAGGAGGAAGAAACTTCAGGAGAGACCGCAGAGGCCAAGGATGAAAGCACTGCTTACCTTAATTTCCTCAACGAGGAGGTATGTTGATGTTTTCCACTAAAGATGCAGGCCAGCGAGGTACTGACCAGCATTCATAGGCACAGAAGTTCAGCCGAGCTATTGATGACGTGGAGGAGGATGATCTTGGTGAAGATTCGGTCCTGCTTGAGTCTCCTCTCGATAAGATCGAGCCCTATCAGCTTTTCCGTGCCACCCTGATGAGTGAGTTGTGCGGATAAATGATCGGTCGAGTCAATGCTAACTCCCATGCTCAGAAATGCAACAAGAACAACCTCAGTTCTACGCAAGCTTAGCTGGTCACCTCACAGCCGATGACCAGGGCGTGATCCAGAACGTCATCGTCAAGGCTGATGAGATTGCCGCTCAGCAAGCTCAGCAGGCCCAGCAGGCACAACTTCTCGCCCAGCAGCAGGCTGCTGCCATGGCTGCCAATGCGGGGGCTCCCAACGGCGGTGCCAGTTAAAATAGCAGCCAACAGTGGTTGGTGGAGAATATGAAAGTTATTGGAGTTGATGTTTACCCCCTTTTTTTTTATATCCCCTTTCTCTTTCACGTTAGGGCAGGAGTCAAGATTCCCCGGAGATGAAGAGGCGTGCTGAGCCCAATGCAAAAGAAAGAGATTTAGAGCGTGCAAACAACGATGAACCCACCTGCTGGAGATCCCCTCAAAAGAGTGCCGTGGGTATGATTGATGCAGGGGATGAAGATGAAACGAGGCCCCGATGCTGGGGTAACTCAAGTGAGTATATGAGAAGGATTCGGGGATGGGGAGGAGATGAGCATTGAAGGCATTCCCATCAGGGGAGCAAAGCGCGGAGGGTGAGTTGCGAAGAGCGAGATGTTGAAGGGGGCGGAGGAGACGGCAAACTATCTGAGAAGAGTAGTTGAAAAGGTAAATTAAATAACCAACACTTACATAGTTCCCATTTATGGATGTTCCCGGCCCCTGGGTGTGAAGGTGATGTGATGCTCAAATCATAGCCTAGCTCGTGGTTTACGAGACAAGATGGTGGTGCGGATTGCACATTCAGCTTGATCAGACAGCCTGTGTGTCCAAGGAACCATCAACAGGTGACCAGAGTCTAGGAACATCCACAGCTCGTTTCCCAGTGAAGCGACATGCAAAACTACGAACGTCAAGTCTTGGCGGTACACCAACATATGGCAGTGAAGGGGTATTTCTCGTGACTCGTGGTCTCGCGAGACTGTAACGACATGTCTCCGTTTCCCCTCTGCCAGTTCCACGCAATATCCTTCAACCTGACAACCAATATTTTGCCATTCTCGTGGTGATCAAAGGTATTGGGTGTGTGAGGAAAGGTCACAAACATCGAGATCCTCAAAGGGGATGAAGCATTTACCTAGGTAGATGTACATCCCTCCGCTGGATCGGTCACATCTCCTTCTAGGCGTCCTGAGATTGATGGCGAGCCCGGGGTTGCTGACGCCACGGATCATACCCCATCACACCGGTAGGCGCCACCGAGGCCGCCAGTGGGTTAGATACGGCAATTGAAGAGGAGGCCGTTGTAGCGTTCTAGCAGCGCGTTGGCGAGAGCCTTTAGGGCCAGCTAAGACCATGTGCAGTATCTTATGACAGAGAAAGCACCTCAGGGACTTTCTTCCAGCTGGGTACCGTGCCAGATCTCATCGTACATGCAGCCCTTGTTGAGGTGATACACCCCTCCGGCAATGACGGTGTAGATCTGGTTGTGATGCACATGAGCTTACCATGTTTCAGGTATTCCGTGGTAAGGCTGTCTCCCCTGACGTCGGACAGGGCGACGTGCAGGTTGGCCGGAAGCTCTTGGTGAAGTTCTCCTCGACAGCCCGGAAGCGCTTCCTCCAGTTCTAGTCGGCTTGAAAGTTCTGTGTGGCCTTGGAGGTACGAATCTCCATGACGCCGGCGGGGAAGGCTTGGGCGAACCTGTCGTCGATAAAAAAAAAAAATTAAAAAAGTCGACCAGGCGCCTCACGATCATGGTCTCGCTCATGTGGCTCTTGTAGGCAACGCTAGAGCAGGTGAGGGAGAAGGAGATGGGACCCAGGGCGAGCAGGAGGCTGGGGGAGCTGAAGAGTCGTGTTGTGAAAGGGATTTGCAAAGGCATATTCATCGAGAAAGATCCGGCAGTTATCCTGTTCCTCTGAAGAGGATCTAGGGGAAAGGGTGTCTACCCTCTGGTTCCTCATTCTGTTTTTTGTATGTTCCTCATTGTTGCAAATTCCCTTCACCATGGTGCATGTAAGAGTTCAAGCTGATGCACACGATATCAAGCAGGTTGTTTCCCATCCATGTCAAGCTTCAAGTTTTTGTTGCATAATTTTTTTTATTTTGCCATATGGCTCGCGGGGGTGAGAGTAGTGACTCTACAGCTATATTTTTTCTCTTATATAAAACAAAGCTTGTAATGTAAGAATCTTTCTCGTATAATTTTTACCATTTGGCAGCAAATTCATCTTCAGTCTCGGTGTCCTCGTCAAAGGACGACTTGATGAATAGACCTCGCAGCTGGCTGGTATACAGCTCGTGCTGGATGATCTTGGAGGAGATGAACTGCTCCGTGTGGGAGTCCCAGAGCCGCATGAGCATGTGGCTAAACTCGTCCCACGCAGGGCGGCTCAGGCTCGCGAACTTGGGCTGGATGTGGTCGACAAACAGGGAGAGCAGGCTGTCCGGTGCGTCGAGGGCGTTGGCGTACCAGAACTTGCCCGTGCTCCAGCACTCGCGCATGAGTTCAGCGTTCTCGGTGGTGTCGTGATGCTCTAGTTCCTGTTCCTCGAATGCATCCACGAACTCCTGGTGCAGGCTGTCAAACTCGTTGTAGTGGAAGGTGATCTCCTCGAGGGTACGGCCAGAGAGCCACTCCGGGGGTCCAAGCATCTCAATAGGTCTCGCGCACGCCCACTCGACGTCGGCGATGCCCGTGATATTCCAGTCCTCGTCCACAAAGATGTTGCCCCGCTGAATGTCAGTCAGGGAGAAAACGAACGGGCCAGTACGGAATTGCCTATCGGTAAACTTGGGGAGGAGGGCTCGCATGGCTGTGAGAGCAGCCAGCTGCTTCTCGCCATCACCCTCTTCGTGGATCGAGTTGGGCTGGTAGCGGATGAGGTTGTCCTGGCAGGCAATCAGGTCCAAGAGATAGGGTTCAACGGTGGTGTAGGTGAGGTCTCGGGGGATTTCAGTGGGGATGTGAGCATTCTCCAGCTCATACAGGGCGGGCGTGAGAGGTCGGTTTGTGAGGGTTAGAGTGCCCTTGTTGTCCATGGTCCATGAGCCGATCCTTGGAAGCGGGAGCTTGGCGAGGCGGAGCATGATACCAGACAGGTCCCGGTAAAGGTTGGCCCTCTTCTCTGGGTCATGACGGCCCTCCTTGAAGGTCTCGGACAGCGCCTGACCTTTGGTGATGTGCTCCAGGACCAGGTACCCGTGGTCCGGGAGCTGGGAGCGCTCATGAGGGATGTAGGGAGAGAGTGCTGCCCCGGCAAAGATGCGGCGAATGGACCACATGATGCGGCTGAAGAAAGGCGCATTCTCGACTGTGGTGAACTGGGTTGCTCATCAATCAATATGCGGAAGTCCAACTCAAACGGGTCAACAGGGATTGGTTCATACCGATTGGTTTCCGGGGAATCCAAAGCCAAAAAGCCGAGGCACGGGGATCTCGGGGCAGTTCTGCCTCATCCAGCAGTACGTGGCAGCCTCGCTACGAAGCTTTTCGTCAGAGTTGCCCGGGCGGAAGTCCTCGCCGACCTTGTAGGGCAGAGGGAAGCGGATAATGGCCTGGGGCGGCAGGCGGGAGCCCTGGGCAGCCTCGTCAATGTGGATGGGGATGATGGCATTGTAGCTCCCATGGATCCATTCAGCGACATCGCCGAGACTAAAGTCGGACTGGGAGACGTTCAGGTGTCGGCAGACAACCTGCTCGATCTGGGCCCGGTTGGCGTTGAGGTGCAGCCAGAAGTCATTCTGCTTGTCGGGATACGACAGCTCTCGGACGATGTCGACGTCCTCCTCCAGAGCCTCCTCGAGGGTTATCTGGCCCCTCAGGAGCGGCAGAGACTTGTCCATGCCAGACGGTTGCAGCGGGAGCGAGGGTCTATTTGGGAGCGCGAGTGCCTGTGTGACGCCTCCGGGTACCTTACGGGAGGAGGGTTCAACGGCGGAGGAAGAGTTACATTCAATGCAAACCACGATGTTTGAGGTTTGCGAGAAGTCGGTATCGGGACGGATGACTAAGCGCCCGACTGCCCGTTAGGCTCGGGTGGTGGGGCAGCTATTCCAGCCCCCCGGATTCCCTCAGAATCAGAAGGCCTGTTTCTGATCAGTCCAAAGTAGCCGATTCGCCAATTGACTCATGATTCTCTATATCACGCGACCTTTTTTATATGGAGAAGCAGCAACTACAAACACCTGCCAACCCGTGTCTCAGCAACTCTCAACACCTTTGCTCTTCGGGGTGGGTCGACCCAGCACCACCCGCGCTCCGGAACCGCCCGGAATCACGCTCCTCCTACCAGACACGGGCTTTATATCATGTCCGAAAAGCAAGTCGGCATGAGGGCAGAGGAGCAGGAGAGTCCTGTCTGACGAGGCTATTCGGAATCCTCTCAATTCTGGTGTCATGGAGCCAACCAAGCCAGACCGCAGCAACAGCCAAGACCGACAAGTTGGCCACGCTTTATGCGCCCAACCTGTGTGAGCGCCTAGTAGATCATGCGGCTTGCGTACTTTATGCACTATACGCCAGCAGTTCCCGACACTGTCATTTGCTGCCCGAGTTCTCTCAAAAAGGCGCATCTGAGACACTCCAGGCGAGCAATGTTTGAGCAAAATGTGAAACAATGCGTGTGCTTCCAACTCTCGTGTGACCAGATGGATGCAAGGGAAAACGAACTACTCAGGGCGATAACCCTCACGTTCGTGAGCTTCGAGCCACTCACAGCAGGCCTACTGTTAGCCAAGTCCGGCATGGATCACCAGATGCATCCTCAACAACTAGCGCCTTTTCTGCCAACTTGGATGATATGAAGATATTTATCGCATCCAAGTTGCATTTGGAATTCCGCCGTTTCAATGACACCTGAGATAAGGATAATTATAAGCATGCTACCTCACAGAGACTAGCTTTGAGCCTGCAGAACCACGGTAAGGAGAACCGACTATGAATGGACGGTCAGGTTGACACCTCTACCTCGACGTATCACCGAGGCCATCGCAAGAGATACGCCCACCGCTCCACCGCTTAAGCCTACCTCGACCGAGGGGCGGCCCGAGTGCATAAGCTGCTGAGTTTTGATGCTCTAGCCAACCATCGTGGGTGTTTGCCGCAGGTACTGCCGCATTCAAGAACATTATGGGCTTAGCACAACGGGCCCCTGCCGGCTCTATAATAGAGGCTGAAAACACCAAGCCCCCGCTGCAGTTACATGCTTAACAAGGCGTCGCCGAGACAATCAAGGAATAAAAAGGAAAGTCTCCCAATAACCATCAACACAATCAGCCCTACAGGTGGGCTTGTCGGGTCCTACCGACAGAAATCCATCCCGCGAGTCGGCACTCGCTGCATCTGCCTCCCCTTTGATTGAGCTCATTTCCCAAAGTAGCCTCGGGCTCACTCTCCAGAGTCAAGATGAAACAGCCGCCATTGAAGCTTGAAATATAGCGGCTTACGGCGTCAACTAAAATTCAACCCCCCTGGCGAAAAGGCGCTCGTCTCCTGTGCTGGTTGGGCAATTCGGCCCTGTTGGCGGATGGAGTCCAGTCCAGACCAAGTGATGGGCACGACGAGAGAGAAGGAGCCTCGCCAAATGAGAGCGTAGGACAATAATTGAATGAGATGAAGCTTGGCTCTTGGACTAGAAATTTTAGAAAGGGACTTGTCGGCAGTGGTCTGCCTCGAGTCTTGTTAATAAGGTAGATCTTGGCCCCGAGAAAGCTTGGCTAGTTGATCTTCAAGACTCCTGTTCTCATCTGTTCCGCACAGTAAACAAGCCCTCAACGGCTTTGGGTTGCCATGCATCGCTTTCTGTGCCTTCTTCTGCTTTCCGCAGTGCATGTCTGCGCCGACACACTCTTCCAGCGACCGCCCGGCCCCGGTCCCAATCGAGATTATCGCGATGATCCAGTCTACGAGCTCGGTGAGGACATTGACATGATCTGGGAGATGGACTTTAAGCAGGCCAGCATCGTTGTTTGGCAGCAGGACGTTGACAAAATCTTTGGCGACAAGTCGTACTACGCCGAGGTCATTCGTGAGTAGCCTTTCGAATTGAGAATACTGCATCATAAAATTGACCCTCGTGCGTTCAGAAAACACAAGGTCAACAAGATATACGTGGAAAGTCAGTTACGATGGTTTTTCCGCCGACCACGACCCGACCTTGAGCAACGTCTACTTCTTCCAGCTCTTTGACACGGCCGGAAAAGGGACGCCCATAACATCCCATTATTTCAACATCACCGATCCAGAGGCGAAAAGCACAACGACCTCTGCATCATCAACAACGACAACAAGTGTAACCAAAGAAGCTTCCAAGACATTCGAAGCACAAACTGTCACAGAAACAGCCAGCGAGGCGGCATCAACGTCATTCTCAGAAGATGTTGATGGCCACGATGGAGGTCTTTCTCCTGGTGCCATGGCTGGCATCGCCGTCGGATCGACGATAGCTGGTGCATTAGCTCTTGCTGGACTTGGCTTCTTGCTCTGGAAGGTTCGTCGGGGTAGAAAGGCTGGTACATTTGTGCCCGGGTCACCAGATGATGACAAGGAGGTTGTTACTGTTACAACTACTCCAGTTGATTCATATCCACGGCACTCTTACTACGAGCCATATGCGCAAGAATCACATCAGCCACAGCAACCGGCCCGAACCCAGCAGGTTGGAGGCCTGCATGAAGCGCCAGCTTGATGAATGGATAGAAGAGGAAAACACCATAGCAACTTGATGATAATGTTTCTGTGTTCATTACCTCATGTCTCTCGTCGAGTACTGTATATGATATTTCTCAAGGCGGGGCTGTAGATGGACTTGCGATGTCTCAAGAACCGTGTACTGAGCATGAGAGGAATACAATGATCAAGTATTGGAGGAACAAAGATTAGAGAAAATCGAAAATTTGCTTAGTGCGTAGAGTATTGAATCAAGCTACTTCGTAAACGCTGGTATGCCCGTTATTTTTAATCATGTTTGCTTCCGTCATGTCCACATTCAGGCCTCTTCCAAGGCGCCCATACTCCCTCCTCCGGTGTGTATCCTCCCTCCTCTGGTGCATACACGCATACCACCAGCGCATGCATCCATGCTGTCACCAGAGTAGCCACCATTACTGCCATTGTTTTCATTAGAGAGCCTGGTTCAGACGGCCACCTCTAGATGGCGAGCGCAAAACATGCCGTTCCGATTGCGAATGCAAGCTGGGCTTTCATGATCAGCGCTCCCTCGACCTGTTTCATGACTCGTGGGGTACCTGATAGATTCAAAGTTAGCTGGCGAACAAGAATTCCCGAGTAGGGATAGACGACGGGTAATCACTTACGTGCGGAGTTCGATCGCTTGTTGTAGTAGTACCAACAGTACAGCGGGACGATGAACAGCAAGACAACTCAACCCAGGTTACTCTAGACTCGTCGTCGACCTCACTATTAACCCGTTTCTGCGTTGAATCATATCAACTTAATATAACATCCATATGTTTATTACCTCATCCCGCGCATGTGAAAAACACAGGACTGATCTCGATATACCTATGGCTTTCAAATAGTTAGGTACTACTAGGCTAAAGGTTAGAAGATCTTCTGATAAAAGAAAGTAAAGTCTTAGCTACTGTATAGTATTAATCTTTTATACAATAAGCCTAAGTTCTGCTTTACTCTAGTATACGGATTTATCTCGTATTTCTGTGTTTTCTGACGATGACTAGATAGCTTATGTCTCTCGTCGAGCGGCTAAAAGTACAAAATGCTAAACTAGATTTCTCGGTGCTATAGCTTGCCACTCACTTGAGAGCCTCCCCCGACATTTCTATCGTGTTCTTTAGCCGCCGCAGCCAGAGCCGTCCTAACAAGCGCACCCAAACACTCCTTGGTCTCAATACCCACACTGATCCGCACCAGATGCTCAACAACGCCAAATCTGGCAGCCCACTCCAGCTCCGAGTAGTGCGCAAACAGAGTATAGGCGCAACATAGAGTGAAGTTGGTTCCCAGACTTGGCCCCTTGGCCACATCGAGCGCATCATGAAACGCAATTGCGGCCTCGGGCTCCTTGAATCGGATCGAAAGTAGGTAGCCGTATCCCTTTCCAGGTCGTCTATACGTCTCGTAGATTTCTTGTGTCGGGTTGCCCTTGGGATAGTAGACCTGGGCTACTGAGGGATGAAGTCGCAACATGTCTGATATATGTTCTGCATTACGGCTTGCGGTGATGACTCGCTCCTCAAAGTCGGCGCTGTTTTCTTCCATGACAATAGCATCCAAAGGAAAGTATGCGTCGACAAATTGGTCGTTCAAGACCCGCTGCATGCTGGAGAAGAACTTCGACTTTGGGTTGAGCGCTGTGCTTCCTCCCATGACGTTGCAGCCGCCGCTGAACATCTTTGTCAGGCTTGTGCAGACAACATCGCAGGAAGATACAATATCGACATTGACAGAGGTGGCAACAGTATCGTCCACGATGAACAAGAAGTCATGTTTGCTAGCGAGACTGTACAACCGTTCGAGATCGACGGAGCCGAGCAGCGGGTTTCCGGGGAATTCGGTATACAGTGCATCCAGCTGCATCCCTGCCGCCAAGTCCGCTTCTAGGTCATCTAGGTCTGATTTAGTCGCGTGCCCGTAGAGTTCGCAGTCAAATCCGTGAACTCGACTGAGGACCTTGAAGGTGTCGACATAAAGGAAGCTACAAACAAAGCGGTCAGTGAACCTCGTCTAGAGAAAAGAAAAGAAAAAGGGTCCAGCATCAGATTAACCTACCCGAATACTGCCACCCGAAACGCTTTTCGGGTATCCTGATGGAGGTTGCGAAGGGCATCAGCAGTGTGGCTGATGGCGGACATGCCAGTTGGGTATAGGAATACGGCGTCTATTCCCAGCTTGTGTGTTTCCGTGCTCAGCAAGTCGCTTATCCGTCTCCGTAGAGTGACCTTGGCATCTTCAGATTCTTTTATCGGCAGCTTAGGAATGGACTTGTGCTCGTGCTTGCTCAAGAAAGGCGCGTTTTCCAGCCAGTAAGTGGCATGTCGACTGGAAATGCCGAGACCAGCATGCTGCCAGAAAGCCTTGGCTTCCACAGCCAGTTTCTGGGGGTACACAACTGCATAAATGTCTTCAGATGTTTGCGCGGAATCATTGGAAAGACTCTTGTCGGAAATGCATATACTACCGTCGAAAGCGATACGAAGGATGACGACGGGATGTTGGCTCTTGGCTTTCAAGTATGTCTGGCCTGCCTCGGCCATATGATACGCCGAGAAGAGCAATGCCGATCGTCCTGGGTCCGCTAACAGTGTACCCAGCTCTTCAAACTTCTGATCTGGTGTTATCTTCGATGCTGTCCATTCGAGGAGTCGCTCCGAGAGGTCGCGGACAATGAGGGGCACGAAGAATCGAGGGTATCCTGTTTTCAGCCTGGCCAGCAACTCCGGCTCGCGTCTAGCCCAGGCTAGAGTGTCTTTCCATGTTGGAAGATAGACGCTCACGGCCTCGTCTAGTTAGCTGAGTGCGTGCATGAAGCGCCCGTCAATGAGGACTACTTACGTGCTTGTCGCCAGGTGGGAGGGGACTGCCCAGCTGCGCCCTCATATCCTGGAACAGTCACACCTGGGGGAAAAAACCTACAATGTTTCCGTTGTTCTTGGTTCAATTGCCAGTTTAGTGCTCTTGATCAAGGGCTCGAGGTACAGCTGGGGGAGTAGGCTATACGCGCTTCGAAATCCGGAACAGAGCATATTTATACTTAATAATCCGGGTCTTTCCATTCTTCTTCCCAGTCTTGGTCGTCATGACGATCTATGCTATGGCGTTTACCGTAGCCTGGCCCGCTAGTGACGTGTGATGGGGCCTTTTTCACTATTCCAGACGGGAATATGAGACATGCATGGTTCAGTCAGCCACTAAAAGAGTCGGTCAACGATGATGCTTTCTTCTCGGATTTGTTGGGTGTCAGGTGTTGGGACGGGATGGTATCGAATACAGAAGACAGGGGCGGATTTCAGGTTTTAATATCCATCTGCGGATGCGATTCCTGAGATGTCATTTATGGTGTTGATGGATGGGGGGACAGAAGAGCTGTGATACAATGCCACTGGCCAATGACAAAGCTGTTGCACCTAAGCCCTGCTGCAGTAGCGAATCTGGGCAGCTTCCGACTAGCCACTAATCCATGCAAGGCTCGATTCAACACAAAAACGGGTCAAATAGTGAGGCTGAAGGCGAGTCTAGGGTAACCTGGGTTGAGTCTGGACCATGACGAAGGTTGCCCATGGATGGATGCTTGGCTCGTGCTAATGCAGGTCGGACCGGCAGGGGTTGACGTAGGCTCCGAACCAATCAGTGGGCCTGTTGAGGCCAGCTTGGGGCAGTCGCTGTGCTGCAATCGGCGTTCCCCGCTTAACGGCGGCTCCCGTGTGTCGCCCGGAGTCAACCACGATGGAAGGGAAGGCCCCAAGTCACACTGACCTTCTCTCCCCCTCAACTTCAACTTGACCACATCACCAACACCAAGTCTTTTCTCTTTCTTTTTCTACAAGATCGTGATACCTCAAGACCAGCGTCTCTGCATTGCTTCCGATACCAGCATCTCATACCCACTAGATTCCATACCCCGCAGCAGCCATGACCACCCGTTATCGCGTCGAGTGTAAGCTTATCTACCTCCCGAACTCTCATGGTTACACAAGACCAGCAGCTCATCATGACCTTCAGATGCCCTCAAGACGCACCGGCGAGACCAATTTATTGGTATGAGACCACCTCAGCTACCATGGAGATGCCATCAAGTCCTTCTCTTTCACTCTACCAAAACATCATGATATCCTTCATCCCTTGGCTTCGCCCAACCCCACCATCACATGGCCACCTCACCACGCCCAACATCATCGCTCCCTATCACGGACTCAACGATCATCGGCTGATTCCAAATCCCAGAATGGCTCAAGGGTCTTCTAGCAGTTCCATTTGTTCTCTACTCCCAACCCACTGGCGTCTTTGGCGATGGTCCTAGCGTTGCTCTGATGGCCGAGGAGGCTCACCGCCGTTACGCTGAGATTATGCGTGATGTTGAGCTCATGATTGATGACCATAGTAAGAA
Organism: Fusarium sp. JS1030; assembly: GCA_000966855.1. Lineage (NCBI taxonomy): Eukaryota > Fungi > Ascomycota > Sordariomycetes > Hypocreales > Nectriaceae > Fusarium > Fusarium sp. JS1030. Next base: position 218,162 of record JWIW01000006.1, read on the forward strand.
CCGCGCTCTCTGGTATACCTTTCAGTCATCTAATCTGACAACAGTCGTCCGTCAACAGGATGATAGCCTGCTGCCATCCAAGCTGAGAATGCTGGTACCAACAGCGGGGCCATTCTTTACCCGTCTCCCTCTCGAAGCCGCCTTCAAGTATCAAGATAGGAAGCGGTACATTTCGTCACGTAGATTTGTCGCACCATCTTTCAATGATGTCCGGCAGATCCTCAACTCGGCCCAAGTTATGGCTGTCACCAATGGCGCTCTCCAGCTTGCCACGTTTGATGGTGACGTGACGCTGTACGACGATGGGTGCAGTCTTGAGCCATCCAGCCCCGTTATCCCTCGACTGCTTGGTAAGGTTCACAGTTAAACCCCCTTGACGGCAAGAATGCTCATCACGCTTGTAGATCTCCTGCGTAAAAACATCAAAATTGGTATTGTCACTGCCGCCGGCTACACCGCTGCTGAACGCTACTACGAGCGCCTATACGGCCTGCTTGACGCCATTGCCGAGTCCACCGACTTGGACCCCATCCAGAAGCAAAATATTATCATCATGGGAGGCGAGGCAAACTACCTGTTTGAATTCTCGCCCTCGTCACCTCACCGACTCGCCCCTGTTCCCCGCAGCCAGTGGCTGACACCCGAGATGGCCTCTTGGTCAGACGCCGACATCACCACCTTGCTGGACGTTGCCGAATCTGCCCTCCGCGATTGTGTTAAGACGATGAACCTGCCTGCCATTATCATGCGCAAGGACCGCGCCGTAGGCATCATCCCCAAGACACCCGAAGCCCGTATCGCTCGGGAGAGCCTGGAAGAGACGGTCCTGGTCGCGCAGCGTATCCTTGAGCTCAGCAGTCTTGGTTCCACCCAAGACCGCCCAGCCAAGCAACGACCTAACTCGTCGCCCCCTTTGCCACCCTCGGTGGTGGGCCAATCACGTCGGGTGCCCTTCTGCGCCTTCAACGGTGGCCGGGACGTGTTTGTCGACATTGGCGACAAGAGCTGGGGTGTGACAGTCTGCCAACAGTGGTTTGGGAGCAAGGAAAACGGCGGTGCTATCCGGGGTGAGAATACGCTCCATGTAGGCGATCAATTCCTGAGCGCTGGCTCCAATGACTTCAAGGCGCGGAGCGTCGGGACGACGGCCTGGATTGCCAGTCCCGCCGAGACGGTGGAGCTGCTTGATGAGTTGGCCGATTTGATGCAGAAGAAGTTATCTTGATTGCTCCATCGCGTCTGTGCATTCGGCTCACTGCTTTTTCGGCTTGAGAAATGTCTATTGCCGGAGATGGCTTGTTTCGCATATGCAGCCAGCCCCGGCTATTCAGACTCACCATCGGTCCCTCGCAGACACGAGGCGGCTTCTATGTTGGAAAGATTCTGTGTTACTGTTTTATTAGGCAGCGAAGGAGATTTTGCATTTAGTCATGACGGAAGATCTGCTTACGCAAGTTAGCACTCGCTCACGGGCATAGATACCAAGACTTTTGAATACAAATACCCCGTTGGATCGCACTCTAATCTCCCGATCTCTCCTTTCTCCTCCCCAAGGATCTTTATATATGTTCTCTACTGGAAGTTGGCGGCGAGAAACATCTGTCCTAGACGGGCGAGGAGTCTAAACTCCTTGCCGGTGACGGCATGGAACGTCTGTCTCAAGCTGGCATCTATCGGACAATGCCAACTTGCTGGTGACGAGGGAAGACGAAGAGCGGCTGACGTCTTCGCTGCCGGATGATTCGGAACCTGGTAAGTTTTTCTGTGATGAGAATATGCCAGATGAGAGCTAATAGAGGCCTAGCTCAAGAGTTTGAAGGCTATGCCATCGCGCTTCCTCACGTTGGCAACCGTCGATTTCTCGCTGCACTGAACCCGAATGGCAACCAATCGCTGCTCCCACAAAATGGCGAATCCTGCAAGATGTACTTCCCGGATGCAGTCATTACTACACCTGGTCTGTCCGAAATCGAAATCGACCGAGCTGAGCTGCCGTCACCACAGCTCAGCATCGAACGCATGTTACCTTCCGTGAGGATGACACCGCGTTTTGGCAAACCCTTGAGGAGTGGTTAGTGTGGAGGCCCATCCACATACAGCCGGAGGCGTTTTAGATGTGACTAGCGATGCTGTCCAAGAGTTGTGGAAGAAGATGGATGGTTGGACAAGGAAACAGCTCTAGCACCGTCGGTGCTGGCTCTGTGCCTTTGATCAACAAAGTTTCGGATACACGGACTGGCAGACCGAGGCCATCTTCACCGGTCTCAGGGACACACCGGTCTAGGGGGACTTTTTGGTGAAGCGACTAGGTTCGAGAAGAATGCGCAAGACGATACCCGAAATTGCAGCCATGTACTTGATGCTCGCGCAGAATGTTAGCTATCCTGCCTTGAAGGGTGCCCGGCGAAGGAGTATGGCTGGTGAGTTTTACGGGCCACCAGTGGGAGCTTTACAATCAGCTGGGATTGGGGGCTTAGGAACGGCGAGTATATCAATTCTGAGCTTTTAATGGGTTTCGAAACAAAGTTAGGAATGCACAACCGCAACGTGACCATAGCATCAAAAAATTAAAACATATTAAATATCCAGTTCTTGATTATCGAAATAAGCCCAACTGGGGATACCGGCCCTACATTCAGCCTGAACAAAGGCCACAACGACAGCACACTGCTGGAAAAGAATCGTAACTGGGCGTGCTTCAAGGTTCTTCACTTCGTATTGTGTCCCTATTCACAGGAACTAAATTAAGATATTCCTGCCCCAAAAGCGAGGATGCCCTCTTGTGTTGGTGTGCTGTTTATAGAGGGCCACAGGCTGCGACACCCAACACTTGGCGTCTTGGTTACGAGCTTGCTGTACTATTTATGGTGCAGATTTCTATCGACGCTGTGGACAAACGGCATAGAGGGCGAAGGAGCTGTCGTCTTTTGCCGCCAGCTGGCTGTTCAAGACCATATGTGACCAGATGCTTGGGTTGCACTCGGTACCTTAGTTATCACTTTGACCAACCATGGCACACATACTACTCAATTCCACGCCATCAGGTGAAATTTGGTGTTGGTTCCAAGGTGTTGGTTCTGGCTGAAACACCACCACCCTTCACAGTTCAAGGATCCAATGCTATTTTGGGTTGAATTGGCGGGACTTGTTGGTTGACCCCTACAAGGTCATCGCGCGCGCTTAGATGGCTCCGATGAGAGTAAAGTGGTAAAATATGGTAGATAAATAGTCTAGGAACCCAGGAGGACTCTGATCTCAGCATGTTATATTCGATATTCCTATCTATCTTGACAAATACCTATTTATCAGAACTCGCCGTACTCTTTCAAGTTCCCACATCATCATGCCTTCCGACAAAGACCGTCTCTATGTTGCACTATACGCCCGAGGCGGATCAGCCACTATGCCAGGCGGAGAAGACCAGTACGTAACCAGCCGTTAATGTAACGCTTGGAGGACCGCCATCTAACGCTGCACATGTAGATATCACTGGGCCCTTCTTGTAGGCCCAAAAACAGAAGACCGAGACGCCCGCGGCATGCGTTTCCACGCAAAGGAGGGCCTTGCGTTGGTAAACGGACAAGGACAATCGGTCTGGAGCTTTGAGGAGCGCGAAATCGGCATGGCTCCTACTGCAATGATTCTGGTCCGTGTCATGGTTGCCAAGATCAAGAATAGAGACCGGGTCTTATCAATCCTGAGGGGGCTTCCGATTCGTGGTGGAGAGGCAGGCTGGAACTGCGTCGCGTGGGTAAAAGAGGCATTGGAAGCCTTGCAGAGGGACGGCAAAGCGTTGGGAACTTCTAGAGTCGACTGGACGACTGTGCGTGATGCGGCCATGCAGTATGTTCGGGAGAAGGAGGCTGCACATCGGTTCGATGGCCAAGCAGAATCAGGCCAATTCGATGTAAGCAAAGTTCCGACCTGGGACTTGCTCACGGGAAGAGAGGCAGTTCCTTGAGCTGCGTGTGTTGAGTGTAGAGAAACCTGTATATTAAAAATCCCCGAAATACTGCCTCCTAATTCTTTCCATCTCCAGCGCACGCGGCATTGGATCGAGGAATTTGTCGACTTCTTTCTGCCAGAACCGGTTTTGCGGGTTCACGTTCCAGGCAGACGTGTATTCCCAGTAGGGCGGCATCCATGCTGCTGTCTCCCAGTCGATGATACCGACAACCTTGTCACCTTGCGCAATGACATTGAGACTACTGAGATCACCGTGGGTAAAGACTGGCTGGGGCCAAGACTCGTCGTGGAAAGCGATGAGATCCTTGAGACCCGGTGTGGCTTTATCATCTTGTATGTTCTCAGCCTCGATTCCATTGCGTAGCTCCCGATGAAACTCGCGAATCGTCGCAAAGGGTCCCCAGAAGGACTTTTTCGGGAGTCTTTGGTCGTAGATGGCACCGCCATTGACGTTGGCAACGCCGATGCCGCTTGGCGGAGCGAGACGGCGAAGTTGCTGCATCATGGACTTTAGCTCATCGAGTATTCGCGACTTTGACTCTTCCGAGCGCTGAACCCATCCAAACGAAAGATCCTGGCCCTTGATCCTCTGCATGACGATGTAGGCGCGCTTCTTGTGCTCAAAGGCGCAATACACTTTGGGCACCGGGATGGCCGTATTCTGGGATACGAATCGCATGGCATCAGCCTCGGATGTACTTGTAAAGGGCGTTGATTTGATGCAAATTCCTGGAAACGGGAACACGATAGACCCGGGAGATTTGAGCCAGCGCCGGACAAAGCCAAGCGTCATGAAGCGAAAGACGACGACGACAAGAAGCTGGATAAATACGTTCGCTTTGGCGCGGCTGTCTCGCGCATCGAGTTGATGTCCAGCCATGACTGGTAGATGCAAATGAGCTGTATGACAAAAGGGAGGCTCAAATACGTGGAACATGATTAAACAAGTAACTACCTAGGTACCTAGGTACCTTGGGGCAGGCAGCCAGGCACATGCGGCTCGCAAGGATGGAGGGGCACGAATCCCCCACTTCAACGGCCCCTACACCCAAGCAAAGCGACAAAGAGAAGCGAGTCCGAGGCGGCCCGTCGACAATGATTGAAGTAGCCAATCAAAAGAGGAAGAGAGGACAGTCAACCTCCAGCCTGCGGCTCCCAAAACTTGCCTGTCCCTCCAACATCTGCGTAACCTCGTTGAATTGCAACACAATCAGAAGCCAATCAGCCCATCAACCTCCTCCTCTCCCTCTCCTTCCTCATCACTAGCCCATGATAATTTAGGTAGGGGTATATATAGTGCTCAACCCTTGGCCCCTAGAACAGCTCCTTCTTGCAGATAAGCTCCTGGCTAGGCGCCGGGCACTGCCAGCCGGAATCGGCCTCGAAGAACTGAGCCTCGAAGTATCCAACTTTGGTAGCCACACCGCTGTCCGTACATGTAGGCGGGCCGCAGTAGTCGAGGGGGTTCCCCGGGACGATGATCTGAGCCGCGCCGCTGTAGCCCGCACAGGCCTCGCGCACCTGATCGAACATGGGACCGCACTCCTCATCTCTCTGTATCTGCGCCAGAGCCGTCCAAGCAGTCACCCCCAGCGAGACATACAAGTCGCACGACTCTCCTCCCCTGCAAAGACCACGCTGTATGGCGAACTCGACGCCTCTGGCGACGCCGACAACGGAGGCCCTAACAACTCCACAGAACTTGTCCTTGCCCTCGTCGTAGAGCTCCTTTTTCCCTCCAAGGCCCTCGCAGACGATGTTGTTCAATTTCAGCTTGGTTGCCCGGCGTTCGAGGGAACTGGTTCCGTCGGCATGTCGGACGACCATGGTCTTCATCTCGGCTTTGGCATTGTGGACTTCCATGCTTCGCTTCTCGGGATACCACATCTTGCCTTCGTCGACCATTCGTTTGGCCCACGTCTCGTAATCGGTTCCGCTATTGGAGAAGGCGTCGGCTCTGGTCATAGGGACCGTAGCGCGTGCTGCCAGTGGGTTTGATGACTTCAAAGCCACAGGAGTTCCAAGGACCTGCTTTCTTTGGGTCAAAAATTGATCTTTTGAGGCAACAAGAAAGGAATGCCAAAACCACACATACCGATCGACAAAAGAGGGCGACCAAGGCCACCTTGAGGCTGTCTTGGAAATACATGACGAACGTTGTCGAACGTGAGAGATGTCTATGATGTATGCACTAGACAATGGGCAATCAAGCCGAAAATAGATAGATGGGTTTGTAGAAGAGGATGGGGCCTTGGACTGTCAAGACCGTGCACGTCTTATAAGCGATGGAAAGATAGAGAATGATGGTGTTAGGCTGGGCACGGTGTGTGCCTTTACTTATACATGATCTGGTCATTAGATTATATGCAAGGCAGGACAGCAATACTTTTCACAAATTTCTCATTTCGCTGGGCATCTATTTTTAGGATAACAGGATGCCCATGAACACTTGTAGAGCCTTACCTCGGATCCCTCAATAGAAAGATAGCCAGACTATGCTCCGGCTATTGGGCGACCTTCTAGACAAGTAGTGGAGTGCTTGTCGCGGGAAAAGGTATACGAGCTCGCAGTGAGACTATCCTAACACCTTATTTAGCTGCGGATTGTTAAGACGTGAAACATCGTGTCCAGTCAGAGGCTGTGGTGACAATACCATCCTGCAGTACTATCATCACTATTTCGGAAGATTGTCAGCAGTACATTGCAGGATTCATCGGTGTTGGAAATGAACACCGATTTTCGACACGAAGGGCGGGGCCAAAAGGTGGCTATACCTATATGGGTAGCTATCTACAATGCTTGGTATTCGTGTCGAAAATCGGTGTTCGTTTCCAACACCGATCAGGGCCTATATCGCAGGCTTGTTAGCCTGATGTTGCATAGATATCAGCACCATCCTACAGGATTGTCAGCTTCCAAAGGGAAAAGACTCGTATGCTTGGCCCTGTCCGGGGCTGTGTTAACACCATAGTTCCCCTACATCGTATCTTAGAATTCGCAGTATGGAATTTCGGAAGTTAACTCACGACGCAAGGCACAATATGATATTGGTGTATAGGTACTGATCAAATTATTTTTAAACAGACGCAAGTAGATCCAAGTTTAACCACTGCCCATAGCCATAATCGATTGTAAAACTTGAATATATATAGAACCCTGGCAAATATCTTTATCATACGCCTTCTCTCATCCATCTCCTTCACCCTCATCCCCATCCTTCAACGACAACTTCAGCTGCCTTTTATTTACACAGACATTATCTTCATATCTTTGAGCTTCTTCAAACATCATCAATCAACAAAATGAAGCCTTCCAGTGTTCTCATCCAGCTAGCTTGGGCCATCTCTGCTCCCAGTCTAGTCGCCGCCGAATGTTTCGGAGGCAGCAACACGCGTCCAGACCACGGCCTCGAGGTCATTGAGTTCTTCTATTCTGCGGGATGTGAGCTGCAGTCTCAGGAGCTCGCGAGTGGAGGAGAGTTTAAGAAGACGGACAAGTCGAGCGATGGTAAATGCCTCAATGTCCTCGTTAAGAACCATGGGGACGGCAATAGGAAGGTCACGTCTGGTCAGGCTGTCGATGCCTGGGCCCGGGAGTGGGTCGGCTGTGAGCACGGCGGCAAGCGCGAGTATGACGACAAGCTTGAGTATATGTAAGTCTATGCCTGAGCTGATTGTCTAGAGCTTGGGGAGTTTGGTAATGCAAGCTTGCTAACATTGTGGCGATACAGATGGCACCTGGACTGCTAGATTAGGCGACTAGTCGAGACAGTCGCATTTGGTGGTTTTGGTCTCGGAAGACTCTGCGATAATTCAGGGTGGTAGTGAAGGAAAATTATGTATGGTACGAAAGGTCTTGTCAAGCTCTGGGGTTTCTACGTACCAGGGAGGCTGAACGGTTAGCACTCGCGTGTCTGGGGAAGTCCCACCAGTCATCAGTTTTGGGTCTAGTCGCTAAGCCCTTGACAGGTACTAAAGATAGGTACAATGTAGACTAGATGGCAACCCGCTTGACACGGGGTCGCTAGGCGCCGAATCGGGCAATATTCTCCAGAACCGTCTCCTTCCAACCCTGCACTTTATCTTGTCTCTGATCCCTCGGCGACACCTCCACTATTGCCCGCAGACAGTCGGCCGCCTCCTGCATGCTCCTCTGTAGCGACGAAGTGTAGTTCGCGTCCTCAAGCAGCGAGTTGTCCTTCTCCTTGCAACGTTGGGTGAAGAGCCCAAGTAACCGCTTCTTCTCGACCTCCGACGTTGCGTCAACGCGCCCATTCCAGAGAAACGAGCGTCTCGGGTTCCACTTGGTGAACGGAACGACGCTCGAGAACTCCCAGTCGAGGATACCTGTGATTCTGCCCGAAGAGACATCCAAGACCATGTTGGCAAGGTGCAAGTCCTTGTGAGCCAGTCGCAGTTTGACCCTGTTGAGCTCATCGGCGTGTGTATGGAGGGCGGCCTCGAAGGACTTAAGGCGGGGGACCACGTCCCGCATAAATTTCAACTTGTCGTGGGTCTGGATGAGTCGTATGTTACCGAGGACCTGTGCGGATATATAGTCGACGTACGTCGGGTACGGTCCTCCGATGTTGAGGGTAGACGTCGTCTCGCCCTTCGGCCACAGGGCCTCAATATCCGGAACCTGCCAGAAGGTCTCGTCCAGCACTGGGGCGGGCTTGGCTTCGCCTTGCTCGTCAAGAACCAAACCTCCAATGCCCTCCCATGTGTGGGCCTGCAGCTGGCAGAGGAAGTCGATCAGCTGGTCAAGGATCTGGGCAATCTGCTCATCGCTCAAGCTTTCATACATGTCACTGAGCGTGACGCCCTGGACCCGAGAGAGCAGGGTATACTCGTGGCCGATGGCGTTATCCACGGAAGCATCGTACGCTATAACTTCCGGCACAGGAATGGCGGTATTCTTGGAGAGCCAAGTCATGACGCCGACCTCGTTCATGGTCTTGATGGCCGGTAGGTGGCGGCCCGAGACGCGAAGGACTAGCTCGGAGTGACGGTGCGACTTTTTGGCGTGTGGTAGAGTGACGAAATAGATGGAATGGTACTGCGCAGTCACCTTGGGTTTGGCGATTGCGGTGGCTCGAGGCAGCCCTGTGGTCTGCAAGAGCTTGTTGATGTCATCTTCGGAGATGGCAAGCGGAAGGTGATCAGCTGGTGTACCCATGATGGGCGATTCTGTTTGATTTGGTGTTGTTACTCGAGGTTTTTAATGCCCTGCGGGAGCAGACGTGAGGGCTGGCTTCTGTAGTGGGCAACCGACTGGCTTACAAAGTTCAGGCTGCGGCGGACGCAGGGCTGTGCTGACCCCAATGTGCAAGACTCAAGATGCAATACGCCCCTGTATAAAGCTTCTCAACGCAGTAGCCCCTACGTTGGAGGCTCTGCTACAACGTGGTGGCGTTTTTATTGACTCCAGAAACGATAGCGGGTAGACAAAATTGATGCTTGCGGGGACTGAGGGATGCCCAGAGACTCTTACACGTTTCATTAATCACGGCGCCGATGCCGCTATGCTTCAGCAATTTCAGGCCTTGTCTTCCAATGAGTTACAGAGATCCACTGTGTGTGACGGTACATTTGAGCTGGAGATCAAGCAAGAAGAGTATCCAAGGAGGAAAAGACGACGACTTGAATAGGCCAAGACGATCAATAGATTCGGGTGACTATTTTATTAACTCTAGAATTTCAATACTTCCAAGTCGAAAACAAACATCTTCTTAGCTATGTGGTCAAGTCGCTCCTGGGTCTCATCGAACCTCTCGCACATATTCACGAAGACTTCACTGCTGAAGACGTTACTATGCTTCTCTAGCCATTTCTCCTGCCACAGGGAGATGAGAATTTCACTCCTAAATACTAACACGCCTTGTCGCTCAGTTAGCAGGGTTAGCATCTCTTCTGTTGCGCCTCTAAGCCGTCTGAGAGAGTCGAGGTGTAGTTGTAGCCGCCGTATGTCTTCACTAAGATGCGAGTCTGAGGGTTGATACCTAGTCTCATCGAAGAGAAGTCTTTGAGCGTCCAGCAGTTCTTCTTGCGTCGAGTACAAGTATTGAATGAACTCGCGACGTTGAGGTGGAGTTGCGTGTATAAGGAGCCCGTCCTTCCTAGGTTTAGAAGCCGGCCAAGTCGCGGCTTGCTCTGCATCAGAAGGTGTCTTGTCTGGCTCAGAAGTAGGAGCAGTGTCGTTGGTGGTTTTATATTGATCTTGAGGGATGGCTTTAAGAGTAGCCTTAGACTTGATCTCGGTTTCCACAAATTCAATAGGCCAACTAGCGGGCATAGAAGTAAGGAATGGAAGTGGCTCAATGAATTCAGCGATAGATGCAGGTTTTGTCTCAGGAGAAAGCTCTTCGCCAGTTTCCGTGGGCTTCTTTTCTTGCTTCTCGCTATTCTCAGGAGTCGCAGGCATAGGTGGTAACTTGTCGACTATGCCTGTGCTCCCCTTTGACTCGCAGGCGGGACAGAGCGAAAAGCATCTGGCGCACTGGACCTTGTCATTGGAGAGACTGCGGTAACCCAGATACTCGCTTGCCAACCCAGGATATTCCTGTTGGAGACTAAAACATGAACATGGTGCCATGGAGTGCGAATCAAGGCAGCCCGTTGAACCACACCAGAGCTCGAACATTGACCAGCCAGGTCGTCGAGTTCCGACGATCTGTGACAGTGATAACTTGCATCTCCGGCAGCGGAATGGGTCGAGGAAGCCATTGGTCTTGGCTGAGGAACGGTGAGTCAGTCGGACGAAGACAGCGATTCAAAGCGGAGGGGCCATACCCAAATCTATTTGTGCACCGTATACTTCGTCGGTCACTTCGTTGATCGAGTACTAGAGAACCATGAGAACCAAAAGATGAGGACGTTATACCATTGAGTTCATACCGCTTTCAAGAGAGACTCGTGGACAGCTCCCCGACAGGGCACGCCACCGGGGCCATGGCAAAGGCGCCATTCACTCCTCTCCATCTGCAACTCGCTGAGTTGCTCTAATGTCAGGACTGGGTGTGCAATCCAGAGATCTGATTCGCTCGGGGGCGTTATTGGCCCAGGTGGTGATGTAGGGGTAGTAGGGGGATTAGATAGAGACGTAGGGGATTCGGATTTGAACGCTTTCTTGGCAGCTTTTAGCACCCGCGACATGCCAATGATTCCCGGTATAGACGGGCTTAACGGTGTCGAAGGGGGAGTCAAGAGTTGTGGGATAGGCGGAAGCGGGCGACCCCATGGAGGTAGATTGGACTGGATAGCGGCATCCTCTCCGTTCGGATCCACTTGATGTCGAATAGCTATATTACCAGCTGCGTATGTCTCCCCGAAATTGTAGTGTTCAGGGTTAGAAAGGTCATTGCAGAAGATGGGCAATGCGACAAACGAGATGGTAGATACTCGGCCCAAGCTGGAATGTGAGCTTGAGAGCCTGGAGAGGAAGGAGAGGGCATGCATGTTGAAATCTGAAGACCGGTAGGATAGGTCATCAAAGTTCCAGTTTGGAGCTCGTCTATAAACTCTAGATCTCTCTAGAGCGTCCTCAAAGGCGAACCGGGGGCTAAAGGATCCATCAATCTGGTCTTGGGGATTGAGTTGATCAATCGCGAGCATCGACTCTGAGACAATAATCGAATCTGGCCTTGGGGCTGGAGCGGGCCTGATGGTTGACGAGTCATCTACTTCGTCCTCGCCATCACGACGGTGTTCTATCACGTAGAGATCGGCACTTCTACGTTTTAGATGGGCGACGCTGGGAGCAATCTTCTGGCAGATCTGCGAGAGGGAGGCGATGGCTTCTTGGACTTGCATTAGGGACTCCCTGTATAATCGTCAATGGGCCAACTCGTCGGAACTGTTAAGCGGGACTGTGTTGAAATGGATTTGATACGAAACGACTCACTGCTGCAGAATAGCCGACATCAATACCAGCGATAGCTGGGCGTCTCGTACACGTTGAGACAGCTGGTTGATGCGCTTGTCCTTCATGGCCCATTCCAGCCTCTCGCTCATGTCCAGACTCTTGAGTTTTGGATCCGAAAGCGGGCGGATTAGGCTCTCCAACTCGTCGAGCGAGGTGACACAGCCGAGGAAAGCATTTTGAGCGTCGTCGAGGGGGAAATAGATGCCTGGTCGATTCTCAAGGGCCCTGGAATTGAGCAGCGTCTGGAAGCGCAGCATGGTGGAGCGCATGGTAGAGACATCGCGCAGTGTCGACTTTGCGAGCTCGGGAGCCTCTTTCACATTGGAGGCAATTGATATGGCCTTGTCCAGGGCCTTGACAATCTCGGACGTGACAGAGATGCCGCCGGCCACGGCGCCAAAGATTGAGAGGGGATCCATGGGAGGGATCACGGCCCGACCTCACCGTCACCCGTATTGACTGGGGAGGTTGTAGTCCGAGATGGTGTCGAGATACGGGGAGGACCTCATTTTTACAATGGAGGGAGTATATGGTTCGCCTGGTTCGCGTTGCCTCGCTGTGATGGATGTGATGTAAAGTCAAGGGGGCTAATTTCCAGAGCCAAGGTTCGCTGCCGTGGCTGTTTCAACACTGCCTACCACTGGGCTGCCTCCTGCCACGTCGCTGACAGAAAAAGGAAGCAGAGCCTGAGCCAACAAGGCGTTCTTTCCCCAGCTATCCCGCACTAAAGATGCAATTGCCCCTGCCTCATACATTGTGCGCCTTGTTGCCCCCGGCATTGGATAATTAGATCCCATCTCCAGCTAGCTATGCACCTTTGCGGGGGATCAACAGTGCAGCTAATTAATCATCATCAAGAGCAATACCGAGTAAGCAAGGCTGCATCAAATTCCAATTGCAAAAGCCAAAATAAATCTTGGCAGAAATGGGTGAACCAGATTCCATTTTCGATTTTTCTGTGCATCATTGATGTAGGTAATCGCATGTGAAGCCTCATATCTTGTTGACATCTTACGTCAATAGATCGTAAACGGAGCGTCGACTGTTGTTGCCATATGGAGGTGAATCATGCAGAAAATGAAGCCATCTTCTGTTATGGTTTGTTTAAATAGGTGAAAATGCTGTTTTGAAATCGAGCAGTTGTCCATATCCATGAATCTGCTTTTCCTGACAGCCTCTTTGACTCACTCACACCGCGAACATGTCACCAAAAACCACGACTTCACACAATCTCACTGTCCTTCAAAAGCACATTCAATTTTGGGACCGCGACAATGACGGAATCATCCACCCGTGGGATGTATACAGCGGGTTCCGTGAGCTGGGCTTCGGCCTCTTTTTCGCCATCGGCTCTCTCTTGATCCCCATATTCTTCTCATATCCTACACGACTCGGCCACAGCTGGCTACCTGATCCCCTCTTCAGAATATACGTCAAGGACATACACAAGGCAAAGCATGGATCCGACGCGGGCATTTACGATTTTGACGGAAACTTCAACCCCGAAAGGTTTGACCAGCTCTTTGATCGGTTCGACAGCTCCGGCGCCGGAGGCTTGACTGCCGAAGATCTGCTCAACCTGTGGGCAAAAAACCGCTGTGCCGCAGACCCGGCGGGCTGGAGCTTTGCTTTCATGGAGTGGTGGACGACCTGGGTACTCTTGCAAAAGAATGGCCTGGTCTGGAAAGATGACTTGAGGGCGTGTTATGATGGAAGCTTGTTCTGGAAGATCAAGCATGAGCGGGACCGGCATGCAGATGTAGTGGAGAGGAAGAGCTCAGGCATGAGAAACTTTTTCAAGGGATTTTATTGACAGCCACATAGACTGGGGAAAGGTATGTCAACTCATGGCATGTACGCATTTCGTGTGTAGCCAAGGGCACATCGAGGATGCGCCTTCGATTGCTACCGGTGCAGAGGTTAACTCACCTCCACGTATCCTTTTTCAATTTTGTGGTTGCTACTGTACATCATCGGAGGCACGTACGATGGTATCTGAATGAGGTTACAAAACATCAACGCCTGCTCCAGGTCAGACCCGTCTGTGTTCTTCTCCCGAGGGGGCCCTCCCGACTCCCCATATGACGTTCCCAACAATTTCCGACCCAGTGTTGAGTGAGCCCCCTCGACTCCCATTCATATTCAGTGCCAATTTCATCAATATCAGTTATCACCATCTACGCTCTGCTGTTACTCATATTGCTATTGTTCTCCTGAAGATCTACGGCGAGGGATGGAAGCTGGTCCGGCTGGGTACGGTTGCCTTTCAGTCTAGGCTGAGGTTCACGACGACGACAAAAAGACGCCCTTTCGAGGGAGAACTGAGCCTGACTTGATAAAGTGATAGCTATGGACTAATACTATGGGCGGCTTTAGTCTGAATGAGATTTGATTCACCGTGCGTGCCTTGAAACCTGATCCTTCGTATATCTTCCATCGTCGAACATGCCATGATTGTAGAGAACCTGCTCTTTTATCCTGGGCTGGCAACCATGAGCTTTCACGGCCTGGCAGCGTCAAAGCCAAGGCCTTCTTCATCGTCTCGTCATGAAACACATTCTGTTCCGGAACTCGAAAACATCCACTACCACGAGCATACCATCAGCCGTCACAAAGCTCACAGAAGCCCGAGACTGAATTGTCTGTGTAGAACAGATCCTGGCGCCCCCGCGACGAGCGCCCCTTCGTCGTCGCTGGCTCGGGCGAGCTGGAAGCGCCGTGGCGTCAGCACCTGGGCCCTGAAGCCCAAGGGTGTGACCAATCACCAGCTGCAGCCAGTGCGGGAGCTGCTGGAAGGATGTCGTTCCTGGCTGCATGTACGTCTCCTCGACCACGAGGCGAGCACGGCCCTCTGGCTCAATGGTTCTTGACCAACTTGCCAGAGGCGTTCGAACTTCGCCTGCAGCAGAGGTTTCGATGACATCCCGCTGGTATTCCAGCGTCACGTGTCTGCCCTGCTGCTGGTTTGAGGTTCCTGCAGGCCTATTCAAGAACAGGGGCATTGGCATTGTTTGGACAAGAACACTCGTCTGAACACTCCTTCTAACTATATGCCTGTGCGAGTTGGCATGGGTGGTCGAGTTCATATTGAGGGAGGTGTGTTGTGCTGTGTTGTGTAAATGCCTTGTTATAGATGTGAATTGAGTGATGATGGGCTGTTGAAGTGAGGAGCAGATGTGCTGGTGAAGAGACTCAAGCAGGTTCAAATACTTGGGGGGGAAAACCAATTCTGACTTCTGAATTCTGGATTCCCTCTTGTATTCTCCTTCTTATTCTTCTTTCTAGATTTCTGTTTTCTGTTGTGGTGTTGCTCACGCCCCCGGGTTAGGAGCCCAACACCTGGGGCAGCTATAGTACAGTGAATGAGAGCATCTGTCAGAATCCTATCCAATGAGAACATCCTCGCATTCTATCGAACAAAAGCGACAGACACCTAGGGCGGCTGTAGTACGTACCTGGGATTAACGCCCAGGGCCCAACCCAATGAGAATACAAATTGTTCAACACCTGGGGCAATTGTAGTACTGCCAAAGGAGGTCAGCGTTCAGATCTGTATCCAATGAGATTGATTCCCATATGGGTGTCCAACACCCGGGGCGATTGTAGAATAACGCACCCCTGAAAAGCCTATCCAATCAAAGCAAATCAAGAATCCGGCCAAGCGCTTAGCTGATCAAGGCTGTTGAGTTGCGTCTCGAGAGGTTGCTCGTCATCTGTTACCCTCCATTTTCCCTCATTCACCCATCAATCTATCATGCGATTCAGCTTCATCTCAAGCACATACGACCATACCCACCGGAGAACTCGGGATCCCGTCCGCTCTCCCATAGTCAAGCCAGTGAGGGGCGGATTAGTAGTTGGTCGGTGACGACCAGCGAATCCCCGCTGTTGTATGTGTTTTTGTTTCTTTTTGCGATTCTGTTATGCCCGGTTTGCGGGTGCAGATATTCGATGAACTTGTCTTTGTTGGATGTATGGGTTGTTGGTCGATGGCGTGGGAACGGTCGGACACGGAGAACCCCTCACCGCAGCTTCCTCTTAGCGGACAACACAATGTTCGATACCTCAGATAGTCTCTCATATATAGCATTGCTTAGAGACTCTATATCTAGTAGGTCATCGATAATAGCATCGACACGACTAAGATCAGCTCTTGCGAGACGACTGGCTTCCTGGAGCTCGCCAATTTCCATCTCGGCCTGTGAGTAGCGAGCCTTGAGTCTCTCATGGTTTCGTCGTAATTGCGTTTGATCCAATGCCCCTCCGGAAGTTGGTGTTGTACTCTCTGATGATTGCAGAGTGGGAATCGTCTGGGTTGATGTCTGCTGATTCGAGTCCGGTGCTAGCGAAAGCACACCGGATTGTGACCCTGTTGAATATTGGATCGGCTCGGTACTAGCAAGCGGCTGTTGCGCATCTAGAAGGGGCACATAAACTGTATGCGATAGCGGTCCCGTCGTTGAAAGGATTCCGAAGTCCATATTAGAGTGATTGCTTTGTACGGCTTGTGTTGCGTAATCAAAGCTGCCATAAGCGTGAGAATTAGTAGCGGGCAAAACACGTACTTGCCGACCAAGAGAGGACTTGGCTGCTTATGAACATACATACCTCTCAAGGGTGCTGCCGAGCATATTAGGCTGGTCGGGTTGAAACGAGGCATTGGGGAAAGTCAGCCCAGGGATCATGAAAGACGTGTCGAAGTGCATATAATCTAAGTTGCTTCAGGTCAAAAACATGTCTCCAATCTTGTGAGAGTACTGGGGTAGGCTTACATGGCGAGTAATCGCATCTTAGGCGTTCCAGAGTTTGACCCAACATGCCCGGGATTACAAGCCGGAATATTTTCCACCAGATTTCTTCTGCCGACCCTGAGCAGCCAAGCTTCTCGATCTTCCCCTCGTCTTCGAGACACATGAAGCGGTCGCCTGCGGGTTCTTCCTTCGCCTCACAAGTCTCAGACTGCGCGCTATGAGCAGTAGCCTTGTCTCTCGTCTCAAATGCTTTCCAGCATCTATTACACCGATATGATCGCATATGTCTACGATTCAAGTGTTGCCTTATTGCTTGCCCATTAGCCCCTGTAACTAAGAATTGGGAGGTGATGAGACTTACTTGAGGCGCTGAATCCCAGCACATCCTCCGTTGGGATTGCGCGGCCCTGGTCTGAAGCAGTGCTGTGAAGACTCGTAGGCTTGATATGGGCATGCGAAGCGGCTCTCTCGCCTTTGACTAGACTTCTCGGGGGACTTTTGGCGTGGCCTTTTTCTCCTATCATTTTTATCACCTGAGCCAGTTCCGTCAACACGGTTGCTAGAAAGATTGTTGTTTCGGTCTCTTGACGATGAAGAGGAGTCGCCAGGCTCACCCAGAGATTGGTCCTGGAATGTCAAATTACCTTCCGGTTCGCAAAGATCTTGAAAGGCCGCTTCTGATTCATCAAAACTGTCGTCGGTGCCTCTCTCGTCCTCCGATGGCTCAGGCGGGGGAGCCTTCAGAGGCCACGACAACGATAAAATGTCAATCTTCACTCGCGCAAAGCCCACCTGTTGTCTAGTTCTAACCGAAGCCTGGACCAGGGGCTCACAATCTTTCTGTAACTCGGATTCGGCGCGTATTTTGATTCCAAGATCTCCCTTGCGGGTTGCAGGCTTGGGTTCGTCGTCACCTGGGCTCGGATCGCCGCGTAATATTGCATCTTCTCCCCCTTTGGAATCGTTGTTGTCGCGTTCCGTTGCAGTTTGAGTATGACAATTGTTGATCTTAGTGGTATTCTGCATCTCGAGGATGTTTTCGTGTGGCCCAGGCTTGATGGAATCGCCGACATCTCCATTGTTGGGAATCGGGAGATCAGCGTGGCTAGAGCCATCGCAGTCTGAGATCGAGTAAGGGCTGGGACAGCCTCCTGTATACATAGAAGATCTGAAACAGCCGGGGCCTAAATTTTCGCCGTTGCCATATCCTGTAGCTGCATAGCCGGCTTCGGCTTGGTATCTGGTCTCGGGGGAAGGGGAACACGACGGGCTTTCAAGACCTAAGCCAGAGTCTCTCCAAGTGCCTTTGTACCAACACAGGCGGGTATTTCTCGATCGATCTAACGATCCAGATCTAAGGAGATCAGATTGAGTTTCACGGTCGTTCATGGCATTCCCCACCGCAAGATGGCTGAAGGAGCTCTTCGGCGACGTAGCGGGTGTAAGGCTGGACAAACACGACCACGAAACAGGTCCCTGGGGCGAAGCGAGGGAAGCACTGTTGTGTGGCTCAATCTGGGGTTGAAGTGTCCCGACAGGAGTGATGCGTTGTCCCCATGGCATTATGGCGGAATCCGAACTTGGTGATAACTCTGTTGACCAGGTAGGAACTGGGGCCAGCAGTCCATCTCTGCCTTGTGGTTGCTGGTCGCCGCTGGCGGCTCGGCCACGCTTCAGATTCTGGGTCGAACTCGTGCACATAGCATTTTGCGAACCCGCGTAAAGGCTGCGCGTTTTTGCTGTGTCGCAGGCCTTGAAATGAGACAACCTCAAGACATTACCAATCATACGCCCTTCTTCTACATCTGGATCCGAAAGACTAAGTCTCCTTGTCCCCCGGGTGGAAGCTCTGGACGCAGCTGAATCAGTATCATCAACCATTCTGCCATATTTCTCAATAGCCGCCTGCGAAGATTCTGGTTGAAACCTCTCCTCGGTGTTCAGGATAGAAAAAAGCCTCGGTGCATCACCCCAATTGTGGTTTGAGGCAATGATCCTGTAGTCGTCTTGCTTCAAATCTCCAACATTCCTGAAATAGACCTGGTTGGATAGCCCTCTGTTTTCTGTCGCTTTTTCGAAGGGTGTCCCACAATCACAGTCGCTCTGTTTTTCTTTCGAAGTCTGAGTGCGCGACAAGTCTTCGGCCTCGGGAAGCTCTTCATGGTCAAGGGGATCATCTGGCAGCCAGTTCCAGACCATGCTATTTCGCTCCTCCATTTCGCGGCGGGCTGCAAGTTCGTTGATGCTTGGGTGATGGTTTTCGTCATCGCTGGTGCATGTGCTCAACTGCGGACTGCCTGAGAAACGGGTTAGATCGAGATTGAAGATAGATGGGCTGGGCTGGGCCATGTTGGGATTACTTACCTATATCACGAAGTGGTTTCGTATTCTGCCAGTCCCACATGTCATTGGATGTATCCCAGCTATCCCAATCCCACATTGTGAGAGTGATTCTAGGGATTGAAGCGTCCATGATGGTGTGTCGAATCTTTTGTAGGGAGTCGGCCGTGATTCCACTCGAAAAACAATACTTGGCCGATTTCCAAGGAATGATGGATTGTAAGGACACTCTAGAAGAGGGGTTCTGACAGAAAACGGGCGAGAAAGGTAACACAAGGCTGACCAGGTCACGTCAGTCAGTGTGACCGAGGTTGAAAATCAGGCTCTCAGAGACCACCATTGCCTATTATCTGCTCTTTTGTTCCAAGGCTCTTGGAGGACCTCTTCCAGCACAGCATCATGACCCTTCTATCAAGATTCTACCACGGTCGTCGCGCCCCTGCGAACTGTGGCAACGGCCTTTTCAGCGATGCGTCGATCGTCATCGAAAGACAAGGTTGAACTGACATGACCAAAATCTGCCCAGATGGTGTCGAATTCCTCGCCCTCTTGCTGGGTTCCCTCCTGTGGAGCAACGGTTGAATCTGCCGCAGCAACATACCAGAAGATGATTTTGAGGACTCCTCCCTTTGTCACACGCTGGGAAACAGCGATGGGCTCAGTGACAGCTCTCGGGCGATCTTTGGTCCTCATGGTAGATGGCAAAGTAGCCAGGGTATTGATATCGACAGGGAGTAACTCTACTGGGATCCTGGTCTCCTCGAAAGTTTCTCTCTTGGCTGTCTGCTCGAGGGCTTCGCCAACGTCTTTGTGGCCCTTGGGAAGAAGGTATTCGCCTGTTTTCCGCCAATGGATGAGGAGGAATTTAGACCTCGCAACGTCTACTGACACGGTGCCACAGCTGATGGCAAACTGGTCCGAGAAGAAGAGGCTTTTGCCAGAGGACTCCATTGTTGCCGGTCCGTGAAATTCCTGTCAATGGTTGAGAAGGCAGCCTTGGCGCGCTCTTGGTTGTTGATGGCGCTGTCAAGAAGAAATTGGGAAAGCTTCGGTTAATTGAGTGGCAGGCAGCTCTCTGTATGACTGCCTTATCGTTAAGGTACCTTATTTGCCTTCTTTTACCCACCTCAGGACGTTACCTTTACAGGCCATTGCCGTCGCAAGCAAGGATTGGCCAAGCGTGGGAAGATAATGGGCCGTCGCCAGGGAACCAGCTTCACTGCCTAAAGGTCCAAGAAAACACGGGAAATATAGATAAATCCTTATACCATAGTAGGGCTAAACTTAGGCATATTTTATCAAGGATTAATATTAAATAGTAGCTAAGACTTAAGCTTCTTTTATGATAGTATTTTTAAGCCCTTAACCTAAGAGTAGTCATTTAAGAGTTATGGTCGTTGTAAGACAGGAGTCACGTATTTTTGGACCCATGGGGCTGCTTTTCAGCTAAAGCTTCGGGGATTTTTCAACCGCAGTCGATCATTAGCAACTAACTGTTCTAGCTACATGGAAACGCTCATCCGCATAGCGCAAACGACCTGGTTTCACAACCTCAAACAGTGACGCAGCTATCCTTGCTGTCCTCAATGAAGATGCCACCATAGATGAGCCCCTCGTCCAGGTTGCTCTCCTGGAACCCAGAGTTGACAACGTCATCAGTGCCCGTCGGCTTCTTCAAGATACCAATCTGATACTGTCCTCGGCCAGAGTTGTCGTTGGAGATGGGCTCGGTGGCAGCTTGAAGGGGCTTGTGGCCCTCCGAGTACCAAGCTTGGATGGTGCTACAATTGTCAGTCGAGCACTTTCACTACAAGGCGGGCAGACCTACTTCTTGTCAAAGTCGAGAGTGATGGCAAAGTTCTGCCACACATTCTTCAGCATGGGAGTAGACCAGATCTGCTTGTTCTTGCGGTCCAGGAGCTTCCAGGTGTCCTTGGGCAGATCCTGGCCGATGATGGTGCCAGCTTCAAAGTTGAACTGGTTGCTCGAGAAATCGGCGGCCTCGTGCCAGACATTCTATCACGGTTAGCTCATGGCCAGCGACTTGAGCAGTGGCCAGTGTCTTACCAGGTACTCGTGGCTCAGGTTCAGAGGCCGGCTCTCATCCTGCAAGAGGCTGAAGTGGAGCGTCTTGACGCCCTCGGAAGCAGGGCTCTTCTCATTGTCGTCCTTGAGGAATTGAAGACCAGCGCGGCGGAAACCATTCTGCTTCATGAAGATGCTCTCATCGCTGATGGTGACCTCAAGAGGGAGGCCTCGGACAGGAGCGTCGAAACGCGAGTGCGTGGGGGTCTTGGGCAGGAGGAGGATCTCGGACCACGAGATGTTGTTACCCTTGACAAAGTCGGGGTTGAAGGGGTTCCATCCGCCACCGTTCTTGGTGTCAAAGTCGGTCAAAGTGGCATTGGGAGGAACGCGACCGTCAAAGACGACAGCGCAAGAGTTGCTGGCCTGGTAGAACGAGTGGAAGCGGCCCAGAGGCGTGGCAGAGACCACAGAGGAAATGAGAGCAAGGAACGTTGCGGCGCGCATAATGAACGACTGGGGACGATATATACAGTAGGTCAAAAAATGAACGACAAGAATAAAACACTAGCCAGTAGTGAAGCTGAAGAAGATTGATTGATGATGGATTCAGCTCGAGAACGGCAGACGTCCAGTATAAGTGCTCTCTCCACCACACCTCCCGGCTTCTTCGGTAGCTACCAGGTTCCCGGGACATATGAACCAGCACGTAATCAGGGACGGCATTTGACAGCCCATCCCACCGTATCCCGTCCCATGCCGGCATGTTTCGACGCAAATGGCGCGACTATTGGAGGGAAAATAGCATCCTTTTTGTATTGACCCTGTGGGGAGGCTATCGTGATTTTGTGCCTGAAACGGCTTCTAGAAGCTAAGAAACCTTAAAAAAGGGTCTCAAGGTTGCAGTTCACTTTAACCCAACGACAAGGTTTGATTAAGGAACCATTTCGCGGGCCGTGACAGGTTCCCGAGGTTCCGACCGTGGTCTCAGAAAAGCAACACGGGCCCATTTGGTGGGTCTTTCTGGAGGTGATCGCACCCGTTTCTCTGTGAAATGTTAGAGAAGGACGGGGCCACCGTGTCACCGGAACTCAAACTAGACAGACCGAAAAGGACAACTATTTTTGCAAAGACTGGATAGTTGGACAGCAGTATATACAGGTGGAACCTTCCGGCGCTGGATCGGACACACCGCCGACTGGGCCCCACAATATCTTCGGCGGTGTCGGACTATACTGAACGGGGCCCGCCGTGGCCACCGTCTCGTTAGTATCAAGGCTCTGGGGTGCTCCATTTACCAACCTTAAAACCCTAGAGTTTGTCATTGACGACATACTGAGTTCCTTAAAAGTATTGTATCAGGTAATTGGACATGACCAAAGTCCATGAGCAGCTCTATCACAAAACTCTCAAGGTTCAGCCTGCAAGGCGGTTGGTTCCCTTTATTCTAACTCACACAACCCGGGACGTGCCAGAATTTGATACTAGGATCTAAGGCCACTGGAAACAAGAATGTTTACCCAGCTCTTGACGTCTGTAGATATCCATATTCATACCATGCACTCTATACCACCTCATGAGATTTGCCTTTGACCTCACATGTCGTTTCGACTTGCCCCAAGCATATGCTTTGAACCAAGATAGTTCCCGCTCTAGCCGCCGTCTTCTACCCTCACCCCCGTACAGCAGCATTTGCCCGTATGTTGAGATACCGAGAGTTCTTCCCCACGCTCCTCGCGTCGCATCAACATCCCCAACCCAGAACGACGCCGATCCCCCTCCGGTCACGGGTCGCTCCAAAGCTTCACCGAGCCTCCGGCTTTACTCCCCGTAGCACCAACCCGCCCCCACGGTGCATCCCGCATGAGCCAAAAACGCGGGCACGAATCACCTTGTAACTCACCGAATATCGACCTTCGACTCGGCAATTTTGATCCGAGTAAGGCTTTAGTCTGGGATGGCCGGTGTGAGACGGCTTGCAGCCGATAGGGAATCACGGCAGTAACACTCTGATACACTGTTTGCAGCAGAGGAAGAAAAAGCCTCATTGATGGTTGGGATATGCGGCTCGGCACCGTGTTGCCGTGGTGGTGCATGATATGCAAGGACTCTGCGTCTAAACATGCCGATATATCGGATTGCCCTTTGAGTGGCACCGCATACTGGCAGCTGACTTCGATTGGGACTGTGTCGGTGTACCTTGGCTGCAGCCAGCATGAACGCCAATGCGCTCCCTTGGAATAAGCTTAGGTTGAACCGAGCTATCTTCTTGCTAAGGTTAACCTTATGAGAACATCGGTGCATTAAATGCCGCGGTCGACAGACATCCCGAGAGTGTTGCACACGTTGCGAGCCTTGTGATATGCAGAAGAGAAAGTGTTTATTAGGGTGGGGGTCTGTGAAGCTTCGAGGCTTGTACACAGCCCCATACCCCTGGAGGACGTTGCCCATGCCGCCAACCTGTCTGGGTCCCCCAGTAAAGGAACATTTCAAGCAGTCTCAATCCACTGCCGTAGACTATGTACAAAAGAATGAACAACATAAGGAACATCGTCAACGCCTGACCATGCGGGTAGTCCAACCGCCTTTTCCATGGTCGTCGCCCCCTAACGCCGGTGTAGATCCATGCATGAATCACGAGCCGCACAATCCAATGTGTGCCTGCCTCGTTGATAATCAAACGTGTAGGAAAATAAAAGGTCGGGTTGAAGGATCAAGAAAAACCCCAGCGTTCCTATGACATATCTGAAATAGCCGCATATTATGGTGTTTGGGGCAACATCAAGTCCATGTAGTCGAGGTAAAGAAATTTTCGTTCGTCGGTATTCGTAAATTCGTCTAATAGCCCGCCTGACCTGGCATCTTACCCAATGAGTGGGAACTGATGGCTTTCGGGGGCAGGTGATTATGGCAGAAGATCTTCTTATTGCCGTTTATACTTGTAGCATCCTTCTTGGTCGCGTCGATAATCTGAGTTGGATCATCATAAGATTCTAGTTGACAGCACTCAACATTCTTCATCCAGCGGTTGTTGATCACATCTTCAATGCTAATGCGCTTGTTTGGATCAGGGTTGAGCATCTGAAGCAGGAGGCGGCGGAGAGCAGGGGGAGTGACGCCAACATCGAGGGCGTAACACTTGGGATAGTCGGTGTCGCTGATGCACGCGTCACACTCTGGGTGCTTGGCGTACCACTTATTCCAGCCTTCAACAAGCTTGTCGTAGTGCAGGTTACCCTGTTCGGCACGGGACCAGATGGCACCGCCAAAGGTAAGATAGATCATGATAATGGCGGAGCTCCATACATCTAGAGCGCGCGGGTCGTAGGCGGCCTTCTTGGCGAGGACCTCAGGGGCAATATAGGGCTCGCTGCCACAAATACCCGGAGAGCACAGGCGAATGTCGCCCATATTACGGCCGCATTGTCCGCCAGCCTCACGAAGTCCGGGGTGGGTGCCTGAGAAAACTTCAGACACACCAAAGTCGGTGATCTTGAGCTTGCTGTCCTTGGTGATGAGGAGATTCTCCAGCTTAATGTCACGGTGGGCAATGCCATTCGCATGCAGGTAAGCGACACCCTGAATCAGCTGCTTGAATAGACACAGGCGATCCTTCTTGCGATCCTCGCCCTTGAGATGTCCTTTCTGGACCAAGCTGAAGAGGTCACCCTCAGAGCAGTACTCCATGACGTGGTTCCAGCGCGAGTGGTCGGTGCAGAGGCGGAAGGTCTCAACAATGTTGGGATGATGTAAACTCTTGGCGATGCTGAACTCAGACTTGATCTTGTTCTCGTAATCCTGCTGGCTCTCGCGGTGCGACTTGCCACGGAACTCCTTGACAGCGTAAAGCTCTTCGGGGCAGCCCTTGCGCATCATGAGTGTCACCTTGGAAGCAGCTCCCTTTCCGAGGTGCTTGCCATGGCGGCCAAGGAATTTACGTTGGTACTCAAACTCGCTTTGTAGCTCGGCGACGTCGACGGCGAAATCATCAGGGAGACTCAGACTCATGCGTCTGGCCTTAGCACCAGTACCGGAATCAGGAGGAAGAGGCCAGACGCTACGTTCGGGGGGATATGTGGTCTCATCCTGCTCACTAGGCGGGGGTAGAGGCGTGCTGGGACGGCTTCCATCAAAGCTGCTGGCTCGACGGTTCAGCTGGGGTCGCTTATTTGCGTTTCCACGGTTCACGGTAGAGCCGACAAAGTTGACAGCACGGCCACGGAGAGTCAAGCCTGTCGAGGCGCGGTTCTTCTTGAAGTCGCCCTGACTAGGCAGGTTATTGGCGGATGAGCGTTCGCGGTGCGTTTGAACCATCTCAAGACCGTTGTCGCTGGGCGAGGGGGGAGAGTTGGAACGGGTTGTGGCGGATGATCGGTTCATGGAGAAGCGACGGCGGTTGTTAGCTCGTGGCTGACCATTGGTCTGGGGCTCGGTAGGTGCAGAAACAACGGAGGGGGCTCCAGAGTCCACAATGGCCGAGTTGTCCTTCGCGACCTGCGAATTTGAGCGGCGGAAAAAACTCGACATTGTGCGCTTGAAACTCGAGGTTGAGCCGCGGGTTGACCGTCGAGATAGTGGGGTTCCGGTGGAAGTGACGTCCTGGTCCGTAGGCCTAGGAGTGGTTGACTCCGCTTTTGATGGGCGGCGTGTAGACTGAGAAAGATAGGGTGCCTTGTTGGCGTTTCCGGTGTAGTTGGCGCCTGGAATGGGAATGGGAACAGCGCCTGACGATGTGACTGAACCAGCCTGGTAGGACTGCAAGCTCTGGAGGTCGGGGAGATCTTGGCCCTGGAGGGTGAAATCCTGAGACTGGCGACCGCTGACCGGAGTAACAGGTTCAACGACAGATTCGCTACCAGACTCGCCGCCTTCCTCAAGAACAACTGAATCGGTCAGGTCGCTGGAAAACTGACATTGACGGGGCGACGAGGCGGACAGGAAACTGCTGGCCGAGTTTGTGTGTAACGGAGCAGAAGCGGCACTTTTATCTGTGGCGACCGCAAAGAAAAGACGTCAGCACGCAGAAACATGGAGAACGGAGCAAGGTAAGGTTGACATGGGACAAGGGCATGACATGAGACATAAAAAGAGAGATCAGACAGGGAATTGAACGGAAGCGAAGCAGGGGTCGGGCACGAAGAGATCCCCCAAGTTGCCAAGTCCAACGGGGGCCAAGGCACACAAGAGCCACAGGGCGGCCAGTGGGAGAAATGGACGGCGAAATGTGTTGGGAGCTGCTCTTCAAGGCGAAAGGGCTCCAGTTGGTTGCATCTTTTCCCTTTAGCCAGCCCAGCTCAGCTCAGCTCCAGCCAGGTCCCACGTTTATCGCGTCGCCGGTTTCCTCGATCCACGGAGATGCCTCTCGCTTTCGGAAGATGGGGCTTGCCTGCTTTGGGACGACAAAGCGAGAGCGATGGCAAGTGAACATGACACCTGGAGAACAGGAGGGGGCAGATTGGGGCAACGGACGGGGATGGGGGCGCTACCAAGATGGGCTTGGGTCAAGTGGACGAAGAGGCAAAAAGTGAATGAATGATTGATTACTGAGAGAGACGGTCTCCATACCTGCTGAGTCGAGCATGGAGCTCTGCTGTGGTTGGTGCTGGTGGGGGGCCACGAGCATCCCTGGACCCGAGAGTGCCGCCATACCTGAGGAAAGCAGCTGTTTCGGGGGGTTATCGGAGGGAAGCTTGATCGCTGGGGTTTGGTGGGTTCGGGTATCCTGAAGCGCTGGAAGATAGCGAGGGGGCCCCTCTGCTCTTTTATCCCGCCGGGGCGCTAGCAGTGGATGGGTGCTGGTTGGTGGAGGGGTACTGCGCTTCGGTGTACAGGCGGCGCCTGAGGTACAGTGGGCGAAGGGCAGTGGTTGGGGGCGGCTGCTGGTCACTGGGAATAGCGAGGAACCACGACGTCAGGGCCACACACCATCCAAGAACTGGGCCAATTCAGAGATGGAGACGATTCAGCAGCGGTTGCAGGCCGGGTCGTGTTCGTGGTTGGCTCGTTTCGTCTCGCTGTTGGCTATTCGGGAAAAGGCGACGACCGTTCGACGGCAGTTCCGATATTGCGGCGGCGAAACTGAGTTCCAAGATTTGCAACGGAGCTTGGCGTTGCGTGCTGCTGCGAGCTCTCGGTCAATCTGTCGGCCACTTGCGTTGCCCACGAGGGTTCCTGATCGATATCGTGATTGCAGTTGTTGAACGTATGCGGAGCCAGAGTCAAGACGTGATCTGACTTTTTGTGAGTCGTCTGTTTGCTGCTGGCCAATGTTGCCCGGTGCGAGTGCAAGCCTGGGTCGATTTTGGATCTCGTGCCCGTGTAAGTTGAGGTAAGCCCGGTCTTGTCGATGCGGCGGTTGCGGTTGTGGAGGTGGGCAATGGGGATCGATCTCCGTTGCTCGTGCTCAATTACAGCCTCGGTGTTCTTTCTCGTCTTCCACGCTCTTGTCTGTTTACCCTCGTAGAGATGATGCAACAGAGGGCTGGGGGTCACCGCATGGATAACAAATCCAGAGGAGGACGGGCTGGTCGAAGGAGGAGAGGGAGAAGACGGGGAGGAGGCGGCATCAAAGTAGCCGGCACCAAGACGAAGCAGATAGCAGCTGGCTTGTTGCCAAGTATATAGGTAGACACAAGACAGGTGCAGAAAGGAGAGAGGAGATGGGAGCTTCAAGACCAGGAGAGGATGCAAAAAAGCGCGCAGCTTTCTCTTTTGTGTTTCTCCGTCCGGGGCGGCAACGCTACGAGTTATGAATGAAGCCCGGCGGCTTGCCGTCTCTCACTCCTCCCACAGCTCGAAGTCTCCCACCCCAGCCCACAGCAGCCAAACCAAACTCAGGACCCTCCTTGGCGTGTCTGCCTCTGGATGTGGACCAAGCTGGTGGACGTGGGGAACTCGACCGGGGGGAGGCTACCTTAGTCAAGGGGAGGGGGCGTGCGCATACAGCCAGATACACGCGCGCACAGCCATTTGCGCTCGCTCTCACAAAGTGACTGATTTGGATGCAGTGATTGACGGGTGGCTCAAGTTTGGTTTGACCCTCAGGTGGGGAGGGTGCTGATGATCAAGGGAAAAACAGGAAGCTATCGTCGGCACGTTGTCAGGCAGTCAGTCAGTCAGTCATTGACTGTCTGAGGCGAGAGGTTCGTCAAAGGTCTCTTCGGCCGGCCTTCTCTCATCCGTTCCATCAATTCCAGCGCTCCAAAGCCACGCGATGTGACTGGCTGGATTCGCTTCGTGGATCTTTGGCTTGGCGCAATACGTCCTAAAAATACACAGTGCGTGATTTTCCCTCTCATCTTCCATTTCCTTTATCCACATCGAATTATGCGACCCAGTGAGTGGATGAATGGGCCTTTTCCCAGCTCTCGCGATGCAAGAGAGGCAGATTGTGCGTGCCATCTGTGCCTTTTCTGTAGTGAGAAAGCTTGGCCGCCTTGCCCTTCAGGGAGACCGAGGGCCCCCGGTTTTTCTCCCTCTCAGCATGAGCAGCCATGAGCTTATCCAAGAACTGCCTTTTGGGGCTCAAATAAACGTGACCTCGTCGAATTGTGTGCCGTCTTTTCACATGCTTGCATTTATCCTCATTTATCCTCACGAGGTGCGGACAGGTAAGCTTGTGCTTGGCCTGCTGTGAGTGCGAGCGGCTCATGTGAGTGAAATTGATGGAAGAGCGCCGTTGCTCGCACCAGCACCTTGCCTGTTATCGGTAGCCCGCGTACACTGTACCTTCCACCTGAAGAACTTCGGTCAAATCGGCCAATAATTTCCCGCTCCGTGATTGGCCGAGTGGCCCTGTCAAACTGGTGTCCCTTTCCCCGTCTGGGGACCCTTTCCACCTTCCTCGAGATGGACGGTTCGTGCTCCTCTAAACCTGTGACAACCATCCATCCACCTGCACTTGCACCTGCACAAGCTCCACCGCCGACTTTGGTTTGTGTAAGCGCCTGGAAATTAATTGCTCGCCCGCCAAACGATCATGAAGAGCTCTTCTCATGATCATGAACTATCGTTGTTGCAGTTGCCCCTTTGCCGCCTCGATTGCATCACAAAGTCACGGCCCAAGCAACATGCGCAATCCTTGTCTTGACATGTCACCTCTTGAAGTCCTTGTCTCGTCAATCTAGGGCCTCATGGCAGTTGACCCCAGGCCATTCCAGCAAGACCATCTCCCCGAGACCATGTCACAGCCAAGACCCTCAGAAAGCGATCGTGACGATGCACAGAGTCATCATCATCCAACTCATCAGCTGCATCATCATCAGCAACAACTTCAGGACCGCCAGTCCAGTCCAGTCACCTCGACAGGGAATTGCACCCGCCCTTCGTGGCAATGCTCTGCACATCACGACTCTCCACAGGGACGCATGCGATTTCACGATCATCTCTCCCCCGGCTCCCAAGAAGACACACTCGCAGTCGGTCAATAATCCCGCGCCTTCCATACCTCAGCCTTGTCTCGCCCTACCTCGCTGTGCAATGTATCCAACGCCCGCTACAACGTGCCAAGGAGCGTTTGTCCAACAGGAATTAGCCCGCAGCAACTCCCTACTGCTGGTCCCGTTTTCAGGGTTCCTCTACCTTAGTCGCCTCGCGTGCTCTTCAGCCAATTTGAGCTTGCATTCGAAGCCCGCACCTGGTAATCTCCAGAAAACGAATTCAGAACCCAGCAGACCGATGAGCCACTTCCTCGTCGTCCACCATGGGTTCTGTGCTGCAACTGCATTGACATCCTGCAAAGCCCCACGCAAGCCGAGGGTTGGAAACAGTGCACAGGAGTGCAACGCTGCCAACGCGTACCCGCTCAGCCGCCTCGCCTGAGTTGGCAGTGGAGAGAGGCTGGACCGCTGGAAGCAGCATGGCAACGGAGCCTGGGCAAATTAATTATAGGCACCTCGGCCTTCTCGCGTCCTGAGAGAGCCGGTTGCGCTGCTGCCACTCAGGGCCAGGGCATCGTCGACATCCACCGCGACAACCGCCCCAGGGGATTGATTGGCATCAGTCGGGAGAAACGGCAATGCTTGCCATCGGCACGAGACCAGACAGCATCCACCACCAAATCCGCAATCAGACGTCACTGGCTCTCAAGTTATCAAGCAGTTGGCTTTTTGCTTCGATTAGATATCATGCCTCTCCATGTCATCGGGTCTTGTCCATTCTGCACCAGGATTGGTTAGAGAGATCTGGCGTTGCACACTCCAGCAGAGGAGCCGCAAACGCGCGCATCCTTTCATCCGCAATGCCGCGGTCCCCTTGACAAGCCCAGTGCATCTTGCCATGCGGCTCTGATAGGGGCTCACTCGGCCGGCTTACAGTGACTTCGAGATGCCAGGATCCGGTATACTTGCCGGCCCTGGTTCACAGGCCGAGGCTTGTTGACCGATAGAATTCAGACTGCATCAGTAGGATGCCAATCAATTGCAACTGCGGTGAATCGAGTGACCAAGACACGCCCACGACAACATCAACAGCTTGCGTCAATATGGATGATCATACATCGCCTCGTCATGACCGCCGGCAGTGACCCCTGGACTCCCGCGAGAAACGTGTACGCATTGGCTGTGCACCAATGCGTTGAATTCCCTCACGCTTCCCTGACACAATCTCAGATACAGTGCGGCGCGCGTCCTTGTTACTATCTTTGCCATGCAATTGCGCCTCAGAGTTACGTGTAATGAGACACGTTGCGCGGCAGTTTGAGATTATTTCAAGTAAGCTTGAATTCTAACTCACAAGCGTTGCCACCTGATCGACGTCAAGATAAGAGTCGCGCGAGCGGGATGTGCGTACGTGCGACGCAGAGCGCATTGGAATTGATTAACTGCGATTTGAAACCAGGGATACGCCCTGGGGCGTGCAAGTCTCGAACTGTCGGTCTGTCAATTGTCTTTTCCTGCCTTCCAATTAGCTGGGACTCAGGAACAACTGTCACCTCCACGCCGCCTTGGACAGTTCTCATCATTTCAGCAACGAAAGTGAGGATCATCAAAATTACCGCCGAATTCAAAGGCGACGGGACACGAAACAAAACAGGGTTGCACCGCAAGTCCGGCCTATCTGCACTGTCCGGCTCTAGAGCATTGGCGGAGTCCCTGGTCGCCAAGCCTGTCGGTCTTTTTCCCCTTGCTATGACGGTCCTGGATGGTTGGACTCCGAGATCTCGGCCGCTTCAACGAATCCAGGGACGTTTCCTCTTAACCGTTTAGCTCCTCAGCGCATAGCTCTCCTACATCGACAGGCCGTGAGCCTCTCGTGCGATCCATGGGAGCTTGTGGAAAGTTCTAGCCAGATCTTACATGCTCATAAAATCCTACCAACAGAACCAAGCGCGCCTGGAGCGGCTGTTTCTTGGAGTTTGAAGCGGTCTCGTGGCCTAGCATCGTGTACGAAAACACTCCCCAGAACCGGTCCGGTGCGGGATCTCCATTCCACGCCCACCCCAACCCACGCCCATTCAAGCCATCTTCTCGCCTCTGCAAGACAGGGATGGGTGCCACGGGTGCGAGTGCGTCATATGCGCCCCGGAGAGACAAGGGACTGGAGATGATCCCTGGATATCCCGTGGCACGGGCCCAGTCTTGTTGTGCCTCGCTCACACTCCCGATCTCCCATTGGCCCTTGTACTTCTCCAGACATATCCCTCCTTGACCGTCCATCCGCGGTTTAAGAAACGGAGCAAGCACGGGTTGAGTTAAACAAAAGTGATCGACGACGGTTTCTAAATTAAATCTTCGCGCATTCGTGTCCAGTCAACATCGAATTGATGAAACTCTTGCCCTCGGCACCTGCGACGGCTTGGTGTCTCACCGTACAAATGACTCTGCCAGGTCACAGCCAAGAACGGAGAAGATGAGGCTGTCGAGATCACCGACAATTGT
This sequence comes from Fusarium sp. JS1030, assembly GCA_000966855.1. Taxonomy (NCBI): domain Eukaryota; kingdom Fungi; phylum Ascomycota; class Sordariomycetes; order Hypocreales; family Nectriaceae; genus Fusarium; species Fusarium sp. JS1030. The sequence continues at coordinate 250,044 of JWIW01000006.1, forward strand.
CGGCATCAATCGTCCTCGTTTCCGAGTTTTAGTGTGGGGATTCTCAGACACCTTGGGGTTCTGGGGTGCTCGTTATCCGCTTTCCCCCAGGATACAGTGTGTATCCTGCCCTGGCTCATCAATTCTACCATCCCCCATTTGAGGTTCGGCATCTCAATTTGGGTTACGGTGTCGCGACATGCTTGGCAGAATTCGGTAAGGATGGGACGCGCTAGTCGGGCGGGCGCTGCCACACCGTCCGTTGGCGAGGTGTGTTCTGCCTTCACCTGAGGCTTGATGGTGATCTGCCGTGCGTGTCTCGCAAATCTTCCTACAGTGTTGACAGGGGACGAATATCAAGGCGAAAAACTCATCTTGTGAAAACGCCAAGCACACCGGGTTGAACATCTCACTTAAAGAGACGACGCGTGGAGGCGTAGCACAGATTCGTCGGCCCGGTATCACTCTCCTTTCCAATCCGGCATGTGTGCGTTTTCCCATGAAATTTACGACGACTAAGATGAAACCTTGATGTCAAGCATGAGGCGGCGGCTATAGGGGTACTCGCGGCCTTTATGTAAGGTACGCCTGAAGAGATATAGCGAGCTCCTGGATGAATCACATCCGTGCTCTCCGGTTTTCCCACGTTGACGCACAAGCGTCGAGGTATGTGTGGCGTCCGTCAACAACGCCAAGCCGTGCAACATCCCCATCGTTCATCTTCTGTCTGTCGATGATGAAGGACTCAACAGGTCGCAGACGGGATCGATCAACCCTAAAGCGAACCCCCAAGACTTTTCCAAGACTTTCAAGGCTTACACAAGAAGTCATCGACCACGCTACGGCAGGAAACCAAGACTCAAAAACCATCCCCCACGCTCGATCGCTTCATGCTCCGGATATTCGACTGGCTCGCTTCGGACAAGTCCCATCCTCTCCACTCTGTTGCTACCGCCTACCTGAGTTCTGGTGCATGCTGCAGAGAAACGGATTCTCAACGCGGAAACGGAGAGCTCTTGGGATATGCAAGCTGCAAGCGTAGCTGCGTCTTCCCCTTGTCATCCAGTTTTTGTCCCGTGACTTTTACTGGACCCTGGCTTTAGCTGGCTGGTGTTTGTCGGGCCCCTCCAGGCACTCAGCAGGACGCTGTTCGTTGAAAGCTCAGTTGAATGGTGATGGGGGCATCACATCAAGTCATGCGAAGCATCCCTCAAGATGCAAAACATGGCACCATCAGCTGGCCCCACGGACATGCCGTTATATCCAGGGCACCCAACGGATCAAAAAGAAAGGAAATCTTTCGGAAGGGGCGTTGGAAGCTCTCCAATTGAGCCTCTAGAAATCCCTAAAAAAACCTCGTGGCGCCTCCCCCTCGAGATCTAGGCATCGGTTTCGGCCCCGGCAGGTGCTGGCTTCTTGGCCCGTTTGCCCGTGAATCTCGATGCATGGAGAAAAGAAAGTTCACCTCTGAAGCGTCGAGCAGTAGCGGATAAGACGTCTATGCGCCAGGGACGCAGACCGTTTACATGCACCTGGTCCATTCACGTCCTATTGCTGGAATATGGCAACACCTTGAGGACAGCCTCAAGTGGGCCGAGCAGCCAGTGTCAAGATCTGGACAAATGCCGGACGGATCTCGCCACACCTTCTTTGGGCTCTCAGGGCACACAAGGTCGTTGTGCTACACCCAAGAAGGCAAAGGTCAGGTCAAGCTCTCCATCAAAAGAGAGCCGGAAAGCTCGCACAACGAGCACTCGTCTAACAGAACTGATGTTGATATTGGATAATCGATGGCCTGAGGTTAGATCTAGTAATGGGAGGGAGTGTGCGTCTGCGATGCCACCGTCACACATCGTCGGCGCCGCCCGTAGCTATCGTTCTTGTAAGGTTGGATCTGTCGATGAAGGCGGTTCACCTGCGATTGACAACCGAAGCACCCCATGTATCATGCATCAGCTCAGGCCCTAACGTTGTTTCAATTCCTGCATCGGCTCTCCGTCTGATATCTCGGTTTACAAACGGTATTGCTAAACCCAAAATCTCGTCCATGCCGGAGACGATCGATTGCAAGATCACCACATCAGGCGATACCCATTTCCTGATTATGGCTACGTACTGCAAGATGTGATCCATGGCCTTTTCCTATTCGGGCCATTCAATCGTCTGCTGCTGAGAAGAGTGCGATGCTGTACAGGTCATGTTGAATTGAACAGCTTGGCGAGTCCTGGGCAACGGGGCTACCAACGCCCACGATGTTCGAGACTCGAGACCCGCTTGGCCCGCTTACACTGCGGGACCTGATAGCGGCGACCTCTCAAAAGCGTTTATCAAGGACGTAATAAGAGAGCATGCGCAGGCAGGTCTAGTTGCGGCGCGGCGGCGCTTGAATGCCAGAAAATGCCTCACCACAACAGCGAGCCACACACAAACCGGCACGGCTGTCCGCGGATACTTGCTCTTGGAGGCAAGTCTATCCACCGTCCTGGGTACGCTCCAAGGTGACCCAACCTTGTCCCAACAAGGCCAGGTTTTCCATCCAGATGGCCCGTCCCGGTCATGGTGGCGTCATGTGTCTCGGCATGCATTCGCGACTCAGGATGCCTAGTAGGCTCTCAGCTCTCTTGACTTGACGCAGCTGTCTACCTTGGATAAGCGCGCCTTTCATTCATCAATGCCTATCTCAGGACGCCATACGTCTCCAAGAGTGTCATGTTACTGTGACCCCACCTCTCATGATGATAGGGTGCCTTGTCCGATCGAAGAGCTATATCGGGATGGGTTACTGCGCTCAACGTGAGGACAAGTGACATTCGGAATGATGTACGCGGCATGTCACCAGGTGTTTAGGGTCTTACCACCTGGTCGGAGACTGGAGGAGTAAGATGATGTTATCAGGCATCTCGGGAAGTCAAACCTTCATCGGTCCCTTTTCAGTGAAGCACCAACCACAAAGTCAATGCTCCCATGCCTTTGGTCGCGAAAACAAGATTGGACAGCCAAGGGATCGTCGAGCGTTCAGCGAAACGTTGATGATTCATAGCCTAGGTTTTACTCCTTCCATGCATCCATTCCCCTCCCATTGTGGCCTTCCAGACTCGCATTCACCTCCAACACGTCGACCACGACTTGTCGTCAACCCCTCCTCGGCCGCCACAAGTTTGTCGGCTTGGCCGCCTGGCGAACCAGAAGCTTGATCAACAAGCTTATTTGAGGAGGTGCCTCTTGGCGTCTAGGCCAAGAGGTGACTATTGCTGTGGAGGGGCTAGACGAGAGAAAACAAGCTCTGAACGCAGCAGGTTGCATTGGCGAGAGCACAAGCACATGGCATCAAGTCTTGGTCTCACTCATCCTGGCAGTCAAGCCCAGGACTAGGTTGTCGAGGTTGGAGGGCACTGGGGTTGCAAAGTGACGAGGGGAGGTGGAGGATAACGCATCTCTGGATGCTAGCCAAGGAATGCAATGGCCATGGTAAGCCCCCTCCGTTTCCCCCCGCTACCCCGTATTCTTGGCGGAGACGCGCTGCAAGCAAAAGACTGGCAGTCTGGGGAATAAGACGACCCATGATGGAGTCTTGTACGTAAAAGTCGTTGGCTGGGGGCCCTGAAAAACGCCTCTTTGTATCACCAAGGCGCGCCAGGGCAACCTGGGGTGCATCAGAGGCGGCAGAAAGCACAAAAAAGAAAAGAATATTGTCGCACCGGTCCCTGCGCGCATCCTTTACGTTGGATATACACCATCCCGACCGCTGATTATACGGCGAGGCCCAATGGGCTCCCCGGCGGCGATTTTTGCCCTCGGCGATTGTTTCCTGCATTGGACTGCGACGGCATTCAGACGGTTAGCCCTACCGCCTTCGTTCACGGTTTCGACTCCCACTCGTCCGCGCTCAAGAACCGAGGATATCGAGAGCATGGGTTCCCATCCCCATGGGGTTTGTTTCTGCCACAGTACATCGGCCGTGAGTTGTCTTGCCTTGTCAGGCTGTCAGTCAAAGAGCTGCATACCGGCCGCGGACGTCATGGTCGACTGACATCCTACGTTCACCCCACCTGCTATTGATGCGATGCATTGGCCAGGGTGTAAGAACCCGGCCGGTATTCACATTCCCTGAAGTTGACGATGTCTTCATAGCTGGACTCTACAGCTCTCTCGTCGCTAACATGGAGGGAATACTGCTGAACTATAATTGCCAGGTTGGCGAATCTGCCCAATCTTTTGTTTTGACTTGGAGCACACGGATGGCTTCCCTCGAAACTGGACCGGAGACCTCACTCGAATCAACCCCAATCGGGCTTGAAGCCATGCTCACATTCGGTCCTGTACAAACAGACGCTTCAGCCCGGCGTTACGGAACGGTTGCGATGGTGGCCTGGGCATTTCAATGAGGACAGGAGGAGAAAGGCGTGGCATCGGGATACCTTCCGAGAGCACCCTCCACTTACACCACTTACAACCACACGCTGTTGTCGACCCAAGCATTTCCCCTGCCCATACTCGCTAGGCACTAACCAAGCCGCGGAAGATACTGAATGTGGACTGCCAATAGTCGCTCTGTCTTGAAATGAATCAAATGTGGGCAAGTTTGCACCGGCTTCATATGTATCCCACTAAAGGAAAATTGTTGAGGTGTGGACAGGGAAAACAAAAGTTATCTTTTGAAAGAAGCAGTATCACGAACAATACTGCCGTGCGTTTGGACATTCGCAGCAAGAAGCACATGAAGAATACACAGGAACTTTGACACGAAAGGGTGTCAAAGTATGAATGAAGGACCAACAGAGAAGATACCGCTGCGCAAGGTCCGTGAGATGGCTCGATGGCTGTCAAAAATCCCGTCACGGTAGACCAGAGTTGCATCTGAACACAAGCCATCCCGCTCTGTAGGCAAGCAGAACATTAGCTTTGTGAAGCTCAACCTTTCCATCCCCATTCACTACGTGGCAAGATGAGAGTGTAGATACCTGGCCCTCTCTAATATCCATTCGTAGGTCATTCTCACCATTTGTTATTACAGCTCATTTCGGTATGGACCACGACTCTTCTTTTTCGGAGGCAGCCAGATATGCGGCAACTTCCTTCGCCCCGGAACCAGCCAGCAGGATTCGTCGAGCTGTCCCGGGGAACTCCAGTCTAGCCGATGTGATCCTTGGAGTTATCGATCTGGGTGATTCAAAATTCAATGAGTTTCCTCGCAACCTACCAGAATTCCTAGCGGCAACCCGTCACATCTTCTCGGAAGAATATTTGGATGATTTTGTCCAACGGCGAACAGTCTTTGACCAGTTTTGGAGAGACGCACCAGCAAGTGAAACTCGGCCGTCCGAAGCTTATATCCAGGGGCAGACAATAGGATCGTGGGTGCAATACATGGTCAAAGTCATTGCTTTCGAATCCCAAGAGGCAATCATCCAACAGTGGAAATCCAGGGTCCGAGAGGAGACGAAGCCAATACCACCCAGCCCCGAACCACGACAGTCCAAGATTCCTCAATGCCTCCAACCCTTCGAGAGTGCAGTTCGTCGCATGTTCAATCTGAAGTAGCAATCACCTTGAGTACATATTCAGCGGTCAGACTGCAAATGCTACAAATCCAGGGGTTAGTTGCAGTCTTCAACTGCCGCCCACCTGATCTCCATCATCTACAACTAGATGCAGTTCTTTTCCGTCGGCTTTTTTTCCCACAACCCTTCCTATCGAAAAGACAAACATCTTATATAAACACGCATTGCTGAACTCGAACCGTTCCGGCCGATCTGTTGGGCAGAAATTTGGACAAGGCATCAACAATGCCTTCGAGGAGCTTCCTAGAAAACCAGCTATACCAAGCCGTGGTCTGTCTGCCCTAGAAGGCTTCAGGGGATTCACATGGCCCAAATCTGCATATGGGGCTACTAGAACGCATCGTGAGCCATTTGAAGAGTCACTTGACGGCGACACTGGCCGCGTCTCTACGATTCTCCAGGCTCCCGGCGCATACAAGCTCTGACAAGGACCGGAAACCACCACCATACTTTAGGGAAATGAGCGATTTCAACAACAGTCCAATATTCATCAGTCCCGCTAGAAATCACCTGTCCCTAAACACCCCCACAGCTACAAAGGGAAAGCTACATAACTGATTGATCGATGATGCATTCCACCCATTCGGAGAAACCCGAACTGCCAGATAAGTGCCGGTCGACCGAAATTCTTGATACCAAACAAGAGGCTCGATACAACAATGCTCAGGATCGGTGGCCACAAGGGACAAGCCGGTGTCTTGAGAGAGTAGCTGTTCCCCAAAATATATGTGGTGGTTTGCGTTGGATACAAGTTGATGGATCATGTCGAATCGCCTCTTACTGCAGCACAGCATCCTACAGAACTTCTTCGATGCCGAACAATGGTCCGGATGGCTAGGAGTCCCCCTCTGGTCCCCAAGGAATTACCCAGAAAAGCATGATGATCCAGAGGAAGCGGAGTATTGGTACCATAATAAGGAGATACGGATTACGAGAGAGCCGAGTGTCATCGAATGTTACCACACGGCATGGAGTATCTACAGCGTGTAGTCTACAATAGCAAACGTCGATGTCAATGCCACTCAATTTCCTCATTAGAGATATAGCCGCTGTCTAAACCAGCTGCTAGTAAGTTACCCATTCATCCCACCATCCCACACCAGCGCCCACTTACTCCAATCATGAGAAAAGACTACTCAAAAAATGACTTTGTTTCATCGGGACTGCTTGTGAACCCGATCCTATGTATCCCAAAACAAAACGCCTTGCCAACCCTTTCTTTGTTGCTTTGAGTTTCTTCACTTGACCTCTTGTGTCGCCCGGGGCCGTACTGGATCGTTTATTTCCATATCTTCTAGAGGGTCGTTGTCCATCCACCCCGAATAATCGTCGTCGTCATCCACGGCCGAAGCGGCAGGCAATGCTTCTATTGGGCTGGTCGAGTCACCATCATCGTCCTTTACCAGTGAGGACTCGGGGGTGAGGGTTGAAGGTTGCTGAGATGCGCCACTATCTGCCAATGTTTGTTCGTCGCTTGACGCCCAGGGTTGGTGACTGGGGTGGTCTTCAGCAGAGGGCGTGGCTGGTTGAGAATCATCAGGAGCAGCTACAACAAGCATGTTCTGGGGTCCATCTGGTTCTGGCACGTGGCTCTGTCTCCGCCGCCCACGCTGATGCAACGAGGGAGGTTGAGCAGGGTGGTGCTCATGTCGATGCTCATTATCATGTTCATGGTGATTCTCGTGATGAGTATCGAGGGTTTCAGCAGAAGCGCGAGCAGACAGGTGTGAAGGAACCGGCTTCCTCGCGGGAACGGACGTAGGGGGTGCTATCCGTGTCATCCCGTTTGTGGGCTTCGGAAGGGGCGTTCCAGGGGGAGGCAACGGCTGACCTCGTCCCATAGGCTGGCTGAGATCCAGATGGTTTGCTTGTTCGGCCTGCCTTCGTGCCTCCTTATGCCGCTGGTAAGCATTCCATCCCCATTGTTTGGCCTGCAAGGCAGCGTTGGAGACGGCGGCGAGAGTGGTTTGCCTCTGATTCTGGTTCTGGTGCTGATTATTTACTGCATCATCATCGTCGGTCGGTCCCTCCGACGCTGGCATCTCTGGGTTCTCGCGGCGATTGAAGAAGCTCCGGCCTAATGAACCAGTCTGGCTCTTGATCGAGTCCTTGATAGATGCAGCAGATGATCCCATGCCTCTATCGTCCGAAAATGACCCTGATCCAGCGGATGAGGTCGTATTACGGCGCCCCGGCGCAACCGGCGTCTTTTCGTTATCTTCCGATATATCTTTACTCAATGCATCTTTCGCGGACGATGAAGAGCGGCTAGAACGAGTGGATCGTTGTGAGGCTGATGATGGTTTCACTGGCGTCTCTGAAGTCTGTGGTGGCCTCGGAGAAGCATCTTGTGATCGCGAGTGCAGGGCAGCCATGTAGTTAGTCGCATGATCTGGTGGCGAGGTCGACGGCTTGAAGATATCGGCATGCGCGGCGTCGGTTCCCACGATGGGCTCTAGAGACGCCTTCGAGATTTTAGGGGATAGTATTGGGCTTGCACTCGCTCCTTTGGAGTCAACGCTCGTTGAGGATGCCGATGCCGCTGGGTTGTTGCCCGTCTTGCCAAGTTTCCGTCCAAAGAGTCCCGTAGGCGTTGGTGGTGTCTCCATGACGGGGATAGTATGGCTTTTCTCCATCGGGCGAGTCTCTTCGGTTATATCTGGGTCCCCATCCAGCTGTTTGACAACGCCAACATCTCCCGTCGTCGCAGCCATCGTCTCTGCATCATCAGACGGTACCGTAGCGTCATCTCCCTCAAAAATACCGCCTCGCCACTGCTTGTGCTCGGTCTTGAAGAAGGGAAGGTCGTCCCAAAACGGGAGCACAACTGTCTCGGCGATAACTTCCTTGATACGGTTCTCGATCTGGCGAAGGATAACGGTGTAAGTGATCTGCCTCGTGCTAACGATGGGTTCAATATCCATCTCCATTTTGGGCATAGACTGAAAAGTGAGCCACACTCGGTTGCTCGGCGGGGGCTTGATCTTGAAGAGCATGTGGCCCTCGGCTCTCTTTAGTACGACTGCAAGGACGAGATTGACCTCTCGCGCCTTGAATCTGGCTCCGAGGTCGATCTTGGCTGTGGCAGCGACTTCGATGCGGGCGTTGCCCGAGTACTTGACGTCGGCTTCAACGACGCACTCTCCCTCGACAGTAAGATCCTTTAGTTTCAGGTTGGTGAAGTATGGTGCTGCCTCGCCCGTGTTTATTCCCTGGATGGAGATGTTGGCGAGGAAAGCGGGCCGTTTGACTCGGGAAATCTTCTTTGTGAGTTTCTCGCGAATCAAGTTTTCAAGGTCCCGGGTTTTATGGATACCCAAGAAGACCCTTCCGAGCATAGCGTTCACCCATCTCGAGTGTATGTTCTCTTCAGTAGAATGCAGTTTCTGAACCAGGGAGATAATGTTCTTGACATCAAAGTGTAAGGGTTTAGGTAGCTGTGCGTCAGCCCCAAACGTTTGCTCCTGGTTCTTGAGCAGAGCAAAGTAAAAGTCCTCTTTGGCGGAACAGTTTTCGGAGAACAGAAAGAATGGCTTCGAGATTTGGCTGTCGGGACCCAAGTCCTGGCCACCTTGTTTTCGGGACAGGCGGATCGCATTGCGCTTGATGAACAGTTCGCCTTCAGGCGTGTTGTCGCCGCCCGAATAAATGCTAATATCGTGGTGCGCCAGCGAAATGACATGGCGAACCTCGACTTGCTCCTCGTCGTCAAATAACATGAGGTGGCCATGTCTATATGCTGTGTCAGCAGAGGAATGCGGATATCGGGGCAGATAAGCACGACGAACCTCAGGACCACGTAAAAGACGTTGCCCGCGTTCTTGGGCCGCTGACTTGTGCCGTTGCTGTTGTTGTCCAAGGGGCCTGGTGTGGGCTTCCTCTCAAATATGCTGCGGTACATGGTCTGATAGACGCTGGGACTTGGAGAGGCCACGGTTGTCGAACCGACCGGGGTGGAGCGTTCGATGGGCTTTGCGTTGATGCCCATGGGGGTGTACTCTCTGCACACGGCAAAATAGCCGGCGGCTACATCGAGATCGTTTGCGTGTGCGCGGTTCTCGTCCTTGTGTGTCTTCTTGGCAGCCTCGAGGGCGGTTGTGTCATCACCCTTGTGGACAATATTCCCGTCATGACTCGTCTCGCTCGGGCCGGCATCGTTGCGGTATGGAGAAGAGTAAAAGCCGTATGCGAACAGGGAAATGATAACGAGGGGTATAAAGGTGACACCGCCCAGCAGGTAGGCCACAAGGAGAGCAGTCAAGCTTGCCATGGCTCCGGATTCCCAAAGCCAGAAGGCTCACGGGAGGAGGGGAACGGAGCGCACTGGGCTAGAGGGGCACTACAGCCTCGACTCCTTGGCAGCTAGAGGACACGGCGGAATAGAGGCATCGGAGGACGTATGTCGGTGAGGCTCGAACAAGTCGGGTCGGTTATGGTGGAGGGGGCACAACAAAAAGTGACCCGAGGGAGAATGTCGATGTTGTTCGCAGACGGTTGGGGGGGAGGCGGATGATGGATTGGTTATACGCGGAATTACTTGATAGGCTGGCAAGTGTAAGTGACGGCCAGCTATGGGTAGCTTCCAGCTTACATACGTCATGTGATGAGCCGGAGCCTCTCAAACCCCACCGTTCGAGACCGTGGGTCCGTGGGTAGGGCAGGTGCCTGCCCGCCCGTGCACCTTTAGTCGTGGTCAGAAACACAACACTCTCATAAGACATATCCTTATGCCATGGCAAGTCTAAAGTTATGATGATTTTAGGAATTAGGTAATATTATTAAAAGAATTTGGCAAGTCTTAACAAGACCACAGGGTACCTATTCATGTATCCCCGAGTTTTTTGTCTACCGGGAGGAACCACATCTCCGGCAGGGTGGGTGGGGTGGAGGACGACCGTACGTGCCTTCCACAACGCATCCATATCAAAGACGCACTCTCTCGACTTGGACAACGGGACACAAATCATGATCCGCACTGGCCCAACTGCAGATAACAAGGCGAATAACCGTGAGGCTGTGGGAGGCCGACTTTGTCCTCATACGCCACTACCAACCATCACCCCTCCATCTTCACATAATTCACATCAGTAACGGACGCACAAGCTCACAAGACGCATCAAGCAACAATCTAAAACGAAATCTCATTCAGTCATGAATACTTCACACCCAAGAACTATCCCCAACGCGTCCCACCACCTATCCGCAAGCTCGTCCTGCTCTTCTCGACCCTCAAATTCACAAGTCCCGAGAGCCCTCTATGATACCAACCCAGGCATCAAGACGATGCGCGCAATCTGGTCCAAAGATAGAAATGTCGAATAACTAGCGTCTTCTATAAACGTAGACGCCAGCCTCAATAACACTACACCAGTTGACTCATACAGAAACAAGGCGCTGCGGTGCGTCTCAGGTGGAACTGATCAACCATGATGGTCGACAGACCCCTGAATCGTAAAAGATAAAACTCCTGTAGGTACCCAGCTTCCCATGCGCTGATCCGACAAAGAGTGGCGTAACAAACAAGATATCGTGCAAAGGTTCAATGGCTTTTTTGTGCTTTTGTTTTTGGTGTTTTTCGTCTCCTCCGTTTCGGATATCGATTGGTAGGACTGGTTTTGTGTGCGTTAAATAAATATTATAGAAAAAAGACAAATAAGGGAAAGGTGCGACAAGTCGTGGCCATCGAGATGGCTTGAGTAGGCTGATTATAGTCTTTCGAAACTACATGGGCCGTGATCCTGGGTTCATTGGCGAGGATGCACAAGCTTTTGGTTTAAAGAAAAAAGAGTCAAGAAAATCATGAGTGTCGTCAAAGTCCGTGAGGAGATTTGGTCGTAACAGTTGCTATTGTGGGTCTAGCGAGAGACGTGAAGGCACATTTAGCTGCCATAATGAGGAAATGGTCGAGCTGAGCCGCTTCGGCTTATACTCGAGAGCGTAGAGAAGACATGGTCGTATGGGAGGCCGGAAGTCCCGGATGCGAGTGCGTGTGAGCATTGCTATGACGGCCTCGCTTGGAAGAAAAGTGATGGAGAGTTCCAACATCATGCTTGCCTATAGTAACATTTAGTAACGGAGCTTCGTTGTCATCATTAGATTTGACGTACCATCGCAGCATGCTCGGACGTTCTCGAGACGTGCAGCTTCCCTATCCTGCCGCTCGATAATTTCCCTCAACTCCTCAGCACTATCGTGCGCCTCACTGGCTTCATAGATGTTGACGTTCTGCGCGCTAGCACCTCGACCACGACGACTTGAGAATGTGCCGGACAGCTGGCTTCCCTTCCAGTAACCGCTGAGCTTGCTCAACGTCCCAGGTCGCTGTGGCTGTGCTTTAGGTGTTAGTGTAGGGATGTTCATTGACGCACCCACAGCAGGCGACTCGTTACGGGTTGTACGAGAGTTATAGGACGACAGAGAGGGAGGAGCCACAGGACGTGTCCCATTCGCTGCACGTTGGCCAAACTGGGGATTGAACTCCTCCACATCCTCGCGAGTAAAATTCTCCGCCATATCCTCCGTATCAGCCTGGACATCGTCGTGGGTTCGAAGGAGAAGGTACGAGAGGGCATTGAACCATGTCTCGTGTCGTTGGCCAGTCGTGCACGTAAATTTGACGGTCCTTCCAGGCGAGATAATAACTAAGCTCTTGCGATGGAGTCCTGGAGGCATGGGGTTGTCGTCCGTAACGACACGAACAGCCTCGATGGCAATGCTCTTGGCCTTCGATTCTGAGCGACCGGCGCTTGAAGGATCCCGGTCGCTCCAGTACAAGGTCCTGGTGTATGGGTGAACCCAGAAATAACGACGATGCCGGTTCTCTGACATCTCTCCACGGCCAGTCTTGCGGGTGTACTTCCACAGATACTCGCCAATCATGGTCTGGGTGATAGCCTGGATCATACGAGGATCAGTGTTAGGCCCGAAGCCAGTGGGGTCGATGCCCATCTCCCCGGGCCGCATGTTGAATCGAGAGTCAAGCTCCGAAGCGAACGAAGATACGGATGACTTTCGAGATGCGTCTGTGAGCTTGGCTGGCGAATGCGTTCCCAGTTCGCCGTAACCGCCACCGTTCCGAACCGCACGGGGCGTGGCCTTAACCGTGGCGCGGGCAGACATCGGCGACGAGGGCCTCTGGCCCGGTGTGCTGGGTCGGTGTTTGAGGGCAGAAGCCGGCCAGAGAGGCGGCCCCATGTTGCTCTGGGTGCCATGCGATGATCCGGATCGTGCAGCCTCGATAACCTGACGGTGGTTCGCAGGCAAGGGAGGGGCATCTTGGATAGATGCCCTTCCGCTTCTAGCACTACCCGGTCGGCGAATCGATCCCGTCTCGAACACATCATCGACATCCCTTCCCCGTCTAACAGGGCTTTCGAAGCTATCCCGCGATCGACGAATCCTCACAGTACCGGTTGTGTCGGCGGTTCCAGGGGTTCCGGGAGTAGCAAATGAGAGGTTCTTCTCGAGGCCAAACGCAGATTGAGATCTAGCCTTGAACATGGCATCAATAGCATCGGCCGTTAGCGAAGTCTGCGCGCCTTGGTCGCTAGTGGGAACCATAGCCCTGCGTGAGGGACTGGCGTTGGAGTTGGCAGAAATCTCCTGGAAGGGTCGTAGAGAATCGGGCGTCTCGGGCCCAGGAGTGTCAGCAGGAGACTGACTTGTCTCGTCTTCGGCGATGAGAGGCGAAGAGTCTATGCCCTCGCCCCGACCGAGCGACGATGCCGGGGCCTTGTTGTTAGGCGTCGCGGGAAGATCTCTCTCAATGAAGGGAGAGTTCATGTCACGGGGAAGGATAAAACCATCCCTCTTGGGGGTTCGGGGCGATACGGGAACAGTTTCAACAGACTCGATCGGGGAGAATCCAAAGGTCGGTAGTTTGTGTGCCTCAAGCACTGGGCTGATTGGCTCAACTCCCTCAGCTGCAATCGAAGACATAACCAGAGTGGGCGGTGTTGGCAGAGGCTCGAGAACCGGCTTGACGTTCTCAGAGGCAATCGTAGACAAAGCAAGAGGTGGAGCAGGCTCCGACACAGGCTCAACATGCTGTGTAGAAAGGTCGGAGTAGCCCAGCTTGACGGGAGTTGGTTGAGGTTCCTCCCTTGGCTCGTAACCTTCGGCAAAAATGGACGACAGGTTCAGGGCGGGCGGCAACACCACCTTCTCCGGCTCACGTATCGGTTCAATAGATTCGACAACGATGGATGGCAGAGCCAAATCCGGAGCGGGCATAGCGGTTGGTTCGATATGTTCTCCTTGGATTGTAGAGATACTCAACTCTGCGATAACCGGTTCAGGAACAGGTTCAACAATCGGCTCGACAGATGCTGCCTGAATTGCGGACAAGGCAAGCTCTGGGGCTTTGCTAGCAACAGGCTCCACTTGCTGTCCTGAAATAGTTGACAGGGTGAGCTCAGGAGCCAAAGGCACGATGGGCTCAGGAACTGCTTCCGTTATAGGCTCGACATGTTCGCCCTGGATTGTAGAGAAGCACAGTTCGGGAGCTGGTGGCGGAGAAGGGACAAAACCCTCAGGAATGACAAGCTCCGGTCCCGCAATAGGTTCAATGTTCTCGCCTTGGATCACAGACATGGTAAGTTCGGGCGCCTTGTCGGCCACAGGCTCAACGTCTTCACCGACAATGTGTGACATGGACAGTGAAGGAGGCGGCGGCATCACCAGCATCGGCTCGACTGGAGGCTCAGCAATGGGCTCGACCATCTCGGATACAACCGTTGTCAGAGTGAGCTCAGGCAAGGGGACCTCCGGCTCTGCCACAGGTTCCAGTTCTTCAACCAAGATGGTGGTTAGGCTCAGGTCTGGAAGAGGCACCTCCGGTTCAGCGATGGGCTCAACTTGTTCAGCTATGATGTTGGTCAGTGACAGGTTGGGAGGAGGCGTCACAGGCTCAGCCTTAGGCTCAAGGCTCTCCGCGAGGATCATGGACAAGCTCAGATCGGGAGGAGGAATCTCAGGCTCTGCCAGGGGCTCCAAGTGCTCAGCAGCAATGTGCGACAAGCTGAGGGCTGGCGGAGGAGTGGCCGGCTCAGCACGAGGCTCCAGATGCTCCGAGAGGATCGAGGACATGCTCAAATCCGGAGGAGGAATCTCAGGCTCCGCTCGAGGAGTAAGATCTTCAGTCTTGATGGACGAGAAGCTGAGTGTTGGTAGGGGACTCTCAGGTTCGGGCAGTGGCTCAATACTCTGGTTTGACAACGGCGTGAAAGTCAGGGCAGGAGGGGTTGGAGGTTCCTCAATCTCCTCCCTTGGCTCAATATCCTCAGATGTGATTGAAGACATGCTCAGCGTCGGAGGTAGGATAGGCGGCAGCATGGTGGGGGGTGCTGGGAACTGAGCCAATTTCTCCTCCATATCTGGATCATGCTGCGCCCCAGCATCGCTGTAGGCCATCGAGACTGGGCGAGAGCCCGCGAGGTGATCCTCAAGTGACCAAGAGGGGGTAGCCCGGTCGCCAGGTGGTCTAATCACAGATACCATGGATGTACGCCGGTAAGCGGGTACGACACTCACGGGCGATGCGGACATTGACTCCTCATCGTCTTCCGTCCCGGTGCCAGTGGTGACCATCTGTGGAATGTCGAATCCTGCAAGCCTAGGAATAATCTTGACCGGCTCTGTCATGACCCCGCTATCCACCATGATAACCTTGGGCAGAGGCGGCACGGCTGGTGGCGGAGTCGCTGTTCGGCCGATAGACGCAGGAGTGACAGAACGATTGCGTCGGCGACTGGGCGTACCAGGCTCAACTGACTCGTCGTCACTACCGTCGAAGTCTTGGAGCTCGGCGAAGAGACTCTGTCCAGCTTGAGGCGTTCCACCGCGGCTGCTGGCAAAGCTAGCTGGGCTGCTCTGGAAGGGGGGTTCCTCGCTCGGTTGTCTCGAGGATCGGTTGAAGATGTTGCGACCCATACGGAAACGGCTACTCCTTTGTGATCCAATGGTGCTAGTCGGTGTTTTCAAGTGAATGTAATCATCTTCGTCCGCTGACGTTGACGCCGTGCTATTGATCGAGTGCCGGCTGGCATGTCGAGCGAGGCCAGCCGGGAGGCTCGGAGGTTTCTTCATCTTACCAAAGCCCCGAGTTGTGCCCTCTGTCTCTGTCTCGGCATCGCTTCCTGATATTTCCTCGTTGACAGTCTGGAAATCTTCTGTCTCGGTAGCTCGCTCATTGGCGGTCTCAAAGGCAGACTCGCTGGCCTCGTTGGCAGTGTCAAAGTGATCGGTATCCGTAGGATGGGCAGACTCGATGCTCGGAAGGATAGTGTGACTGCTGGTGCTCATTGGAGAAACAGAAGCACGGGGAGAAAAGTCGTGCTGATCCTCCCACTCAGGGTCATCAGTAACAATCTCCTGCCTGCTAGAACGGAACGATCCAAGCAGACGGGGGGGCTTCTTAAATTCCTTGGACTCTTGCTTCCGGGTTCGTCGATGAGATTTGTGTTCAGTTGCGTCAGTCCTGGCCTTCTCGAGATCGTCACGAAGATCCTGGATGATTCGCCTAAGCTCCAGCTTCTCTGTCTTTTCACGGTGGAGCAGACTGCGCTGGCTCTGAATGGTGCGTTGAGCATGGTGAAGTGACGACTTCATCGTCTCAGTCTCAAGGATAGCATGTCGAGGAGTGCCCTTGATGGGTGATTGAGGAGGCGAGTGCTCAGGAGTAATATGGTCGGCAGCCGATTCGAAGTCACTATCGCTCGGACGTGAGCTTGGCTCAGGGTCTGTGACTCTTCTTCGTTGAGTCGAAAAGGCCCGCGCAAGTTCCTGATTCTGACCAGTCAGGTCATCAATCCTGCGCTGCATGGCGGCACGTTCGCCCTCTGCCATCGCGATGTTGCGCTTGACGGTTCCGAGCTCGATGTCGTGTTGCTTGACAGCAGCAGCGTGCTGATCGATGAGCCTTGCGTGGTGGACCTTGACCTCATCAAGCTCCCGTTGTGCCGTTACTTTTTCTGTCTTGATGACATTGAGCGCTTGGGTAAGTTTTTTCTCGCGGTCTGCAGCCTCTTTTTGCTGAGCCGACAGTTCTTGCAGCTTGGTCTCCAGATTCCAGTTCTCCTCCTTGTATCGATTTTCACTCTCGTCAAGGGTCTTGGCGCGCTGTTGAAAGCTTTCAGATTCGATTTCGAGTCTTGACTTGTCGCCCTTGAGGTCCTTGACCTCCTCGTCTCGCTCAGCAAGCAACGCTTGTAAGTTGCGGACCTGGGCAATGAGGGATGTGCTGATTTCGGCGGCGAATTCGATGTCATGAACGCGATTGGAGGGTTGGTTGCGAATCTTTCGATTCGGGACACTGAGTTTAGTGGGGGACCCTGTGGCATGGCCATCGAACTTGGATGGGCTGACGGATCGCTATAGTAAAAAGAGGATATATGTCAGTTGGCTGTTCAAGGGCTAGCGAGGGAACCGGGGTTGCAAAAGCGACATACTCTGCCGCCCCTGCTCTCGGGCGCGAAAGGGGAGCTCGGATTAGCTTCATTGCTGGGAACCCTCTGCTTAGGCAGAAAAGCCCGTGCAGACTCCCTGGCTAAGTTGTTGTATTCCTTCTCAATCTCAACGAGCTTCTGGCGAAGCTCCGGGTTCAGATCACCTTCGGTCTGCAGCTTCTCGACCTCCTGCAGTTGCTCGGTGAGGGCTTTGCGCTGCGACACAAGCGCAGTACCCAGCTTTCCGGCCTCCTCTAATCGTCGCTCGGTTTCGGCGAGATGGGCCTCGAGGGCGCGCTTTGCGGATTTCGGCGAAGAGGCGGGTCCGGCGATGAAGAGGTCGTGATCAAAGTTGGAGTACCGGTGGTGAGCAGGCGCGGGCGTGCTGGAGACAAAGGGATCGGATTGCGCTGCGCCAGGAGCGGGCAGGCTTGGCCTGTCGGAGGCCAGCGATGAGGCCATGATTGCACAGCAAGTCGACCCTCGGTGGGGGTAAGGAACGCTTCCTCAGTCTCGCCTTGAAACCATCAAGAGAGGCCGACGGACGACGTATCAGGCCCGTCGCGGGGGAGATGGTTGTGGCTTTGCTAGAGGATCGAACGTGTTGTGTTGTTGTTGAAGGATGGTGGTACCTCTGCGAAGTACCGACGAATGGATTGATTAGAGCTGGCGTGCGCCACAAGCCGTAGACCAGTTAGATTGCAGCAAACAAAGCTGCAGGGAGAGGGAGGGAGCGTGAGATTAAGACTAAGAGCAGACCCGGCTGCGCAAAAAAAGAAAGACACTTCCCACAGAAAAAAAAAATAGGAACAGCGCAGAAAAGAGGACTCAGAACAAATCCAGGCGTAAAAGGATGCGAACGGTTACGAATGAGTGACCTAGAAAGAAGAAAAATGAGAGTAATGAGGAACAGGCGAAAGGTAACCTCAAGAGTGCGCCGCCGTCAAAGAAATGCCGAGGCCGTGTTGGTTGTTGACACAGGATAGTGCGCGCCAGCAGTGCTAGGTACCGGACGTACGTAACGATTAGGTACCGTATGTACGCTGCACCTCACAGGCAAGTCGTGCAGTACCAGGGCCGGCAGCAGTGGAGCGACCCCTGTCCTGTCCAGTGTCGCAGGATTGAGAGAGATATTTCAGGCCGCTGGCTGCTGGAATGTGCCTCCGAGACTTACGCGACAGTGACCTTGTTGATCATTCCCAATTGGAACTTGGCGCTTGGAGGAACTCTAACGGCCGAAAGCGTGTGTGCCGCTGAGAGGCGCTCTGCCACAATGCAACCAAGCGACGGCGATAAGCGGCGTCGTCGATGGAGGTCCCGGCAGCGACGTGAACAGTCGACGAACAGCGTGTTCCTGTGCAAAGGAAGACCAAGGAGAAAGAGCGAGAGTGAGACAGGCAGAAGGATACCTGACCCTCGGGTGGAGTCTCTTTCAAGGAGAAGATGTGTCTTAGTCGCCGACTGGGGTGGATGGTCCGATTTCAAGGGCGGGCGGTGACGTGCGGTGGTCGAAGTGAGGAATTCGGGAGAAAAAGAGGAGACAAACAATCGACAGTAAACGTAAAGTAACAGAAGAGAACCAGAGAGAAAAGCGAGCAAGGAGAGTCGACAGTACGTAGGTGCACTAGGTTGGAGAGACGACGGCGTCCGCAAACAGTCTTTCAGGCAGAGCCCTTAAAGGAAGGCCAGAGAGGAGAAAGAAAGAGAAAGGAGATGGACGGGCAAGGCCAGGCCGATGTTGTTGAGGAAATGAGCCACTGCACAACAGGAACTCTCATAAGACAAGAGACAGTCGGCAATCAATGAGTGGACGGCCCGGAAAGGGAACCTAATGATGAGGAGAGAGCCTTAGAGAGGGGACGAGGATGCAAAGTGATTGGTGACGAGCATCCAGATTTAGACGCGCAGCTCGCTCTGTCCCTCCGGCAATCGCCTATCGCCCGTCGATATCGTCCGTCGGAAGCGGTCGCTTTGTCGATTAGTATTAGGAGCACCGAGAAGGTGTAGAAAAGAAGCCGAGGATGAAGAAGAATTAGGGAGATGGGGAGGAGAGAGTCGGCATCAGAGAGGAAGAGGGGGAGGTGAGGTAAGGAGAAGAAGACCGGGGCAGCTGAGAGTGAAGCTGAGGACGTCGCTTTGTCGAGCCTCGTTGTTCCTTCTCTGTTCTCGTCAACGACGGGGCCGAAAGCAGGGAACCAGAACCAGGTCCAGGCTGTGGGCTGTGCGTGTGCGTCCAAGCTGCTGCGCGCTGAAGCTGAGCTGGCTGCTGGAGCACAGAGGAAGGCAATGGGACGTGGACTCTATTCAGAGTAACCAGAAGCCCTGTCTGTCTCCGTGGTGGATATCCCGGGCGTCCTGCACGGTACCTGATGATTTCCCCTTCCCCTGCGTTCGGCCTGCGCACCTGCGTCAAGTTGGCTACCGAGATGCACAAGAGGGCCAGTCACGCAGTCCGGGCAGGGTACCTCTCCTAGTGCGCTGCTGACGGCAGACTCTTTCGTACTTCTGGGCTAGCTGAGGTTGCTCAAATGGGAATGAGGAGTCTTATTGACTGGGATGGGCGTGGAGTCGCAGTGGAACGTGGAGAGTGGGACTTGGGATAGACCGCAACACTGAACCCGTCGCTTTTTCGGGGGAGAAGTGCTACGGACCGACTGCACTTGGGGGGTCACGATGATGGCAATCGAGTCTCGCTGCTGTTTTCAATAATACCCAGCTTGACGTCCTCGTGCGTTGTCGTCCGGCCTGCTCCCGGATGTTCATATGTACAAATTTCGACTCTCATGCTCGCTAGGACCACGAGGGGATCCGTGAAGCGGCTTCGAGAAGGGGTGAAGGGTCATACGGGGATGCGCTAATTGGGCTACGTGGGTAAGGGAATTGCAAGGCCACCAAGCCCCCCGCCAGCCCTCATCCCAGCTTCGTTCCAGGCTGTGTCAGTGTGTGATGAAGCCGGGGTGGATGCTGTGAAGGTGACAGAGTGCGGATGAAGGATTGATTGCAATTCCACCGGCTGCATATCGAAATACCAGATCCGGGCCAATGCAGCATGAGATCTCGCCTGTCAACCACAGTGCATCGCTCAATGGCACCTCTTCATAATCTTGTTGCTACGACCATCCGCCATCGTCGTCTGCTTGCGGTCCTCTGCTCTCGGCCTCCACCGCCGTAACACCGGCCGTGATAGGTTCAGGTGCCCCTGCTAGGCTAAGCTCTAGTACAGGCCTCGACGATGGAAGGCGTCGAAAGGCGCTCACGAAATCGTGAACATAGGCCGTCTTTCTCTTTTTTAGTCGCCGTTGGGCTTGTTTGACGACGGCGCGCCGCCATTGCCTTTGGCACATGCCATAGGCTGAGCTTCCAGCCCTTCTAGGAGCCGCCGAAGTCTCCAAGGTCACTAGTAGTGCCGCCACCATCTGAGGAGGGGCCAGATGACTCTCAGCCACGGCATCTGGAGAAGAGTAGGTCTTGCTGGGTTGAATCAAGGGCTTTCTTTTGCTCGTTCGCATCAATTAGGCTGCTCAATTGCCGAACCCGACATGAAGAGGCAAGGATGGCAGAATTATGCAAACGACAAGATCAACAAGTACATTGCGTATACATACAGGTTCCTGATATCGATGAAAACATAAACAACAAAACACTGACTTCGTGATGTTGACTTTCGGGATGAGGACGATGACAATAAGCCAATCAACGCGCATCCCGCACCAGGGTTGTCGCTGGCGCACATGGACTTTGTTTTGTTGGCGTCACATTCCGTCATCAACAAACACACAAAAGTCAAGCACGCGCCCGAATCTCCTGGTCTCCGCATTAACACCCTCATTCATCTCATTTCTCTTCCAAGGTTGTGCTGGACAAGGGTTTCTCTCCGGCCAATTACGGTTAGCCGCCAGACTAGACCAGGCCTGGTTCCTGGATGCGGTGGGGGTTTGTTGGCTTGGTCAAGGAGGGCAGCTTCTTTTGGCCTTTTCTCCCCGTCGCTTTTCACATGGGAGATGGCCAGATCTATGGTCCCCAATCGATCGAGAGCGCGTCCAAAAATAGTGGGCAAATCAAGTTTGCTCAGCTTGGTCCTTACAGTAGAGACTGCTGCTACTGGGTCGTCCGAGGCGCATTGGGGTTCAAACTATCGTTGCTGGCCTGGCCAATTGCGGCTCTAGGGCTGAGTCTCGGATCCAGTCTCCCACAGACACGTCACACAAGTGTTCCCATTCTAATGTCGCTTCCATGCAATTGTCCCAGATCCGATCGGATGTCTGCACATGAAAGGAGAAGTTGGGGTTGATGCATGGCTTGATCCGGTTCGATACGCAGTTGTCACTATCTTGAGGCGGTGACAACCACGCACATGTTACTTACCAGGCAGGCCGGTGGCGTGTTGCTTCTCGTATCTTGATAGTTTGTTTTTGGTGACGGCCGTTCACGTAATCGTCGCTTCAGCTTTCCTCCTGATGGTTCACGTTCTCGGGCAAGCCATTTCTTAACTTGCCAGACTCTCGGTGAAGGCTAGATTATTGACGAGCAGCTCACTTAGTGACGATGAAGTCAAAAGTGAGTGCAACATAATAAATACTGCAGCAGAGAAAATGATCATCATAAAGTTTAAACTTATGTGCGCCACAGATGGCAATGAGTCGACAACCATAGTGTGCTTGAAGGAAATTCGACCATCGTTTGTTTCAACAGGACGATATAGGGTAGCAACCCCACGAAACTCGTCCTGTGATGGACTGGCCCGACTGGGCATGAACAGTACCGGGGCCATTGTAGGCAGAGAAAGACACCTGCAGAAAGACAACTGGGGGATATGAGTGGAGGGGGTCGAGAAAGTATTTTACCAAACTTTAACCCCCAAAACAGTGTTTGTCGGACACATATGTCGATTTCATAGCATGCGATCATCAACATGCCCCTCTCCACCAATCACCAGGTTGCGTCATGAGATACTGATATTGAGCTTTCCACCTCCGCCCCGACCCTAGTGAAGAAAATGAATATGCTGGAGAGGTCCCCCAAGATTGTATTATTTTATCAGACCAAAAAATCACAGAGTTGCAAAATTTATTTCTTGTGTAACATAGCGTCGTTCAGAGACACGTCCTTGACAGCTGGTCGCGTTTGAGCTCACGAAGAATGCGCGAGGTCACATGACCCTTTCTAGATCCCTCCATCTTCTAGGTCGGCAAGATGATTTCCAATCGCCAACTTTTTATTTATAAACGAACCCTTGTCTGCTCAACAACGACCGACAGAATCCCAAAACATGGCCGATTCAACTACAGAACCCCAAGCGCCTGTCGCAGTCTTTAAGAAGCGAGGCGCAAAGGGCAAGGCGAACCTGCGAAAGCGACCCGCGACGCCACCACCTGCCGACAGCGACGACAGCGACTATTCATCCTCAGAAGACGAGTCGGGACAGCGCGTCAAGCGGCGCAAGAAGACTGCTGTTGTCACAGCATCTTCCAAGGATATTGCGACTGGGAAGAAAGATCTATCGGCGACCATCTACTCGGCGGATCGCAATGTGCCCATCACGAGCACCAACGACGCGACAAAACACAGCAACTGGTACGACGAGGACTCGAAGGACGAGCTTTCAGCGAAGAATCTCCTTGGTTCAACGAGAGCTGTCACAAAAGATTCCCAACCTGACGGAACATACAAAGGACTTGCCAACCAAACATCGTTCATCCAGAAGAACCCCGACGCTCCCAATCGAGCCAAGGGACCTATAAAAGCTCCTACAAATATCCGGACTGTCACTATGATGGATTTTAAACCGGATATATGCAAAGATTACCAAAAGACTGGGTAGGTTCTCCCTTGACACCAACCCCCTGAGCCCTCCGCCCCAAGGCCTGAGAGCCTCATACCCAACGCAATGAAGCAATTGAGCTAACATGGACAAAGTCACTGTGGTTTTGGTGACGCTTGCATATACCTCCACGACAGAGGAGACATAAAACAAGGATGGCAGCTTGATAGGGAGTGGGAGAATGTTACAAAGGGCAAGAAGAACCTGGGTGGAACCGTGGTTGCGAGCGCCAACCGCAACCAGAAGGAAGAAGTGGACGACGACGAGGCAGAAACGGCCATGTTGGAAAAAATACCCTTCGCCTGCATAATTTGCGAGGAATCATACCGGGAACCGATCGTGACACGGTGCGGGCATTACTTCTGCGAGCCATGTGCTCTGAAGAGATATAGAAAAGACCCTACCTGTGCGGCATGTGGAGCTGGGACAAACGGGGTTTTCAACTCGTCCAAGAAGCTGAAAAAGCTGCTGGAGAAGAAAAAGGAGCGTGAAGAGAAAAAGAAACAAGCAGCAGAGGCTGAGGAGGAAGAGGCATGAATAGCAACGAATGTAACGAATAGGAATTCACGAAGCTCTGGAAACTCGTTGACTGGCCCTTATTCCCGTATCATTACCGTGCGTGTACACAGAATAACCTCGCATCGTCTTTCAACTTCAAACTGACTCTTCAATTAAAGAACTGCAGAATGTAATGTGTGAACTTTCATGGAGTTGTGAGGTAGGAAGGCACTGTGTCATCAAAACCAGAACTACGCATTATTACTATTATTATTCGACTTTCTCTTACCATAGGCAGAGAGGTCAGCCATGCTTCTGTCTATTCACCTAGGTGTTAACGGTCGTAATGCTTGGTACTAAGCCGACATGTTTCAGCGGATCCTACACGCTCCCCTACCTTTGTCGATTAATCCTGTTTTTTGAACCTCTGTAGGTATGATAGAAGCTGTCTCAATCGAATCTCTCGTGTTACCTCTCGATCGACCAATCATTCCCAACGGACCGAGGCTGGTCGCGTAGTGTAATTTCGCCCTTTCCAACCGTCCTTGCTAAGATGGGTCTTCGTCCATGATAGGGTCCCAGTGCTGTTCGCCTGTTCTCTTCCTCGTGCCTGTGGCGGTGAACTCGGTATGGCTCTGATACGTGAGAAGGAGAGCTGGAATGCCCCGTCAAGTGCGAAGAGCACAAGGGGCAATCGATCCCGTGTCTCGGGCTCGCCTCGCGCTTCGCGCTTAAATAACCGCGAAGTCCAATTCTGTGTGTCCAATGACGAGCCATGGGCTCCGGTTTGCCCCACCTGATTCTATACGAAACTACTAATTGCGTTAGTTCCTCCGTTTACACTTACCACTTCACGATCCGACATCACCACCGAAAAAAGAGTTTGCCCTTGAGGGATTGCGGCCTTGGGTTTGGTTCAACTATTACCTCGGCTTTTGGCTAAACAACTGCCGAAAGCCCTCCTGTAAGATCAGGTCAGACATCACAGGGGTACGGTCTTTCTGCGACTGAAAGCCACAACCACGTCCGCAAATACATGCGTCGGACCGTCAACAAACACGGTTGCCTATGTTTTAATTACCATGACAGATCTCAGGCCGTATACTGGCAATAAACTGTATATATGATGCAGAGAAGAGAAGCGAAACAGCAGCTTTCTTGGTTGGTGTCGCTTGGTGCTTTTGGGTGCTTAAGTCCGAAGAGTCGGCATTTTGGCTCGAAATATTTTTATACCACTAGGATCGGCCGCAGAGTAGACTCGGCGAAATGTCACTGTAGCGTGATCCTCTCGAGGAAGAATCGACGGTTTATTGGCTTGAAAGATGATGCCTAATTAACAGGCAAAATCAGGATGCCTCTAGGCTGGTGTGGGAAGGATCTTCGAAACGAAGGATTGAAGTTATAATCATTTAGCCAGTTTCGCCAACTGTAATCCTTATATTAACTTCATTAGGTACTCCGTAGCATCAGTAGCATTGCAGGCAATCCTATTTGCATTTAGCCTTATCGTGGCTATAGTCAACACGATTTAGTGTTATTCTGCGCTCTATAAAAACTTCCACCTCGATCCTGTCAATAGTAACTACAACCACCTTCACATCCATCTTTAATCGTCCCCTCGAGTCTCGACTACCCTATCTCATCACCATTTAGCTCTTAGCAAAATGAAGGCTCAAGGACTTGCTCTTGTGCTTGCTGAGCTGTCTACAGCTTTGGCTCTACCGTCTAAGGCACCTGCTTCGGAGCCTAGGATGGCGCTCCGTGAAGTGACTAACGCGGATGGGCACACCATTCAACTCGCCGTGCGCGACTCGTTGGTCGAGAATGCCGGGGTCAGCAAGCGCCAGATCACATTCCCTTCAACCTCGTTTGACGGAAATTACTGTGGCGATAGCTCATTTTCAGCCACCAATGACGACAAGGCCAACGGGGGCAACATTGACGACTGCAACAATCTGGTTTCCGGCCTCCGCGGTATAAAGGAGCACTGGGAGTTGAACAACGGATTCGGAGGTGCCGCAGCAAGCTGGATCCAATTGGCTGCAATCGGAACCTGCCATTTCTATGTCAACAGGAACGGCTTTCCTGATGCCACCACTGACGGCATAGTCTTGATTGGTACGAGTGATGTAGCAGATCTTGTGCAAACTGCCACCGAGAGGTTTACGCAATGGGGTGAAATCACATTTCCTGGAGGAAGCCAGCAGATTGGATGGGTGAACCCAAGCAGCGGTAACATGTAAGCATACACCGTCCAACCGTTGAAGAAATAATGCTGATTGCAATAGGGAGTGCGACTACCACCAGGATGTGCCGTGGAGAATCCAGAGGAACAACCCTTAAAGGAAATGAGGCACCTCCGGAGCGCAGTGGTTAAGCGCTACGGTCGGCCCTGTGTGTGAGCATAGAGAAGCCGCGGGTTCGTAATAATAATATATATATTATTATTAGTATTATTTATATATTTCTTACTAGAGACTTATTGCTCTACCCTTATATCTAGTTTTGTCTTAGCCAGACTTTAACTCTAAAGGAAAGAGTTATTAATACTTACTCTTACTGTGGAGTTGCGAGTCATGAACTTATTACTATTGTTACTTGCTTTCTCTTACTACAGGCACGAATGCCGAGATGTTCACCGGAACTGAGGTCATGGACTTCGTTCTTCTCTTGCGTCTCATTCCGGGAGAAAAACAGGTCCTCTTTGTCTTGGCGATTGGGCTCCCCGCCATCTTCTTGCACCTGTTTTCCAAACGACAAGCAGATACTGTATCAACTTAGTGAGTTAGGTAGAGATCATCGTACCCCTATGCTAATGCTTAGGATTGGTTAGTTAGAAGCTATTAAGATCATTAGCTACAGGCAACCCTATAGAATATCATAAGATAGGGATAACTAGGTCACAGGCTCTACTTAACTTGTTAAGTTGATACGGTAGAGGACTCTAGATACGATCATTCGTCGTCGGGATCTCCTCCAGCTTCGTTGCCGCGACGGTAAGCATGGTCTGTTTAGCCGGGGCTGCCGTGACGAACTAGGTGCTCAAGAATCGCTCTCCTCTACCAAAATTCTACGTGTTCATTGCGGCATCAATGATGTCAAGTCCTGCAGGTTGTCTCTGAGTTTGTAGCTGCTACCAACTGTGGCCCCATGATACCTAGCATATTGCCGTCCACTGCAACTCAAAGCAGTAGATACTCTACAGCTGCATCGTGATTCCTCGAGCCCATTCAATATTGATACCTGAGCTGTCCAAATGGACGCTCTTTTAAACGACTTGGAAAAATCCAGCCAGATATATAAATGCCCATCTTCTTCACTCATTTTCCCGTCATCCTTTCTCTTATCCACCCAACCTCCCACCCACACAACCGAATCATCACGTCTATCCCTGGCAAAAGACTCATTACCCCACCCTTGTGTCTAGTTTTATCCTCGCCAGCCTTTGATTCTAAAAGAAAGAGTCACCAAACCTCGCTCTCGCCGTGCTGGCTGTGCTTCACTTGGCCTCATCAAGAAGTTTCTCTACCACATAATGACTGATTCCATGTCATCCCCTCCCCTCTTTCGCGATTGCTCGCACGAAACAAGAATGCCGCCGACTCGACTCGGCACCTCAAGTAAGTTCACTCGGTCCAGGATTGTCTATTTATTAATCTCATCAATCTTAGTCTTCTTCCTCTTTTGTGCCCTTGAATTGTTTGCAATACCTGGAATATTCCGAATTTGGTATAAGAGTTTATTGGCTTAGATTAAAAACGGTAAATCCCATTTTATATTTCTTTCCTCTGCTCTTGACTAACCAATAAATTTGCCTAGATGGGTCGCCTGAATTCAAACTATGGCGATCGACTTCTGACCTCTTTGTGATCCTGATCTGGGCGCATTACGTCTTGTGCCTGCTCTTCCTTCCTACAATGGTTATTGAAGCGTTAAGGGGAGACACAGAAGGCGGCGTGTTTTCCTCGTTCATCATGTGTGTAGGAGGAATTAACGCTATGTGCTTCTGCTTGTGTTGCTTGGCAAACACTACACTGGAGCTTCAAGAAAGCGATGAAAGGTCCTCCAAGAAGGAGTAGAGTCTGGCATGGAAAGCAAGTATTCTCTGGGACAGATAAAACTGCTCCTAGGGTAACTGAGGATTCGAAGTTTATCACTACCTTTCCTCCTTAGCTCACCTTTAGATTAGAGGGCGGCTGATCAATCGAGGTGGTCATTAATTTTGGTCACATGTTGAGTGCATCGCAAAACGTGTGAACAAAGCTCTACCAACAAATGGTCTGCGGTGACAAAATGCGCGGAACATGTGGATGATCTCATCATTCCGACCGTGACCCCCAAGTTTGTCCTAAACTTTGGGGTTATTAAGAAAGATCAAGATCATGGAGTAGTTGTAGCTCTTGGTACAGATGATTGTGATGAATATTTAAGGCCATGACATAATTCCCCGTGTTCCCATGGGTGTTTTGAGCCGTGACTGGTCGATCCCCGCAATGGCCAATGAGGGGTTCAGGCACCCCTCCAAACGAGCCGCCGCCTCCATGTGATCGCTTCATCATTCTGCGAGTGAATGCGCCTGCCACTACTACGCCCGAATCCAGCCTCGCTTTATCAGTCATCCCTTCCCTTACATCAGGCAGACGTGACCGAGACACGAGGAAGATACCGGAAGCTGCCCTGCTGTTCTCTGCCCTCGACACCTGCTTCGCTTCCCTTGCATCTGCATCTCGACCCCGCATCATCGCAGCAGCACCAACTACGTAACCTCTCGCATCGAGTCCAAGGCGACACCTCATCTTGGCTCAAACCATCTCTCCGGCTTCATCCTCCGCGATATCGACCGAGAGAATACGCGTCTTATTTCGCATCGAACCCGCGACCGCCGCCCACCATGAACTACATCTACTCAACAGTCAACACCCTGCGGGATCGCTACACGCCCGTCACCCACAAGTCCACCTTCCGCCAGACCGGCCAAATCACACCCGAAGAGTTTGTCGCTGCCGGTGACTATCTCGTCTACAAGTTCCCGACCTGGTCTTGGGGCGATGCCGATTCCCCCGACCGTCGCGTCAGCTATCTTCCCCCCGGCAAGCAGTTCCTCGTCACCCGCAACGTTCCCTGCCATCGCCGCCTGAACGACGACTTTGCCGGCGATGCGGGACACGAGGAGGCCCTTGTCAACGATGGCGACGACTTCAAGGGCGGCGCTGGAGACGACGAGGACGGTTGGCTGCGCACTGGCGGACTGGCGAGCTCACAGCCGTTGAAGGTCAAGGAGGTGAGGACAGTGGATGACTCCGGAAACGTCGGCGATCGCGAGGTTGTCGAGGACGATGAGATTCCCGACATGGAAGATGAGGACGATGATGAAGCCATCATCCGCGACTCTGGCGCCGACTCCAAGAACAGGTAAGCCTTGCACTCGATCTTCATGTCAGCGCCTCACCATCAGCTAACACCTCTCAGCGGTCGCCGCACTTACACACTGTACATCATGTACACCACCTACTACCGTACCCCTCGCCTCTACCTCTCCGGCTACCTCCCCAACGGTCAGCCCCTCCCCCCGCACGACATGATGGAGGACATCGTTGGCGACTACAAGGATAAGACTGTCACCCTCGAGGACTTTCCCTTCTTCGCCAACAACATCAAGATGGCCTCCGTGCATCCCTGCAAGCACGCCTCTGTCATGAAGACTCTCCTTGACCGCGCCGACGCCGCCCTCCGCTTGCGTCGCGAGAAGCTCCGCGCAGGTAGCGCCGAAGCTAGCAGCTCTACGCCTGCAGGTATGGAAGGCTTGGTAGACGAGATTGGCAAGCTGGACGTCAAGGGTGCGCAGGAGGCCGCAGACAAGGATGAGTGGGAGGAGGTACAAGAGGCCGAGATTGATGATCACGAGGTCGCTATCCGTGTGGATCAGTACCTGGTTGTCTTCCTCAAGGCATGTTTTGAGCTCCCTCCTTTTACAATCATTGTGCCCTTTGCTAATGTTGATCCAGTTCATGGCCAGTGTAACGCCTGGAATCGAGCACGACTTCACCATGGGCGTCTAAGAGAGCCAAAATAAGGCTAGGGAACCTGGAGTAAAGCTGCGACTGGAAGAAACATCAAGACGATGAAAGGAATTAGGAGAAATGGCGCCGGCGGTGTTTACCTGTCTTGCTATGACCCGCAAGCAGTTGTGTTTGTTTTTTTGTCTTCCAGGATGAATTATAGTGCTTGGCAGAAAGGGTAGATCTCCTAACTTTGTATCAATGAAATGGAACGATATCACGGCATAGTCTCAAACATTCACTGAAAGGCATTCAAATCCAAATTTCCTTTGGCGTGCTTCTTCATTCATAACTGTTGCACAACCATGTATCCCCCAACTCTCGCAGCCACGACCCAAGTCAATCCGTTTGAACCACTAAATCCTAGCCTCCCCTAATCCATAATATCAAACTCCAGATCCTTCCCCTTCGGCAAGTCCTTGGTGCTGGGGCTCTCCGGCCTCCGATCCCTGGGGTATTCAAACGCGATCCTCCAATGCTCTAACATGCATTAACGATACCGAATGGGCCCGCCGCCCTGTCCCGTAAGCTCATAACGTGTCACTGTTGGCCGCCGTTGCGCCCAAAAGTGTGTTCCGTGCCCATATTCCCGAAAACAAAACGCAATAGGTCTAGTAACCAGTTCCCGTTACTCCTGTTCTATCAAAAGTGTATCCCTTTTTATCGTGTGCCGTTAAACCGCATATGTGCTCGCTTGTCGTTGAACCCCACTGGAAACCCAACCCGAGGTGAAAAGACAGATTGCAAATTCGACTAGACGTGTGCGTCGTACTAGTGTGGCATGTGAATCATGACGTGCGTTAGAGACTGCTCAGCAAAAACATTCAACGCAAAGTGTTTCATTATCGTGAGTAGCGTCAAGGTGGAGGTGATGAGGAAAGCTCCGAGTTTCTGTCGGAACATGGTGGAGCTGGTGGTCGTTCCGAACCGTTCGATGCCCGGCTAGACGACCGGAATTGCTCGCTTGATAGCGGATTGGCAAAGCGCAAGCCCGTAGCTCGATTCGGTGTATCTTTTGGAAATCCCATGGTGGTGTCCTACATTACACCAAAAGGCGCACCAAAGTTGGAGGTGGCTTTGAACTTTAGTGGAACATCAGCGTCGATACCCTTGGCGCCCGTCTCACCATCACTATCGTCGGCGCCTGCTTGGGCGTCGGTCGACCCATCACCGCCAACCGGGCCGACTGTCTTGGGCCCATGCAAAGAAGCATTCAGGCCTGAAGGGCCCGCCTCTGTTTCTGGGTCTTCCACAGAAACCTGCATGACAGCGGGGAGAGCATTTTGACCTTGACTGATGGGTTCAAGCTTCTTGTTCACTGCCTCCCAAAAGAGTTCATCCTTTGCTGGCATATTCCTGATCATCAGTGGCCCCTTGAGTGGCTTATCGTCGTCATCTGGATCCAGTGTGGGCTCCGGATGCTCCAAGTCTAGTGCCTCTTCTGCGAACGACACCTTCGAGTCCCGCCTCGCAGGTTGCTCGGGCGCAGGAGCGGTGTCCTTTTCCGGATCCGCTGGAAGTGCCGCCGAAAGGTCGATAACTGTCTCGACAGTTGGTGTCGCGCCTTCGCCAACGATGGCGCTTGTATCAATCGGATTAACGGTGGGGAAGAGCGATAAGGAATGGTTAGGTGTGTGGCCAGCATGCATCGTTAGACGTCGAGACTCGACAGCAGAGAGTGCCTGCATCGTATACTCCTTTGACGAGCTACGGGCGTTTTGGGGGCGCCGAATTTGCTCTAGGCGTCGAGCGGCAGGACCGGGAGGAGACGTTGCAGGTGAGGCGTTCTCAATAGGAGACGCACCCGTAGCAAACGTGGGCTTTTGAAGGGCGGTGGCCTTGATCGGAATACCTTCCAACTTAGGGTCAATCTCTTGCACGTCAATGACCGGTACAGGCGTAGCTGCATCGTCTGAAGGCGACGCAAGAAAATCCCTTGCAGCAGGATTTTGGGTCTGCATCCTGGGATCAAGCGGGATGAAAGGCGATGATTCGGGCTGTGTGGTGGGCGAAACACGTGGGCTGCCTGAGCTCAAAAAGTGAGGTTTGCGAGAAGCTCCCTCGAATCCCGGGGGAAGAGATGACGTATCAGCAGCCATCGAAAGGCTGGTCGGAATGGATGAATTTTGCGACCTTGACGCAAGTCGGCCCGGTGGAGCGGAAAAGTATGAGTTCTCCAAAGAGCCATCGCCGCTTCCACCTCGCTGACTCGCGAGAGGCGATACTACGCCCGTAACTTGGATGCTCTGGGCAGTGACAGCCTTGAGTGCATTGTTTTCTCCTTCGAGTCGAAAGACGCGTTCCTTGAGGTCTTCGAGCTCACGGATCATGACCTCCTTTTCTGCCTCCCAGCCGTCTCGAACTTCATCCATGATGATACGCTCCTCTTGATAGACTTCTTCAGCGCGACGTCGATTGGCC
The DNA here is from genome assembly GCA_000966855.1 of Fusarium sp. JS1030. NCBI lineage: Eukaryota > Fungi > Ascomycota > Sordariomycetes > Hypocreales > Nectriaceae > Fusarium > Fusarium sp. JS1030. The sequence continues at coordinate 281,827 of JWIW01000006.1, forward strand.
TCCAGGTGATTTCTCTCAGCTTCCCAAGCGTCACGGATCAAGGCGTTTTGCTGCACAAGTCGCTGGACTACATGGAGCGAGGATTGGGAGGATGCTACAGCGTCGGCAGAGACGGATCTTGAAAGTGATGCACCAACGACTCCACTGGGCGAAGAGACGTTGGGAAGAGGAGCGGTGGATGAAGGCGGTAGGCGGTGGTCTTGGACAGGAGGCGGACCTCCGTAGGTGGGAGAGACAGTCGCAGGGCGGGCGTTGAATGAATCGAGAGAGTCGAATTGGAGATGATTCGAATGGTGATTCGGCGGGACGGACTGCGCAGCACGCAACGAAGCGAGCGAGAGGGGATATGAATCGCTCGGCTGCAAGGGCAGAGTGCTCGCCGGGGGGATTCGGCCGCGTTGATTTTGGCGTTGACTATAGTTTGGGTCGCTATTTTGGCATGGGTCGAGATAGTGCTGTGGGTATTGATGACGCAGAGTTCCAGCTCGTGGATATGAGTTGGGTGGTGAGGGGATACTGGAGGCGCTGCGATACGGCAGCTGGTTGCTGAGGGGGAGAACAACGTCAGAGTCGTAGGCGCCCGACGGCAGGAATGCCTCGGGCGAGAACCTCGTCGCCATGATCATGGAAGGCCCGTGGAAGATCGGTCACGGTGGAGGTCTGGGAGAAATCGGAGGAGTAGCGGGGGGGTCGATTTTTCGTCAGGAAGGCATTGACTAGCTAGGCTTTGGGGATTTTGAGGTCGTTTTCCTTTCGTTTTAAGCAATCGCGGTCGTTCAAGTCGTGGAAAGGGTCGTATTCGTCTCTCGAAAACGTTTTAGCCAGCTTGAGGCAATTGAACCGCACTATTGTCGTGCTGCGAGCGCCCGGGCGAGGGAGACCAAGGTGAAGGGACGAGTGACGACGACAGTTCGAGAGCAAAGTATGACGCAAATGGGCCCGCCAGGTGCAAGGCACAGGGTCCCTTTTTCTTCAGGTGGAAGGCAGGTAGTAGCCGGAGCGGGAGGGTTACGTCTTCCGCGGAACGATGAGCTATGGCGAAGCAAGGCAAGGTACGACAGCGCACAATGTCGGAGGGCGATGTTGTTATTTCCAGGTTTACGCGTGGGAATGAGGTAGGCGAGGAGAGGAAAGATGAGAAATGAGTCAAGAACGAGGCAAGAGTAAATTACAAAAGACGGTGACTTCTTTTATTGATTCGTTCCTGCGCAAAGCCAGGTCGGGTCGGTACCTAAGTTACCTGCCACCCCAAACACCCGCGGTGGTGGGTGGTGGGTGGTGGAGATGGAAGGTCCGCGTGCCACCGAAAAAAAGTGTGGGGAGCGCCTGCCGGTAATAAGTTGTTCGTTAGTGGATGTTCTAGCGGGTTGCAATTGGGCGTGGCGGCACCTGGCAGGTCGCCTTACAGCGCAGCTCCCCTGTAGTGCAGGCTGTAGCGGGCCCTGGACACCCCAAGTGTCCCTTGTGGCCCCTGTAACAGGCAATTTGGGTGCCCCGGGTCCCCCTGCCACTCGAATCCCGTCCTCCCCGAGCTGGAATGGCTTGGCGGTGGTCAGAAAAGATGGGACTAGATCTACATATCTTTGTACCGTAGCAAGCCTGCACTCATGGCCATTTGGGAAGAATTGAGATTGCGGAGTAGCTGAAGCTTTGGATACTGTTTTGAGAATTCTTTATGAGCCTTGGCTTAGCGTTGGGGTAAGTTTGGGGCCTAATGAGTGGTGATATTGCTTTATTTTTTTTCTGTCTTTTACCCTCTGGGGAATGGCTGGGCCGCTTGCCCGCCGACCTGGGACCCGACTGGTACGTATTCGCCATGTATTCCGTCTCGCCCATTCTTCCCGCCTGCCATCCATGTCTTGCCATCATCAGATCTCACTCATGCTCAAGTCACAGGCCGACAATCAGTGACTGCGTTCCCTCGATGGCGCCCGTGGTGATGCCGCATTTGATGATTTGATTTGATTTCCATACATTCCATTGTCTCAGCCTCCTGGTCTCGCTTGTCACACCTTGCATCTTCAGCTCACATGCCGGCACCAGCAGGCTACGGGTGGTTACGGCGGAGACCGGGCAGGCGGGAAAACCAGCGGACACGCGGCAGAGGCGTACGGATCATTACTGGGCGTCGATACTATCGACTGTGGCTGCAGCCTTGAACCCAAGTACAGGGCGACGGTCCTGTTCCCGGCACTCCCTCGGAGATTCATCTTGTATGCTGCCCAGGACGCTTTAACAGACGAACGGACAGGGGCAGGGGCTCCTGGAGAGGGCCGACAACATGGGGTATCTTCAAGGCGGAAAAGGACCCTGATCTTATGCCGCCTGATGCCTCGGTATTGCATTGCCATGGCCATTACCGTGCCTCCATGGTCCGTGAATCATAGGAAGACGCGGAGATATTTCCTTCAGGGCCGACTTCTTTTGAGACAGGTGCCCTCCCTCGCAATGAGGTGCCGCTGTCAAGGTCGCATCCTGGGCCTCAGATCATTCAGTTAGGCGCATTTATCTGATCGTCGATGCGCTGTCGCACACAAGCAAAGCAGAGCAACGCAACGCATCGCAGAGCAGACAAGCTCACAGCTTGACACCACCGGAACGCCCCCGAGTCTCTGCAAGGGGAACCTCCACTACGGACCGCCCCTTCAACCCCTAGTCCAAGCCTTGAGCATCTTCGAAACCTTGATTGGGCCGTCAAGCTCAGTATCTGCGAGCTTCTCCCGTTTCGTTCCTTGTTCGCTGAACCAACGCTCAGGCACACACACGCAACGCAATCCACGCCGTACCCACCCTTACTTCACGTTTCGGGGAACCGCGCTCACACACCGCACATCGCACGCGACAGCTCAGATGGTTCTTTGCTGGCAACGCATTGCAGCCCAGTCCATTTCAGCTGGGCGGCTCGCTGGGCCCCGACGGCGGTCAAGACCTCATCTTTTGCTCCGGTTGATGAGTTAGACGGGATGCACCCTGGCGGCCATGTGGCTGGCTGTCTGTGGACGCAAGGAATGTGGAGGCGCTGCGCCCATTCTGAACAGACCAGCGAGACCGCCCAACCATTCACATCATCAACCCCCAGGCTGAGGCGATACGCTGATCTAGATCCTCAAAATTTGCCCTGTGTTCTGTATTCACATGTCAATAACTGTCTGACCTGTGCTGCCCCTGAATACTATTTGCGGATTACAGATCGGGGGCTAGATGAGAGCTGGGTCGGAGGCGCCTTGATCTCGCGCTACCCGATAGCAGAACAGGCATGAGAAGATTAGCTGCGCGCGAGACAAGTGATTTCCAATTCCACCAAGCCCCTCAACACATACCTTACCTTGACTCATGGCGTCGCGAACGGCACGAGAGGTGAGGATGGTAGGCAGCGGCCGCTGTTCTAATCTGCATAATTAGCCGGAGTCTCAAGCAGGGGAGTGAGTCGTGACAACACGACTTTTGCGACAGCCAATTGCTGACCACACAATTTTGACCAATATCACAATTGACCTCGTGTGGTTCGATCCCTTGAATCAAGGCCCGTCATTTAGTAGCGCATACTGCAATAACCCTGTCCAACGACCCGAAGCTCCAACTCGGTCCAAGTTATACGGATCACGCTTGTCCATCGCGGCCGAAGACCCGAGACTCCGTCGGAACGGCTTTCCGGACCGGCGCCCCACCCGTCGCCGAGCCTTGCGGGGCCGATCAATTCCCCGCCCGGTGCCGACATGACTTCCTCCTGTCTGGATGAGCCAAGCGGCTTTTCCTGAAAAAGAGAAGCCGAATGGCTATATGTTCAAGTCAAGCTTTGAGTTCGATACCGACTGGCGTAGTCAGGAGATTTCATATCCCTCCTTCCCGTTGCCTCCGTGCCATGGAATTCTGGGAAAATCTGCTCCCAGATTCCTTGTTTTTGGTGTTCCCTGACGGAAACCTTGACTTGGGTAACTTGTATATTATCAAAAGAGCAGCATTGTTTGCAATAACAAGTATTGTTACTCACAATAAGAAGCTACCAGGCCAATCAAATTGCCTCAAATCAGCTCCTGCTCCACGTTCAAGCTCTCTTTAAAGGATCTTCTGGAATTTCAAGAAGCAGGTCTATCACGTATCTCTTACATCTCTATAACTTTCTTACATCTATTGTTTTTTTTCTTTTTAAAAAGCTAGTTAGAGTTAGAAGTTAGGACTAGATAGGGCTAAGTTAGGGTGAGGGATAAGGTAAGGGTTATTTAGTACATATTTATTTATGATATTGCTTTATCAAGGTTGCTTGCACTGAGCTGTCCTAATTAGCTGGATCTGTTATTGCAAATAACAATACACCTGAACAGGAAAAACATTGATCCTGTGAGACTGCTTCAAGTAATTTCTAGTTCAATAAACTTGTAATGCCACGTAAAAAATGCTAGCGGTGTCTCGTGTTTAATAACCCATCTCGTGTCCAAAACGCCCGTCAATGCTTAAAATCATCAGTATCACCCCACCCAAAAAGTGACATAAAAGTCAATAAAGCCGCCATCCCGTAACATCACCACTCGAGTGATAGCTTGTCGATGCCTTCAACCAACGCTTGCATTACAGGCTGGCTGGCATTCCGCTCCCCTCGCGTCTTGCTAGCCTGCCGCATGCGTGTCCAAAACACAGGACAATCCTTGCTATCGCAGTGAACATCTTCAACCGGCCCTAGTCCCGAGCAGCTGCGACAGAGCGACAGCACCTCCTCCAAGCGGCGTTCCTCAGTTGTCAGCCGTGTCTGAAGCGCGAGCAGCGATGCAGGCACATTGCTGCGGCATGCCGGACACAATGGGTTATCTTCGTGAGCAAACTTGATGTTGCAGACATGACAGTGCGTCGATTTCATATAAGACTCGAGAGTTGTCTTCCTGGTTCCAAGTGCCGTAGCATGATGCACGCGTTGTACCTTGGGCATTTCATCGTACCACTGGCGAACGTTGGCACCCACGAGGTTAAAGATACGTTCCAGCGGAGGAATTAAGTTCTTCGAGATGTAGTACTCTGCATCGAGCTGCCAGTGGGGGTTGCTGAGCAGCTCTTCCGGTGCGACACACCGGTCGATAAGTCTTGCACCCGGGGCACCTGTTATGACCACATAAGGAACTCTCTCGCCGTACTGAGGCTCGGCTCGGGCGTCTTCTAGCATGCGCTTCGTGCTGATGAGAGCTCCTGCGGGAGGAGGCCCTTTGTCCGAGTATGTTCCTAAGCGAACTTCTTTGGCGAAGCAAAAATCCTGAACCGAGACTTTGTTGCGCATGATCTTCTGGCATTGTTTCTGGAAGTATGCCTTGATCTGACTCAGATCTGCAGTCTCGAATAGGAGTCGAAGGGCTTTCTCCTCAATCTTTTGCTCCGCTGGTGTACCATCGCGACGGACCGTCTCGATTCCCTTGGCATCGAACTCGGGCTTGATTTGATCTCGGCTCTCGTACTTGTAGCCAACGTATCGTTTCTTGGCGAGGAGAACACATGGGTGATAGACCTTCTCGAACTTGAGTTTGATTGGCCGGGGATTCATCTCTGTGATGGCCTTGGAAATCTCGTTGCCGATGTCAAACGCTTGATCTTTTGTTCGGCCTTTCAGGTAGACGAACAAGCTGTCTGTGTCGCCATACACCACCTCAGCGCCCCATTTCTCCACCGAATGAATATACGCAATCGCTCTCTCGAGGGTTTCGCGGCCAGTCTGCACGATGCTGTCTGCGATTTCGGAACAGGGCATCCGGCCTGAAAAAGATGCAGAAGTATAGCCGTAAGTGACGTTGGCGAGGAGCTTGAGAGCAAGTTGCCGGTTATTTAGCAGTTGCTGAAGCGTCTTGTCGCTCTTATCCTGCTTCATCCCACTCTTGACCATTACTCGTGTTTCAAGAATCTCGGTGAGCATCTTGGCAAGCAGGGATTTGCGAATCTCTGTCTTCGCGTACATCATTCTATTGGGAGCAATGTTGATATAATCCTCTAGGAGGGCAAGAAGACCTTGCTGACGCTTGTACTCTGTGAAACCCATCTTGTTCATGCCCCTCCAATTAGTGATGCGGCCTAGAAATGTAGAGTAGCAATAGTTGTAGGCGATCATGACACTTGGGTATAGACTTTGAAAGTCGAGGACCAAGAGAGGGCTGTTGTAGAAAGCGCTTTGTGGTTCCATGACAAGTGGGAGACACTCAAGCGCGTTTTGACCACCGACCTGTTTGCGGCTGGGTGATACGAGTAGAAAATTCTCTGGCTTGGCGATCCGGAACATGATCGATTCAACCTTGAACTGCGACCCTCGCGAAAAGACCGAGAAGAAGTCCACGCCAAGAAGTCGTGCCTGTTCACTTGTTCTGGCGATGAGCTCATTTGCTTCGAGGATCTCGATATCAAGTCGAGTGCGATTTTGGTAATATCTCAGCATTCGGCTGAGCTCGAGATGCTTGCCACTCGTATACCAGCTTGTCAGAGATTTCCAGGAATAATGAGGGATGCGACGGTGAAGCAGATGCCACGCGACATTCTCCATCGTATACTGCAGTAGATTCAACTCTCCTCGCATCGCCCTCCAGACATTGATCATGTGCCGGCCCGTGACTCGGATTGTTGAAGTAGTATTGAACCCCCATTTGTCGTTCTCTTTTCCAAATCTCCCATGTGACTCTGTTTTCATTCGAGAAAATTCGTCACAAAGATTGTAGTCGTACTTGAACCGGGCCCTCTCGATCATATAACCCCAGGAACTTCCATGGACTTCATAGCCAGTCAGAATATCAGGATCATGGGTCCTCACAATTTCCACCATTCGAACCATGAGATCCAGTTCGGAGGCCTCCTCCATAACTTCGGCAGTGGTTTGACGCCGGATACGCTGGGGTAAGTCGGTATTACTGGATAGCACTAAGACGCCAGTCTGAACCGAGCCTGCTGAAGTTTGGCTGCCGATGGTAGCGTCGTCTGACTTGAGTGCCCAGAATACACATTGGATTTCATCCTCCTCTGGATTCGGCACGAATTTACCCCTGGTGTTCACATGAATTTCAAGGCTCATCGTACTCATGTACTGGGCTTCATGTTCGACGCTTGTCGACTTCCCCCCTTGTGTGTATTTGAAACCATGCTTGTTCTTCGGCGTTGGTCCGTCGATTTGAGAGTGATAATGCCTGGGAGTCGATGGCAGATTGGATTTTGGCTCTGCATTCGCCGCGCGCTCCTTTTCAAGCCACCAATTGTCGACCTCGTAGTAAGTTGGCGGTGGATTTGCAAACTCCCAGCTCTTCAATGAGCACCCTTTGCCTTGTCTTTCATATCGAAGATTTATACTGGCCTTGTCAAGGGTTTCTTGTTTGAGTCCGTAGCTCGCCGGTGAGGTCGCTGTTGGATCGAACTCTGGAAGAAATGGCAGTGTATTGCCTTCTAACCGAAACTCTCTCCCTGCATACTCACGTGTCCGACCAGGGACATCCTTTTCCTTACTGTAGTAGGCATCTTGATAGATGACATCGGGAAGGAGATGGTCCCTTAGGGAAGAAATGACGGAGGTAGCGGAGGGAGGTAGGGATGAAAGTAGGTGAACCTGAGGGCCCGAAAACTTTTCTATAGCTCGTTGAATCCTGGACTGCTGGCTATCGCTCTTTTCTTGAAAAGCGCCGGAGGATGTTGGAGACGAGAACAAGGTCACCTGCGACGTGCCTCCTTCAGGACCAGGAAGAAAGGTGCCGGGGTCAAAGGAAACATGTTTGGTGAATCGAGCATCGTCGCTCTGCTGAGACGCAGACTTCTGGCTCAACTGACTGAGACGGAGCTTGGTGTTGGGATCACTTTGATCCTTGACAGTTGGGAAGTTTAGCTTCTGATTAGGGCCACCAGCTTCCTTCGATGTGGTACTAGAGCCTTTGTGAAGCGACGAGCGTCCCTTGAGAATTGAAGGTCCCCGAAACGCAGGTGTAGATGGCTTGCTTGAGTCTGCTGGTGGTACAGGAACCAGATGCATCTCGTCATCGTCACCGAGCGATTGTTCGTAGAGCCTAGGCCGTTTATTTGAGGCTTGGATCGATGATACATCGGATAATGATCTTTTGAGTTGTGATGGATTGGACGAGTTCAACGGCAATGCCTTCAAAGTGCGGCCAATCAAGCCCTCGTTCTCTGCCAAGTCAAGTAACTCTTTTTGCAGCGACAAATTAGGTAACCTGCCAGTTTTCAAGCCACTCTGGCAGACCCCAATCATCAAGTGCCAACTGAGTCCGTCCATGGTATCGATTGCGGTGGTCTGATCGAAAGCTGCCTCTGGAGATTGATCTGCGAAGTTCCGAGAATTTTTGGTGGTAGCCTTCTCCATAGACACTAGCTCTGTGATGGCTTCCTCATCCGAGTCATCAGGAAAGAAGTTATCATGTGCTTCGCCGACTTGAAGCACCTTGCTTTCGTCGACCTCGATACTGCTCGCTGGATCCTGTTTTGCTTGGTCTACACCCGATGGTAATCCCAGGACTGGCGCCAGGTTTGACGGGAAAAGATCCTCGACAGACTGCAGAGTAGTTTTGACATGCTGCTCACAAGGCAGAGTCTTTGCGAAAGTTTCGAAAGTGAGGTCCTCAGAGCCGGCGACCTGCTTCTCGGCTGAGATGAGATCTTGAATCTGCTTTCGGTATTCCTCCTCGTGAATCCATCCCTGGGGTTGCGAGTCTCGAACATTCGCCGACATTGATACGAGCACTTCTGGGGGGAATGGGCTGCTGCCCTGGTCCGGGTTTTGCATCTTCCGCTTGCGTCTCTTTGTCTCGTCTTTCCACAAGCCAGCCATGCTGTAGACAAGCTTCATATCTCCGGGGAGAGGATTGGTGCGTTCGATGAAATCATGATGCAGTAGTCTTTCCTTGACCCTCTTCCGATTAATGATATCCTGGACACAGATGTCTACTTCTATCGAGCAATGACTTACTCGAGGAAGCGTGCTCTCGTCAGTGATGTGTGCTTCAGGAATAGACCGGCTATGCCAAAGATGTGAAGAAGTAGAACCTTGGTCATGTTCAGGGACAGGGGATCGGAAATTTGTCGCCGAGGCGTCTAAATAGTCGCATCCGTATAGGTTGAAGTCTATCATGAATTGGAGAAGATATTGGAGGTGCGCTTCGTAGGGTTGGAACTTGTGCTTCATTATGACGCCCTGTTGAAGAAGATCTGCTAATCTCGTCATGACGACTGGATTGAACATGTAAATCTTCAGGAAGAAGCGGTACCCTACGTGGAAGCCGTAGAAAGGAACACCCTTGACAAGAGTGATCCTTGCCACGAACTTCGCGTTGTTGCCATTTTGGTCCCTCCTGTAACTGACTGCCAACGCATGATCGATAGACAGATGAAAGCGGTAGATGTAGGCGCCAACTGAGACGTTAATAGTTGATCTGATACGAACCGTGGGCTTACACACCTTCATCAGGAGCCAGGCTCCCTTGATATTCCACATACAAGTACGGGAAGGCGCCGTGAATGTGTGCGCAGACTTTTTGACCAGTCTCTGTTGAACCAAAAGCTCTGATGACGGGAACCTTGGGTCCCTTTGAGATCTGAGATGGACGAATATCGTTGCGAAGCTTGGGGTCGTATCGCGTTGGCGTCGCTTGGTAGTGGTCAATACAGTTCAGTCTGACCCGGAACAAGTCCATGTTCCTCGCGCTTCGTATCCATCAGGTCTCATAAATGCATAATGGGAAGGCAGAATAATGGTTTGGCGTTTAAAAGTGTCCTCTTGATACAACAATTCGATCCAAGGTGACACGGCCTTTGTGTAACTGTGACGCGCCTAGGCAGGGATCCATGTCGATGCAGGCGCGCAATCACGTGACAAAGAAAGTCGCTTAGCTAACAACACCCCGGCCATCCCCAGTGCAAGACATCGCTGCCAAACAGTCTCTGCATTTCGGCTTGTGACAGCCGACCGCATTTAACGTTTGTCTTCAAACTGATCGAGAAGTTGGCGACTGAACTTCCCAATACCCAATATGCCTCCACCACCATCGAAGCCCCCACCGTCCGGCGCAGGCGCTGCTTCGAAGGAAGAGAACATCTACATCCCATCTTTCATCAGTAAACGACCGTTTTACGCTGGTGAGGAAGGAGACGACAATGACTACCTCAAACATCAACGTCGCGAAGAGAAGAATGAGAAATCTCAGTGGTACGATCGTGGCAGGAAGGCTGGTCCGGCTGCCACCAAGTATCGCAAAGGCGCGTGCGAGAACTGCGGCGCGATGACACACAAGAAGAAGGACTGTCTGAGTCGACCGCGAGCAAAAGGTGCAAAGTGGACCGGGAGGGATATTCAGGCCGACGAGGTGGTTCAGGACGTCAATATGGGTTGGGACGCTAAGCGCGATCGCTGGAACGGTTACGATGCCAAGGAATACCGCAACGTAGTGGACGAGTTCAATCAGATGGAGGAACTACGGAAGAAGGCAACAACAGGTGCTGACGACGACGAGGAGAAGGATGAAGGGGACAAGTACGCAGAAGAAAACGACATGAGCAAACATCAGAGTACGGCGACGCGACAACTCCGAATACGAGAAGACACTGCCAAGTACTTGCTGAATCTGGACTTGGAGTCTGCTAAATACGACCCTAAGACAAGGTCATTAGTCGATGCGGGTGCGACTGCAGACAAAGCAGCCGATGTATTCGCAGAAGAGGGATTCATGCGATCCTCTGGAGATGCTGGTGCCTTTGAGAAGGCGCAACGATACGCTTGGGAGGCCCAAGAGAAGGCCGGCGATACCAGTCAGCATTTACAGGCGAATCCAACGGCAGGAGAGTTTTACCGCAAGAAGGAGGAGGAAGAGGCGGAGGCAAAGCGTGCTGAGCGAGAGAAGGCGTTACTGGACAAGTACGGCGGAGACCAAAAAGCTATGCCAGCCGCTCTGCGCAACATGGCCGTAACCGAATCGGAGACCTTTGTCGAGTACGATGAAGCCGGCTTAATCAAGGGGGCGCCAAAGAAGCAGGCCAAGTCCAAGTACGCCGAGGACGTGTTCATCAACAATCATACCTCGGTCTGGGGCAGTTGGTGGTCCAACTTCAAATGGGGCTATTCCTGTTGTCACTCGTTCATCAAGAACAGTTACTGTACAGGGGAGGAGGGAAAGCAGGCGTGGGAAGCAGCCGAGCAGCAACGCACCGGTGCCAACCTGGTCGAGGATGCACAGGAGGAAGATAAGGAGGAGCCAGCCAAGGAGGATGGAGAGAAGGACTTGGAAGAGGCAAAGCCGCGGAAACGGACAAGAGAGGAGATGATGAATGGCGTAACAGGAGAGGAGATGGACGAGTACAGGCGGAAGCGAACAGCGGCTGATGATCCGATGGCAAAACTCTTAGGCAAGGACGAACTTTTGACATAGACATCGGTCAAAGTACAAGTAATTGCTGTAACATTAATCAAGCATGCGGTGGGCAGCACGACGTTTGTCATGCAAAGCGACAATTCAAGCGTTCACATCAAAATGAGCAGTCGAAGCCTGGAGACTGTCGTGGAATTTGGTTGCATGTTCCATAAGACTCGTATACACAGTTGAGGAGACACCGGAAGCTTTTGTTTGTCGTTATCATCCGGCGAAATCATTCCATTTTTATCCTCTGGCCAACGCCGCAAGCTATGAAGAGAATCCCCTTCCCATGAGTGGTATTCCATCACCAAGAGCCCTAGACATGAGGGAACTTTTTTGCATGTGTCAATGCATTTACTCCTCATCCTCCTCCTCCTCCTCGCCGTCAGCACCCTCGGCGGCCTTGGCCTTCTTTCTGCGGACACGGCCGGGGCGGCCGCCACCAAAGGGCGAGGTAAGAGCGAAGTCGATGTGCTTCTGGGAGTCGAGACGGACGATGAAAGAGGGGACGTTGACGATCTGCTTGCCGACTCGGATGTGGCGCTGACGAATCAGGACACGGGCGTGGTGGATAGACTTGGCCAGACCCAGCTTCCAGACACAGGTCTGGAGGCGGCGCTCCAAGAAATCTTCGATCTTGAGGGCCAGGACGTAATCCAGCTTCATGCGGGACTCGTCGAGGACACCGACACGGACGAGACGGCGAATGAGGGCATTGCCTTCGAAGAGACGCTTGGGATCCTTCTCGTCGAGGGTAAGAAGCTGACTATGCGATTGTTAGAAAATATTAAGAGTCGAGCACGCGGGCATAGAGTGCAGAGGTGAGAGATATCATACCGGGCAGCACGACGGATCTTGGACAGAGTCAGACCGACTCGCCAGACCTCACGCTTATTGCGCAGGCCATACTCTCCGACAAGCTTCAACTCAGAGTCCCTATATTCGTTATCGTGTCAGTTTTCATTCACAATCGACTTAAACAGAGACGAGCTCATGTTCAGTGGCCGGTGATACTGACAGTCGGGCAGACTCGAAGGGTCTGCGGGGGACACGAGAGGTCTTCGAATGGGCGCGAGGAGGCATCCTGAAGTCTTGTTAATTGCTGTGCGCGATGGTGTTGGTGGTGGTGGCACTCACTTGGCTTGCTCCTGGGTGTTTGGCTGGAGTTGAACTTTGGTACACAAGTTCGGAAAATCGTCGAGTTGTGGTGGGAAATTTGGCTCCTCGTGCAGGTCACGTGTAGAAATTTGTGAAGAACCCTAACAGGGGCGCCTTGTGGCCCACAACCGCCCTTGCCCTACCCCAGCGGAAAAAAAATCGGATAATCTTAGGTCCCGCTCCCACAAGCCGCCTTCGTGAAATCCACAACACCAAGTGCAGGACTTCACCATCTCTTTCGCCAACCCACGACTACTAACCCCAACCCTTCCCGCGTCCGCAGATCACGATTCGAGATGGGTCACTCCTACGGAAAGAGAGCGGGCACCCGCGTATGTTCATCCTCGAATTCGAATTCGACGACGTCGGCATCGAACTGACGATTTCTAGTATGCCTTCAGCCGTGACTTCCGCAAGAAGGGCATGATTGCCCTGAACACCTATCTCCGACAGTACCGGTGAGCGCGAGCACGAATCGCACAGCCGAAAGCGACAAAGACTGATGGATTGAACAGCGTTGGTGACATCGTCGACATCAAGACGAACGGTGCCGTCCAGAAGGGGTAAGAAACAGCCCTAACAACCATGCGAACTGCGAACTTGAGCGCTTGGAAAATTCCTGTGAAATGGAACAGGAGGGCTAACAACTGAGTGCAGTATGCCCTTCAAGGTGTACCACGGCAAGACTGGTGTCATTTACAACGTCACCAAGTCTGCTGTCGGCATCATCATCTACAAGAAGGTGAAGCACCGCTATATCGAGAAGCGCATCAACATCCGAATCGAGCACATTCAGCCTTCCCGATCCCGAGAGGACTTCCTTAAGCGGGTGAAGGCCAACGCCGAGGCCAAGAAGCAGGCCAAGGCCGACGGTGTCGCCGTCCAGGTCAAGCGTCAGCCCGTTGGTCCCCGGGATGCTCGAACAGTCTCTCTTACCGACAACCCTCCCGAGACCCTCACCCCTCTTCCCTACGAGACCACGATCTAAAAAAGAGATTTCTGCGGGGGTTGGTGGTGCTTGCTTCTTTTTACTTGGGGTATTGCGTCCGGATGGGAAAGAACTCTGCATGGCAAGGGCTTGCATTTTGATGTCCATAGGAAATGAGACCAAAAAGACATCGTTTGAAGCATGCCGAGTCTCTGTGAACTTGAAGATACCTCTGGTAAAGTGCGTCTGGGCCATGTCATGGGTATGGGATATTGACTCGACACATCAATGAGCTACCCAACTCCCAACCAAAAAAGTCCAAATTTGAGTTCAACACGTATGCTGTCTTCGTATGCTGAGTGAGTTCTGTGTTAAAAGTCAAGCCGTATCTTAGGTGGAGCTTGCTCGACGACGTGTCGCTGATGTATCGTTTTCTGATTTCGGGCGTCGTGTAGTGGAGAGCCGCAACCACACAAGGAAGAAAACCTCTCAAAATTCCAGACAAACCTGCGAAAGGCGCAAAAAGTGCATTGAATTCTTGGCATTTCGTACCCAAGTCTCGATCTTAATGGGAGGCATCAGGCGGTCTGGTCGTACTTAGAAGAGGCGGGACCTATAAGATGTGTCGATATTGGATATCATGATGCTCACGCAGTCTTGGGTTATATTTAGGATGAATTGGATAAAGTATCATAGGTTTGCTTGCAAAAGAAATTGATGAGCTCTAACAGAAGATGATCGTAACTTTATGGGGGAAATAATGATTCCCCGGTGCTTTTTGTCTTCCTTGGGGGGGTGTGAAGCATGAACCCAGACTCTGGAATCTCCACGCTCAAACTCGTGCTAAGTAAAGTCTGTCACCATAATGAGAAACAAAGAGGAATAACAAGGTGAGATTAGGTGCTATTGATTTATTCATTCTTCCGCTTAGAGTAGACTTGTCAATTGGGGATTTTATAGAATTACAACAAGGCGAGTGATGTTACGGAGTAGAATGGATGCAATCTTAGATTGTTCTGTTACCCTTCCACGCGGTGTCAGAAAAACTTGGCGCACTGTAAGATAGATCAACTTTGCGCCTCTATAGTAGAAGTCCCTTACCTAAAGAAAATAAAAGAAAATTAAGTTTATGAATAGAAGGCTCTAAATATTAGGTCTATGTTTTTAAATTCTTTAAATAGGACCTTTATCCGTGTCATTGCGTGTTAAATGTATAGTGTATAAGGTAAATTATAGAACTGGAGGGATTAAGTGGGCCAAGTTTTCCTTACACCGCGTGCCTTCTTCGAGTTGAGTCGACCCACATAAATGCAAGAGTACGTACCCCGTATGACGCTCCCCTCGCCTCTGCCAACCCAGCCACTGAAAGCTACCTAGTCAGGAAGTGAGTCGCGCCCAAGAAGACGACAAAGTCGCCCGAGATTTGTCAAGGCTGACGACGACCCGAACTGCTCCTCACTTACAACAGGCTGCATGAAACGGGTGCTGCCTGAATCTCGCTCCTCCTCCCTTCTTTTTGTCGTGATACCAGTGCAACCTCCTCTTTCTCGTCTCTTTAGCTTGCGCGGCGTCGGGCCTCAACGGGGTAATTGTCTCGTGATTTCCAGGGGTTTTGTTGGCAGCTATCCAAGCTCACGACATATCGTTGTTGTCGCAGTCGCGCGCATTCAACCCACACCCGCAACCGTATAATAGCAGCGCGGAGCTCATCCGCCACGAAACGCAATCATGGCTACCGTGCGTGGCATGGAGCATACCAAGTTGGTGCATCACGGCTGCGCCGGACGAGGATAGAGAGCTGACTTCATAACCTTGCGCAGAACCGACCAGGAACTCGCCATCAACATTAAGAAAGCCACCAATGCCGAGGAGATCTCCCCAAAGCGCAAGCATGTACGAGCATGTATCGTTTATACCTGGGATCACCGGTCCTCTGCCGCCTTTTGGTCTGGCATCAAGGTGTACGTTTCGCTCCTTCGTCCATCATGACCTCTCCAGCTGACCGACACTACCAACAGCCAACCAATCCTCGCCGACGAAGTCCAGACGTTCAAGGCCCTCATCACCATTCACAAGGTTCTGCAGGAAGGTCACCCCAGCGCCCTGAAAGAGGCAATGGCAAACCGCGGCTGGATTGACAGCTTGAACCGCGGCATGGCCGGCGAGGGCATGCGTGGTTACAGCCCCCTGATCCGCGAATATGTCTACTACCTCCTCGCGAAGCTCTCTTTCCACCATCAACACCCCGAATTCAACGGCACCTTCGAGTACGAGGAGTACCTGAGCTTGAAGGCCATCAATGACCCCAACGAGGGCTATGAAACCATCAGCGACCTCATGGTGCTGCAAGATAAGATTGAGCAGTTCCAGAAGTTGATCTTCTCCCACTTCCGCAATGTAGGCAACAACGAGTGTCGCATTGCGGCCCTTGTGCCCCTTGTCCAGGAGAGTTACGGCATTTATAAATTTATCACAAGCATGCTCCGGGCCATGCACTCTAGTCAGTGATCCGGCTCCTTCGGCCTTGAGCTACCAAGATTAACAGTTCTACAGCTACCGGCGATGACGAAGCGCTTGAACCCCTCCGAGAACGATACAATGCCCAGCACTACCGATTGGTCAAGTTCTACTATGAGTGCTCCAACCTCCGGTATCTCACCAGCCTTATCACTATCCCCAAGCTACCTCAAGACCCCCCGAACCTCCTCGGTGACGACGACGAAGCCCCCGCGCTCCCCGCACGGCCGAAGCAGGAGATCGAGCGACGACCAACCCCTCCACAGGAGCCTAAGAATGAAGGGCCTGACGAGATGTCTGAGTTCTGGAAGAGCGAGCTGGATCGCCAGAACCGAGAGTATGAAGAGCAACAGCGTGTGCTTGAGGAGCGCCAGCAGCAAGCCCTCTTGGCGCAGCAACAGGCCCAGCTCCAAGCGCAACGGGAATTTGAGGAACAGCAGCGCCAGTTAATGGAGCAGCAACAGCGGGAGCAGGAAGCTCTCCTGGCTCAGCAGGCCCAATGGCAGACTCAGGGTCGTCTTGCTGAGCTGGAACGGGAGAACCTCAACGCGCGCGCCCAATATGAGCGTGACCAACTGATGTTGCAACAGTACGATCAACGTGTCAAGGCCCTTGAGAGTGAACTGTCGCAAATCCAGAACAGCCTTGGCCAACAGATGACGAGCAAGGACGACCAAATCCGGGCTCTTCAGGAGCAGGTCAATACTTGGAGGACCAAGTACGAGGCGCTGGCGAAGCTCTACTCGCAGCTACGGCACGAGCATCTGGACCTCCTCCAGAAGTTCAAGGCTGTCCAGCTCAAGGCAGCTAGTGCGCAGGAGGCGATCGATCGACGCGAGAAGCTCGAGCGTGAGATCAAGACCAAGAACCTCGAGCTGGCCGATATGATCCGCGAGCGTGACCGTGCCCTTCACGACAAGGATCGACTGAGTGGTAGCAACAAAGATGAGGTTGAGAAGCTTAGGCGCGAGCTTCGTATGGCCATAGACCGGGCTGATAACCTGGAGCGCAGCAAGGGCAACGAGCTGTCAACAATGCTCGCCAAGTACAACCGCGAGATGGCGGATCTGGAGGAGGCACTACGCAATAAATCTCGGGCCTTGGAAGATGCCCAGATGAACCTCCGGGACGGCAGCTCGGATCTTGAGCAACTTCTTCGAGATAAGGAGGAGGAACTTGAGGTGTACAAGGCGGGCATGGACCAGACGCTGATTGAGCTCAATGAGCTGAAGCTGAACCAAGGCGAGACAGACCACGCGCTCGATAACCAGATTGACACTGTGATTCTTGCCAACCTTGAAAAGATCAACGACATTATCGACTCAGTTCTCCAGGCGGGTGTTGCGCGTGTTGACGACGCACTCTATGAGCTGGACTCGAATATGCAAGCCGGTAACCAAAACGCATCTCCCACATACGTCTTGTCGCAGATCGAAAAAGCATCTGCTAGCGCTATGGAGTTTGCTACGTCCTTCAACAACTTCATCGCAGATGGCCCTAACGCGACCCACGCAGAGCTTATCAAGGCCATCAACGTCTTCTCTGGTGCCATCGCAGATGTGTGCAGCAACACCAAGGGCCTGACGCGACTGGCAACGGACGACAAGAAGACCGACTCTCTTATGAATGGCACTCGCCAGCCAGCGCTTTCTACAGTGCAGTTCCTCCGAGGACTGCAAAGCTTCCGACTCGAGGGCATGGATCCCCTTCAGAAGACGGACGTGGTCATCAACAGCAACAATGATGTTCAGATGAACCTCCACAAGCTCAACAAGCTTGTTGAGTCATTCGCCCCAGGCTTCGGCAAACTGGCAAACAAGAAGGGAGACTTGGGAGACCTCGTCGACCAGGAGCTGAGCAAGGCTGCAGATGCCATCGCGGCAGCAGCGGCACGACTGGCCAAGCTCAAGAACAAGCCGCGTGACGGTTACTCGACCTATGAGCTCAAGGTCCATGACTCGATCCTGGATGCTGCATCCGCTATCACCAACGCCATCACGCAGCTGATCCAGGCGGCTACTGTGACACAGCAGGAGATCGTGCAGGCTGGCCGTGGGTCATCGTCGCGAACTGCCTTCTACAAGAAGAACAACCGGTGGACAGAGGGACTAATCTCCGCCGCCAAGGCGGTGGCATCTTCGACGAACACGCTCATCGAAACGGCGGACGGTGTCATTTCCAACCGCAACAGCCCTGAGCAGCTCATCGTGGCCTCCAACGACGTCGCCGCATCGACGGCACAGCTTGTGGCTGCCAGCCGAGTCAAGGCAGGCTTCATGTCTAAGAACCAAGAGAACCTGGAGCAGGCTAGCAAGGCAGTGGGCGCTGCATGCCGAAGCTTGGTGCGACAAGTGCAGAGCATGATTAAGGAGCGCAGCCAAGAGGAGGACCAGGTGGACTACTCGAAGCTCGGAGCGCACGAGTTCAAGGTGCGAGAGATGGAGCAGCAGGTGAGTTTGACCATTTCCTTTACCCCACACCCCTCCCTATCTTCTCATCCCCGGGCCTGAGCGGGCATAACGGTTACTATATCCGGGATGGGTTCAAAGATCAACGACTGACAGCCACCAACAGGTCGAGATTCTCCAATTGGAGAACGCCCTGTCCGCCGCTCGGCATCGCCTTGGTGAGATGCGGAAGATCTCATACCAAGAAGAGTAAAGACCAAGATTTGTCTCCGTTGCATTCCCCCCTTGCTCAGCCTTTTTAACCACACCCAACGCCTATTGGAGGAAACAAGAAAGCGAGAGTCGATGGCTTGAGGAGGCGATCATACGCTTGTTGGCTACTAGCGCGTGAGAGGGGAGATGGAATTGAGACCCAGCGCCCACCCCGACCCCCCGTACCCGTACAGTGCAGGACGAACTGGTGGTCCTGATGTTCCAGTTTGACCACGGAGGGATGGAAAGCGTGTTGTGTGTTTGGATTTGTGCCGTAACTTTTCTTACTTCTTTTCTGGCTGCACTAGATAGAAACAGGAGTTGCGAAGCGAGAACAATGAAAGCTGGAGCCAGCCGGAGAAATGGAAAGACAGAATTTGGACTTGATGTGTTGCTGTACAAGAATTGGAATCTGCCCACGGCCTTGGCGCGTGTTGAGTGAGACTTGGTCAGTTGCGATTTTAGTGCGTCCGTATTCCTCGTCTGGTGAGCAGGAGGTATGCTTTCTTTTTATCGAGCGCCTCATTACCTTGTGTCTTGCTCATTGCGAAGCGACCTCTTTCAAATGTTTGCTTTTTGGTCTGGCTAGCGCGTATCGGTGGGTGTGACGCCAGGTTCAGGGTAGTATCTACCGTCATGTACAAGATTGCCCCAACACTTGTTCGCCCAGTCACACGTAGATGCGTAGCAAAACGTCTCTGTCCAGCCTATAACCACATTAAGCGTTTCTTAGTCAACATGGAAAACGATGCTAATAACCGTTGCCCATGGAGACATCTCACAACCTCTGGATCAAGTGAAGTCAATATGCGGGAGTTCCACCGCTGCTGAGACAATTGGCACAATGTGCGATGTTTCCGCCACATTCTCTTACTTAGGTGCCATATTATTGATCTTTACTTAGGGGCTAAGGCCCAGATGATCCTAGGTCTATTACCATCAAAGACTTATCTAAACCTTAACCTATCTATCCCATAAGCCTATTCTTACTCTTAGCCCACCTTTAGGGCCTACACCTTATTAGACCAAAGTCTCTTAGCTCCTAAGGAACTGGAAATATCTACTCGAGGTGAAGTATCTGTGATTTCGTTAAGTCGAAAGTGGCAAAGAGCTCCCAGACTGGATGTCCTTGGCGAGGCGTAAGACCAAAGCTAAACGGCGGTATATGTTATGAAGCAGATAAGCTAGCTCGAGGACTCATGCAGATCAACAAGCTCTGACGTTCTAGCTACGAATAGTGCAAAGACCATCCATGTAGTCCAAGAGTCCGTCCATGAAGTATTGCACCCGGGAGGAACAGCACAGACACGACTGCACGAAAGAAAAATCCCACAAACGCGAAAATCTTTCTTACTCTTGCTATGACATTGAGATAGAAGCCAATAAAAAGACACCTTGTAGAGGACTTATAAGAAAATGAGAGGCGCGACAATAAGCATAGTCTCTTATATGACTCGAAGAGGGGATCTGTGTCTTGAAGCTGCCCCGTGGATTAGTTGAAGTGCATGCTGCGCTTCTTCTTTGAGTTTTATTCTTAAGAAAATGCCGTTTCTTGTCCAACTAGATCATACTGAGGACAACTAGCCGCTCAATCTACGTTAGGCGAAGCATCGCTTGGGGCAGGCCAGTGAGAACTAAAGAAGACACCTTTGTCTTGGTAGCACTGGGACCGGCAGGATCGAAGTAAGTGGGCATACCTGGATGCTTCGGCCCCCCATGCTCCGTGGAGATGTAAGAGTTGATATCATGCCGTAGATCAGCACGTTCAACGCTGCACCGTGTCTCACGTATGCACGAGGTTGGCGCTGACTTATCCCTACCTGTCTTGCGCCTGGCTTCGTCATTACCCGGCCCGTCATCCTCAACGGCTTCTCTTGGGCCCTGATCCTAGTCAGTAAAAGTGTTAGTGGCCAGTGGTAACTTACGTCTTTGACTTACCGTTTCAAGGCATACTAGAAAGCGATAAGTCCAGTCCTTGCAATTGATTGAGGAGCAGGGCCAGTAAGAGACATTCCATCGACAAGGAAACGTACGGAAACGGAGTTAAGTTTCTTGGCAAGCCTAAAACTGCGGTGTGATCGCGTCGAGGTCCCGACACTTGACCGGGTACCCGGAACGGTGTAGATAGTGTCATCATCTGAGTAACTGCAAGCCCTTAGGGGCTCGGCTCTGCTCGGCGCCGACTTAACGGTGCTGACTGGACACTGGCTTCAGAATCCTCATTCGACACCGGCTTGGATCTGCTGGCTCGGTACCAACGAGGGATAAGTTTTATGGTTGAGCTGCACTTCTCACCTGAAGAGATGTTCGAGGCGCTGAGCGTACAGACTGGACGCCGGCATTAGGGGATGCCAGAAGCAAACATAGGCGTCTGCAGCTGATTTGCCCCCCCAGCTCTGATCGGTCGGGGATGCTAGTATTGAGAGTCCAGTGCCAAGACTTCAGAGCCGAGGATCTAGACCGTAGGAGCCATTGAATTCTTGCGACCTAGACCGGCCGAGAACTGACCCAACTGATCGCTCGTGTAGCATTCGAGAACGGTTCTGCGGCATCCTTTGATCACTGCGTCAAGAGCATAGTTCTAAGAATGTCACCGTAGGGCGCATCTGCAGTCCCACACCAATGAGAGCAGATCGTATCCACTCTAATGTGATATATTGCATGATACTGTAAGGTCTGATGGGCTACCTGCGAGTTGTGATACCACAGAAGAGCTGTATGCTGCTCACCATCCTTCATCAGCTAACTTTCCCAGAACAGGTAATCGGCAACTGTCTCGCTCAATTTCGTTAGTGCATAGACTAAAAAAACGGCGGCGATCAAACTTACCAGGGGTCCCTCATCCGAACCAGTCGTGGAGTGAACCCTGTTTGTGGCGCTTGATACAGACGACGGCAGCACAGTACCACAAGACAGTATCCGATCTGGGCGTTCCACAACAGCTGAGACTATCCTCGGATAGGGGCTTATGCTGCTTGCGTCACATGGCAGCACAGCTCGTCGCGGGGCTTGGTGTGCTTGGTCCAGGACTTCTGTGTGGTGGTGGCGTCCACTGGCATGTCAAGAGCTGGCTTCGGATCTGCCATGCACGTCGCTCACCCGTCCGGGCTCTCCACAAGGGCCGGCCCCCTACCTGGTGCGGTGCAAGCCCATCTGCAAGCCCTCGGAGGTTGGTGGTGCCCACTGAAGCTCACAAGTTGAGCCAGACCATGTCGGGCATAGAGCAGAGTCCATTTTGAGAAGGTAATTCGTGCACAAACACCGTCGAGGCCCTTGCAGGGCGGCAGATGACCAGACTTGTCTTTAGGAGCGTATCGAGCTGCGAGGTCGAATCGTCTTGAGAGGCGCCATCGGTCAGCTCCGTGCCATCACCCTAACGACGCCTTGAACGCCTTTGCATCTTTGGACGCGTGCTCTCCTCCAGTCACGTCGCTGACCCTGTCGCTGTGGCCACCCTGCCTCCGGCTTTCGCTGTTGTGCAACGCTGCCCTGGTTCCTGGGTAGTTGGTGGTCCCTTGTGGGCTCTGTCATGACCCACGCTATTTCCGCGTTAGCGCCTTATCGTGTCATTTTGGCTAAGGCAAGCCATGCAGCCATACCATGCCACCTGGTGATCCCTCTAACAGGGCTGATCGATCGTGGAGAGGGGGTAGGGGGCCGCAGATCTTTGAGAAAGGTAAAGGTTGCGGGTTCTGGGTTGCGGAGCTGCTGGGAACAGGCTGATGGAACTACATGACCGCAGCTACCTGGGCAGAAGGTGCATGGGGCCTCCTGTACCTGCCAAAACTGTCAAGACACTTCGGGACAAGTGGAGGCGGCACGGCGGCGCTTCTGCAAGCACTTAGCTGTCGGGCTTACCTTGTTCTAATTCGGCTCGACCAACGTCCGGGCATGGAAGGCAGGTAAAAGACGCAGAGTGACTTTTCGACTCCCTAATGATGAACTGACATTGACTGCACTAGGTAGTCGCCGTGTCCGAAGACCAAACGGAATTGATGCAATGCTGTCGCATCGCAACTTCTTTCTTGAACCGTCATGCCTAATTGACTGACTACGTGCCGTGTCTCGTCGACGGGACGGGGCCTCAAGCCCAAACCAATGGAAGATGCGACCCTGCCTGGTCCTCACATCACTGTCCGCCCTACCGAGGTACGTACCGTAGCCCTGCAGGACCCCTGTAGGCAACGGTGGAACAGATGCGCCTGCATCTCAGGCACAGTGGGGTTCGGCACACCCCCCTGCAGTGTCGATCTCTTGACGTCTCTCTGCCAAGCTTCGATTCATCGAGCCCCAAATGCCACTGACTTGGCAGCTTCCATCGCTCCCCGCGGCTCTCACACCTATTATTGCTGCCTGGCTCCCATAAGTGAAGAATTTCTCATGTGCCCCTCGTTTGTGGGGTTGCCAGGGCGTGCGTTTGTTGCTGCGCGACCCCTCACTGAGGTTCGTCAAACGGTTTATTGAAGAGAGCAAACAATGATGCAGGCCTCATGCACGCGCATCCAAAACGGCCTAGCTCGCTACCTGGGCATGATTGCCCATGGCTGCCAAGAAACCCCGGCAACACAGCACGGCCCTCTGGGTCTAGTGCAAGGTGATTCTCAGCAGTGAGGTGCCCGAGGAGATCAGGGTTTCTAGGTACTTCTCAGCATTATGTGACGCCATTTCGGCCCTAGACCGTGGGTTACACCCTTAGTGGCTACCGTACAGGCACTGTGCTTAGCTCGATCGTGCGCCATTCCCTCCTGTAAATGCTAAGCGCCTACGCCTCCACACCCTCCATACTTAGCTAGTCCGCACGCTGTGGAGCGAGCCAAACGCTAATTCCAACCTCACTTTGCTTGTCACTTTGGCCTCACCTCACCTCACCCTCGCAGGTTTGCAATGTTACTGTATTCACCTCGGCTCCGAACTGGTTGCATATGGGCCTGTGCCAAGAGACCCTCCCGGCTCTGCCTTTTGCCATTTGTGCCGCTCAATTATGCTCACCTACCTGACATCGTAGCCCCACACGCATGGTCTTGATTACCTTGTTTTTTCCACGTAGTTTGTAATCCTGGCCTGTATTCTGCTGTCCCTTCTAGATACCGTGACGCCCATCTACGTAGCTACTTGAATTGTAGTAATTCACACGATGATTCGGGAGAAGGGTGTGATATGTGGCTATTTTCTTGTTGATCTAGAATCAAGATTATTGGTAATTATCTTGAATCGCATTAACAATCTCCACCAATATACAAATGACCAGGCATCAAAGAACTGGATTCGAAACTGTGGGATTCTCCGGGGAACCAGACAAACTATCCTTCGCAATCTTGATAACTGGCTCGTGTTCGTAACGTGAGGCAACAACTATACCCACATGTCAGTAAATTGTGTAGTAATTCGGTGGATTGCTTGCCTCATGAACAATCTGTGAACCAAGTCATAGAATTGCTACTCAGGTAATGGGAGTAGGCGAGTCGAAAATCAAACATCCCATGTCGCCCACCCCAAATCACCTGAATTCTTGCCCTCAGCTTCACCCCAGGACGAAGGTTGCTGGTTCATGGTAGCAAGCTGAGGCACAAAAGAAAGGGAGCTCTCAGTGGGTTGTCCGTTGAGTGTCCAGTTCATAGACGGGGATGTGGTATGCTGCTGCTGCTCCATATTCATGGGCTGAACATTTTGGCCTGGCTGCTCCTGTGTCATACCTGGAGGATGTAGCTCTTGAGGGGAAACCTGAGCGGAAACCTGAGCATGAAAAGCGACTTGTCCTGGAGTGTCGCCAGAAACTTGGACAGCAGTAGATGAAGGCGCAGAGTTGTTTGAAGTTGGTGCTTGGGCGCGGGTCTGGAGTGGAGGTTGCATCTGCGCATACTCATGTTGCATTCCAGCCATGACTGTGTCAGGGGCGGGGACAACATTTGGGACGGGGGCTATGGCGGGTTGACCTTCAATCTGTAAGCAGGTGTTTGAAAGATACAGAATGAATGCTGACCTTCAGTCCAGTTGTAAACATGTTGGTAGCAGAGGCTCGTGGCGGTTCCAGGGTCACAAGCCAAATGAACAGTAGCGTAAAATGGTTCGAGACCATCAGAAGTGGTGTAGCTGACAAGAATCGTGTCTTCGGCTCGATCATGAAAATTCCACTGACCACCAGGACGAGGTTCCAAATGACGAAGAGCGGGACCTGAGAGCAGAGCTGCAATATCTTCATCTGTAGCTCGTGCTGGGCGGTCTTGAGGTGAACTTGGTCCAGGAGCCAGGAGAGGGGGAAATGGCGGTAGAGAAGCCATGATTTACTGTTCGCGAGTATTGAGAAGGGTGAAATTTTCGTGATGGGCGAAGCCAAGGAAAACCAATCGTGACGCGAAAGAGAAGACGTGAGGGTTTTGGCGAACTGTTTTGAAAGTGGAGTGGAGAAGGAGAAGGATTGGAGATGCCAGTGGAAAACTGAGTGATGCAAGTGAGTGGGGACTGGGAGGCTAAGAAATTTCATAATTTCGCCCGAGTACCGGGTATAGTAGAAAACTGGTACCAGGCATTGGCTTATGGAAATTTAGATGAACAGGTAGAGAATGACTTTCTCGCCTGTGTCTAACCTCTTTTTAGTCAGCGTGAACTATTCTCAGACTGGCTTCCCACGTTAAAACTTAACTTAGTGATGAGGTTTCCTATTTATGGAATTGCATATTTAAAACCACTCTCTAATATTTCTTTTAATGTGGAATTCTATACCTAGATATATCGTTATCTGTTTTTTATTTTATGAGTTTGGTAGTATGAGGCTATTTCTAACTTGATTCATGGCGTTTCGGACGTACTGGTTGGAAATGGCATAGCACATGGATCCTATGATGAACGAAATAAAATGTCTGTATTGATAAAAATAGAACTTAGTACGCTGAGCGATATGCATGTTTTCTGAGAATACTTCTAGCAGTTTAAATAGATTGTTACTTCTGCTTGATGTTGGACCTGAGCATGGTCATGTGGTGTCGCCTTGCAAATGTCTGGCTCTGGGAAGTAGATGCCATATCCAAGTAATTAGAACACGCATAAATATTACAAAGGGTTGTCATGGTTCTGGAGATAAACTAATGAGCCTGCTTCTATGGCATGTCTGACATGTCGAGAGTTCAGCTTCATTGGAAGCTCAGTGCCAGGAACTGGAACCAAAGACATTGATATTTGAGCTGCGTGAAGGAGTACGGTAAGTAATAGTGTTCGAGACAGACTCGGATGCCTTGCCACCGCTTGGGAAAAACCTCGATGTACTACTGATTCAGAAGAATATTTCTTTTGGTGAGAATTGATTTAGATCCAACTTGAACTTTGGACAACCTCCGGGAGCCCCAGCATTCCAGGCTCAGAGGCTTGAGATGCAGTCATACACAGTGCCCACTTCAAGATTGGACGGAGCAGCAGCGGCAGATCCACAGTTCGCACTAGCGGACGAGCAGGGGTAGGAAGATCCAGCAGGGGTGGCACGAGCCATCTAGAACAAAGAAAAGTGAGGAGAATCTGAGGAGAAGCTGTGAAGGTACGTACCTCACCAACAATGCCCCACTCGTGCATCAATAGAATCGCCCTACTACAAATTCCATCTCTGAAGGAGAGGAGGATTCTCTTTCTTCCCTACTACACAAACATTCATTCTTCGTTTCCTCCGCCTGAATCTCCAGCTTACCTTCAACCACCCAGAAACATTTTCGAAATCTCCAGCTGGGCCAGCTGAGTTCACGCCCAACCACCACCATGAGCTCCTTCACTGGCGCCGCCATCGGCTCCTCGGCCGCTGCCCAGTACAACAGCGTTTTCTCCCCCGATCAGCTTGCTTCTATGTGGGCCAACCTCCAGGGGCAACTGAAGGATTCAGCTACCAAGAACCTCATCCTTCAGGGTGCATTTTACCGCAGCCTTGATCAAGGTGCCAAGGCCTACATCGCTCACAAGCTCATGTGAGATGACATCTCCCGAATCACTCTGAACACAACTGACCTTTAAATCCAGGAATGAGATCGGCGAGCCTGTCTTGTTTGCTCTTGACGGCAATGGCGCTGACTTGTGCTATCTCGGAGCTCCTCGCCTCCTCAATGTGGGTGCTGGAATGCTGGTGAACTTCACTGGTGCTTCCGAAGCCATTTGGGTCACGCGCCCCTCGCAGGTTCCAGGGTCGTCGGGGTCGGGAACAGCGGCAGCCAAGATCCGACGACCTCCCAACGCGTACATCCTGTACCGCAAGGAGCGGCACCAGCTGGTCAAGAAGCTGAACCCGGGCATCAGCAACAACGAGATCTGTGGGTTCTGACTCTCTCCAACTCTTGACTCTGACTCTAACAAAAATGACAGCCCAGGTCCTCGGGCAGTGCTGGAACATGGAGGATCGCCAGGTGCGGGCCGAGTACAAGAGCATGGCTGAGGCCATCAAGGAGGAGCACCGCGCCCGGTACCCGCTGTACCAGTACAAGCCGCGACGGCCTCACGAGAAGAAGAAGCGTTGCAAGTCTTCTGGCAGCAGCAACGGCGGAGGAGGAGCATCATCATCGGCATCTTGTTCGTCCGAGCAGTTCAACCTTGGAACCTGCGAGGGGCTTTCTACCGTTAGAAGCCCTGCTTGTGGTGTATTTGTAGTCGGGATACATCAACTTGTGGTTGCGGTCCTCTCTTTCGGCCATTTGCTGCCAGTATGCTTTGACTTCTGGATTCTCAGATTTCCACATATCAGAAATGATCTTGGCTATAGACGCATTAACCAGTGTTCTCTCCGAGTAATTCAACTACTTACAGATGCTGGTCGTTGGCATTCCGGGATTCTGGCTGGCGACCTCCTGGGACTTGGCCTGTCGGTATAGGATCCAGCTGTTTCTTGGGCGTGGGATGCGGCGTTCGTATTCCGCCTCAACTGCCTGGGATCGTTCAAAACCCTGGACTGCGCCGTTATCTTTAATAGGTTAGAATGCTTCTCAGTAAATTTCGTGGGAGATCATACCACGAGTGAAGCAGAACCGTCCAAAACTCGAAGTGTTGGGGGAAATCCCCTCAGGGATTGGGCAAAGTCGATATTTCTTTCGGTCGGCATCGTGGAAGACCTTCACAGGCTGACGGACTCGAGCACTACAGCAATTAGTTGATGTTGTTTCATTCGATTTCTCCTAGCTGTACCTGAAGTTATCCGCGACATATTGCACGTATGGAAGTTCTGAGGTCTCGGGAATGAGGATGTGCACGTCTTTTTGAGCGTCGCTGAAGAGAAAGATGATAGGGACCTCGAATTTGGGTGGGACAAGAAACCCGAGGTCGGTTTCGCATCGATGGCGCCCGAACGTCTGAGCCATGGTGTTGGTGGATGAAGGCTACGAGCCGAGTGATGAGAAGTGCTTTGTGTTGGAGGATAGGTGTTGCGGAAAAGTTGGGCGCGAGAAAAGCTGTGGCCTGCAGATCGGACCGCCCAATGGAAACAAAATTCCGTTTGCTCCGGTAGATTAAAAACAATAGCAAACGCCCTTAGCATTGTTTCTTAGGCAGCAGCCTTCAATTTTCGTTACTGCCACCCCTCGTGCATGGAGCCTCTTTAACATTCTGCACTCCAGCGTACTCCCGTCATTCTCTTTCACCTTCCACATCCACATCGCAACATCGCATCACCATGGATACCGCCACAACCTTCAGTCCTCTATGGACTGAAGAGTCCATCGTCATGAAGCCAGAGTCGGATCTAGCGCTTCTTCACGCCAAGATCCTGCAGCTCGTCCTAAATGAAGTGCCGCTGCCGCAAACAAAGTACCAAAAACTGTGTGTCGAAGGTAAGGATACATACCACACGGCTCATCGGGCATGCTGACGGTTAGTATTTTAGATACGCTCCGTGTCGTCACTTGGACGATGATGCAACTTCTCTCTGACCTGGGCAATGATAACGCTATCCTCAACAAGATCCGGGGGACAGCCGCCGTTTTGGCTCCGGGGGAGAACCCATTCGTCGTCGTCCAGGCGAGCATCTCCATGTGGTATCTCGAGGCCGCTGTGATGATTTATCGTCAACACCAGGGGCGCCGTGACGCGCCTGAGAAATGGCGACTCGGTCGCCTGATACTCCCATGGAAGCAAGGCTACAGCGTCGAGTTCCCTGTCGCTAACCTGGGCCTGATGGCATTGCTTGCGGTAGCCGATGCCTGGCAGAAGCCTGTCCATCCGAAGCTTCAGGCTGCCTGCCTCATCACTCACACAACCGTTGCCTTCCTTTACGTCGCCTATGCAATCAGGCCTCATCTGGACGAGTTCCCCTGGCGCGATTTGCCGCCGTACGTCGACTTCCAACGTGCCAAGGCGCTTCTATTGAAGGTATCGCTCTCGGTTGCCGGGCAAGGCTACGAAAAGACACAGAGGCCAGAACCACCTGCTGTCGAGTTTGGTGTGACCCGAGGAGACGTCAGAATCTCTCACAAAGGGAGTAAGCTGCTGATCAAGGTAGCACGGTTGCCCGGATGGCACTCGGTGCCATACTGGCATCCATATGCAAAGGTCCCAGGTTCCCCATGGAACAACTACATTAAGAACCACCAGCAGCCCACGTTTTGTTCAGGGCCCGGTCCACATTCGCGAAGGATCGAGTACAAACTGCCCAGCACGGCTCTTTCGATCACGGACTACTTCTCAGGCATGTACGCTGATGCGCGCACGGATATCGATCTCGTAAGTCAACCCTCCGCGAATTTACGTACAATGACTAACGCATCCAAGGAGGACACAACAGGCCGACGCCACATTTCAGAGCTTGAGAGCATCCGCCAGTTCAGGCGCCTCGAGGAGCTTTCGGGCAGGAAGTATGCCGAGAAGAACCCAAATGAGATGGTTCGTTCTTTCCCTGTTGTTAAAAATATTACGCTGACAATGAAGGAAGACCTCTATCGACAACGATGATACTACCCTCCAGCACCTGTTCTATACACCAGCTGTAAGCGTTTCCACAGTTCGAAGTTTGGCCCGCAGATACTAATGCTCTATGTACTTTAGATCCAGAAGCCCCGCGCGGACATGGGCGGGTATCTCACTCTCCCCTTCATGACTACCATGTGCCAAGCTTTTGAGTCTCAAAGCGATCCGGACGAGAATTTGGACGATTTTTTCCTGATGACCTTCAGAAAGCGCATCAGATAATGAGAGGCAGTTAAGGTTACGCAGGTTCTAGAAGATAGTTATCATAAAATGTCATATCGTCTCGTCTCGTCTCATCTTTGTCAAATATTAAGAGCACGGTACCAGCCAAGCTTGCGAAGTCCTACAGAATAATTCATCTAGCCCCCGTCCTCGGGCGTAATAAATCGAATGACCTAAGGTACCTCCTGTTTCTACGGCCTTAGGAGGTTGTAGTGGTTGCTCAGACACACTGCATTTACACCCCTCCACCCTGCATATCGTCCGTGCACAGCACCCCCCTTGTTCGCACCCCACAACAATCACTTTGAATCACACACCTCCCTCCTTCTCAAGAAATCTTCCCCCGAACACCTCACGCCTGAGATTTGAATCTCAGGCCTCTCCTCTGGCTTCAGCCTTATTCACTTCATTTCACCAATTTCAACAAACTCCTACCTTCGAAAACATCTGCACCGGCATCATGGCTTCTGCTTCTAGGGAAGAGCTTGCGCAGCACCTTGCAGGTGTTTCTATTGATCAGCTGCTGGCTGTCATGGCTGACAAGACCCTCTTCGAGGTTGCTTCCCAGTACTACAACACGGCCATAGCCAAGATCAGATCCGGTTCGGCTGCCTCGGCTGGATCTGGTGATGCTCAGGCTCAGGAAGACCGGGCCAAGCGTCCTCTCAATGCGTTTATGGCTTTTCGAAGTGAGTGCCAAATTTCTGCCGACGAATGCCGATGCTGACCTGGGACAAGCATACTACCTCAGACTGTTTCCGGAATATCCGCAAAAGGTCGTGTCTGGGTTCCTCACGACGCTCTGGAACAAGGACCACGACCGCAACAAATGGGCCCTGATCGCCAAGGTTTACTCCTTCGTCCGCGACAACCTTGGCAAGAAGGCGGTCAACCTGTCGGCTTTCCTCCTCGTCTGCTGCCCCGTCATGAAGATCATGGCGCCCAACGAGTACCTCGCTGCTCTGGGGTGGGAGGTCAAGACCAACAGCGAGGGCAAGTGGGTTGCTGAGCAGAACGAAGCAGCCCTGTCGCAGAAGAACATGGGTCACCTCGAGACTACTGACTACCCGACCACCGAGGTGGAGCTCCTCAGCACGCTTGTCAATGCTGGCTACCTCGGCGAGCAGGGGCACAAGCTTGTAATGCAGATGGGACTGAGCAGCAACGGCATCATCATGACTTCTGAGTCAAACCCTGTCGACTTTGGGGTCCCCACCACGGCGGACAAGGCGCAGTTTGTCAAGCTGGTGTCCAGGGACCCCTACCAGGCAGCTCAGGAGATCCTCGGCGCCCGGTACGACCACGCCTACTTTACCGGCACGAGCATCCACTGCTGGGAGGCCGACGACCTCGCCAACCTTCCGTACCTCCCGATTGCCATTCCCCGCGCCGAGGATCCCAACTGGGACTACCCATTCGATGCGGTGCCTCGCCCCTCTGTGGCCTTTGACGCCAACACTCCTGTTGAGAATCGCATCATGGACATTTCCAGCGCCTGGTACCCTGCCGAGGGACTTGTTCGCCAGGTCACTGAGCTTCAGCGAGGCAAGTACAGACGCTCGATGCTCTTCAAGTGATGGATGTTGACTAACGAGGGGCACAGCCGAGAACGCACCCAAGCCTGCTGCCTGGAACGTAGACGAGGACTACTACTACTATGCGGGTTGAAGGGATTTTGAGTCTATCGCAACTTTTTTTGGGTTAGGGGTGATAGGCATGGATGGTAGTTTACACAAGAGTGTCACGGTCAAGGGTTTATAGAATTGAGGCTTGCACTCTTTTGATTCCAACTCTACAAACAAGTTAAATGCACTCTTTTGTCCTGGACTCATATGTGACGATGCTACAGGTTTTGATTCCCCAACTCTACAAGTTCAATCTCGGGCCATGCAACACTCTTTTTTCCCTGGACTCGTATGTGAACGTGTGCCATAAGTTTTTGAATAAAACTGCTCAAGATGGGGGGCGGGGGGCGTCGTCACGGGGTATTTTTTAGAGTCAAGAGGTAAGGAACAGCTGAGACAAAAAAAAGTAGACAAGAGTCAAAAGAGTCAAAAAGACGGCATGGGCTATGTATATGTGTGTATTATTGTTAGGGGGGGGGGGCTAAGTGAGGGAGGTGAGGCCAAAGTGACAGACAAAGTGACAGCCAAAAGTGAGGTTGGAATTAGCGTCTGGCTCTCACTGCACAGTCGGGAACGTTTTCGACCTTGCAGCTCCTCAAAGACAAGTCTGGGTTATCTGCCGCCTCTGCAAGGGCCTCCTCGATAGTGTTTGTGACACGAACGAATTACCTTCTCAAAATGGAAACTCTACTCTATGCCCGACATGGCCTGGCTTGACTTTCGAGCTTCAGTGTGCACCACCAACAACCTCCGAGGGCTTGCAGATGGGGGCTTGCAGATGGAGGCTTGCACCGCACCAGGCAAGGGGCCGGGCCCTTGTGGATAGTCCGGGCGGGTGAGCGACATTGCATGGCAGATCCGAAGCCTAGCTTCTCGATATGCCAGTGGACGCCACCACTAGCCAACCACCTGGAACCAAGCCCCCGCGATGAAGCACACCAAGCCCCGCGACGAAGCTGTGCTGCCATGCGACGCAAGCAGCACAAGCCCCCTTACCTATCTGAGGATAGTCTCATCTGTTGGTAGAACGCCCAGATCGGATACTGTCTTTGGTACTGTGCTGCCGGCGTCTATATCGAGCGCCACCAACCAGGGTTTAACTCCACAGCCTGATTCGGATGAGGGACCCCTGGTAAGTTTGATCGCCGCCGTTTTTTTAGTCTATGCACTAACGAAATTGAGCGAGACAGTTTGCCGATTACCTGTTTAGGAAAGGTTAGCTAGCAGATAGAAGGATGGTTGAGCAGCTTCTGTGCTATCACAACTCGCAGGTAGCCCATCAGCACCTTATACAATAGATCACATTATAGTGGATACCATCTGTTCTCATTAGTGTGAACCTGCAGATGCGCCCCTGCGGTGACGTTTTTAGAACTGCGCTCAAAGAGGATGCTGCAGAACCGTTCTCGAATGCTATACGAGCCCCCATCAGTTAGGGCCCGTCTAGGTCTTAGAAATCCAATAGTCTCCTACGGTCTATATCTCCGGCTCTAAAGTCTTAGCAGCGACATAGTCGCCGATTACTTGTTTAGGAAAGGTTAGCTGATGAAGGATAGTGAGCAGCGGGTTACTATCTTAGTCCTGTGCAACTTTCTTCTTAGTCCTGTGCATTTCCTATTTCGGTTAGAGGCGGTAAAATAGCTCACCGCCTTCCCAAAATATACTCAATTAACGTCACCGCCTTCTTCTTTAGGTGCACACGTCATCAATTGTGAAGCTATCGCCAAGTTAGATCAATGCACTGCTCGTAAGGTAAGAGCCTGCCATGCCGTGCCGAGCCTGCCTGTCGCTGCCGTTTTGGCTGCCTCTCTTCGTGACCCTCATTTTTTATGGTATTTAACCGTAAACTAGGGAGTGTAGAGAATGCCTCTAGACACTCATTCTCAGCCGTAGAGATACCCTCTGTTGATTGCGATTGGCTTGCCAAAACACGAAAATATCGAGGATACTCCTTGAGGCCGCGATAGGGAAGCTTCCTTGAACTCTGAGGAAGCTCGTGCCTCTCAAATCCGCTGGGGATCCTTTCCATCTCCTTCTGTACTGCTTCTGAGCGCCGGATAGTCCCGGGCCGCCCATATCTTCGAGTTGTAGCCGCCTCTTCCACCTGGACCTCTTCGTGATGCCTTTCCTGAAGGGAGGCGCCCTCGCTAGGCCGCACACGCTGCAGCTCCTCCCTCACGATGCCTCTTATCGCATCCGCTAGGGCATCAATCGGCACAGCAGGCTTCTTCCTCTTTCTTTGACCCCCCGGCGGCATAGGTGGCGTAGGCGCGGGTGTTGCAGAGGGCTGGGAAGCATGTGAAGCTATTAGTTAGGTTAGTTCTCGGCCCTATCTAGGTCTTAGAAATTAAATAGCTCTTAT